>JARHVA010003067.1:2112500-2187519 GCA_037957365.1 Torreya grandis
TTTCAGTTAGAATGGTCATGACTATGTTAAACAAATTATATGGATTTGCAAATATGCCACATTTAGAACATATATGGGTGCTTGTGGTATATTTCATTATTGAAGAAGTGGTATATATATATGTCTCATTTTTAAAGATGCTAAAATTGACAATGGTCCATGGATGATAAGTAGTAGATAAATTCTCCATTCTTTGTTCATATATGAACCATTCAGGTATAACTAGTCCATATATTAGGTTCTCCTCATTGAACAAGTTGATATCCTTCAAAGGTGGTGTGATGGTTAAATTTAGATTTATTTTCTCTTTAGACAATTATAGTCTTAGCTTTCCTCTTAGGAGGATCAATGAACATTAAGTCTAATGATTTTTATTTTCCATTTTCCTACTTAGATTCTCGAACCTTTTATTCCTCTGTATTAGTGTATGATTCATATGTCAAGGATAACATTATTAGTGCATCTTCAATAGATTCTTGAGGATAAAAATCTATCATGTGAACCTCATATTGAGGAAAATAATGTTCTATTGTTCTATAAGATTCATGGACTAAGGAAATTGAAGCAAATTCACTTGGTATCCTTTATTCCAGCCTATGTTTTATTTTTATATCATTTTTGGGAATCCTAGGAGAACCAAAATCTACCAAATGATATTATCTAGGACAAAGTTTCCACCTATCTTCCATATTTTGATCTCTTAACTACATAGACTCAGGCTTTATATTATACTATTTTAATCTTCTAGTGAATTCATAGTAGGAGGATCACCTGATGTATACAAAGTCAAATTTACTAGGTTCATGCTCATAGGGCACAACTAGAACACCTTTGATTCTCAAATGTTCCTTTACTCTACAATATGGATCCTATTATATATGATCATTTATCTACAGGTTGAATTAAAGCCTATGTTTTGAAGCAACTTCAATGCGGTCCCATTGCTTGAAGATAGTTATATTAATTTACATGGGAAAACTATGTATAAGTCCCTTTAACTTAGTCTTGAAAATGCCATCTATCCCATATAATAATTGGTATGAAATTTCTTGTTCTGCCAACTTATCAAGCACATAAACTAGCAATTTTAGAGGGGTAGTTTGGGTTCCTTAAATTCTTATAACTGTGCAACTAGGATATAGACATATATCCCCCATTGTCTCAATGGATTTAATAATTAAAGGGATTATCCACATCATGGTGATACCATCAATAGATTCACTCAAAGTAGGGTAAATAAAATCACATATGAATTGGATATGGTCCCTATATTTATAAATATGTAATTTGAAATAGTATTGGGATACAATCTAGATACCATTGGGAGACCACTCTCTTTGGTTAGGGATTTTGGTTATGGCACATAGGGAATCTAGAGAATAGGACATCACTTACAACTCATTTTTCTTCTTTATTTTAATCCCATAGATCCATTTTCTTAGAGAAATACTAATAATTTCACCTAGAGGAATAACCACCACTTCTTCAATAATGACATATACCACAAGCACCCATATATGTTCTGCATGTGTCATATTTGCAAATCCATATAACCTGTTTAACATAGTCGTGACCATTCTAACTCAAAGTCTAAATTGAATCACATGGTTTTTCTCTATAAGAATATATATATATATATATATATATATATATATATATATATATATATATATATATATATTCTTATAGAGAAAAACCATGTGATTCAATTTAGACTTTGAGTTAGAATCGTCACGACTATGTTAAACAGGTTATATGGATTTGCAAATATGACTCATGCAGAACATATATGGGTGCTTGTGGTATATTTCATTATTGAAGAAGTGGTGTATATATATATATATATATATATATATATATATATATATATATATATATATATATATATATATATATACATATATGTCTTATTTTTAAAGATGCTAAAATTGACAATGGTCTATGGATGATAAGTAGTAGATAAATTCTCCATTCTTTGTTCATATATGAACCATTCAGGTATAACTAGTCCATATATTAGGTTCTCCTCAATGAACAAGTTGATATCCTTCAAAGGTGGTGTGATGGTTAAATTTAGATTTATTTTCTCTTTAGACAATTGTAGTCTTAGCTTTCCTCTTAAGAGGATCAATGAACATTAAGTCTAATGATTTTTATTTTCCATTTTCCTACTTAGATTCTTTAACCTTTTATTCCTCTGTATTAGTGTATGATTCATATGTCAAGGATAACATTCTTAGTGCATCTTCAATAGATTCTTGAGGATAAAAATCTATCATGTGAACCTCCTATTGAGGAAAATCATGTTCTATTGTTCTATAAGATTCATGAACTAAAGAACTTGAAGCAAATTCACTTGGTATCCTTTATTCAAGCCTATGTTTTATTTTTATATCATTTTCGAGAATCCTAGGAGAACCAAAATCTACCAAATGATATTATCTAGGATAAAGTTTCCACCTATCTTCCATATTTTGATCTCTTAACTATATAGACTTAGGATTTATATTATACTATTTTAATCTTCTAGTGAATTCGTAGTAGGAGGATCACCTGATGTATACAAAGTCAAATTTACTAGGTTCATCCTCATAGGGCACAACTAGAACACCTTTGATTCTCAAATGTTCCTTTACAATATAGATCCTATTATATATGATCATCTATCTACAGGTTGAATTAAAGCCTATGTTTTGAAGCAACTTCAATGTGGTCCCATTGTTTGAAGATGGTTATAGTACTTTCCATGGCAAAACTATGTATAAGTCCCTTTATCTTAGTCTTGAAAATTCCATCTATCCCATTGAATAATTGGTATGAAATTTCTTGTTCTGCCAACTTATCAGGCACATAAACTAGCAATTTTAGAGGGGTAGTTTGGGTTCCTTGAATTCTTATAACTGTGAAACTAGGATATAGACATATATCCCCCATTGTCTCAATGGATTTATTAATTAAAGGGATTATCCACATCATGGTGATACCATCAATAACTTCACTCAAAGTAGGGTAAATAAAATCACATATGAATTGGATATGGTCCCTATATTTATAAATATGTAATTTGAAATAGTATTGGGACACAATCTAGATACCATTGGGAGACCACTCTCTTTGGTCAGGGATTTTGGTTATGGCACATAGGGAATCTAGAAAATAGGACATCGCTTACAACTCATTTCTCTTCTTTATTTTAAACCCATAGATCTATTTCCTTAGAGAAATACTAATAATTTCACCTAGAGGAAGAACCACCACTTCTTCAATAATGACATATACCACAAGCACCCATATATGTTATGCATGTGTCATAATTTCAAATCCATATAACATGTTTAACATAGTCATGACCATTCTATCTTAAAGTCTAAATTTAATCACATGGATTTTCTCTATAAGAATATATATATATATATATATATATATATATATATATATATATATATATATATTCTTATAGAGAAAATCCATGTGATTCAATTTAGACTTTGAGATAGAATGGTCATGACTATGTTAAAATATATATATATATATATATATATATATATATATATATATATATATATATATATATATATATATATATATTCTTATAGAGAAAATCCATGTGATTCAATTTAGACTTTGAGATAGAATGGTCATGACTATGTTAAACATGTTATATGGATTTGCAAGTATGACACATGTAGAACAAATATGGGTGCTTGTGGTATATTTCATTATTGAAGAAGTGGTATATACATACATATATATATATATATATATATATATATATATATATATGTAATTTATATTAAACTAGGTTCATGAATTCGCATACCATTGTCAATTTTTAAAGATGTTAAAATTGACAATGGTATGCTGATTCATGAACCTAGTTTATTAGAAATTGCATATATATATATATATATATATATATATATATATATATATATATATATATATATTAAACTAGGTTCATGAATCAGCAAACCATTGTCAATTTTAGCATTTTTTAAAATGAGACCTAGGACATCGATACAATATTATACCTCTGGTTTGGTGGAATCATAATGAAGTCCATTTATCTAAATTACCACTATGTCATCATAGAATATCTTCACTAGGAGAAATTTCTCTTCTTATTTAGTTAAAATCCCTTGGTTCTTAATGGTATAGAACAAACTTGAGCAATTATTATCTATAGTGTTTAATAAGGAACCTATGAAATATATATCCTTAAAGACTTGGCCATCTACATATGATCATAGGTATATTTCATTCACTTTCTTCAAACTATCTCCATGTGTTGCCATTGGTATTTCTCTAATCAAATTATCCACTTGAGAATGATAATTCAACTCTTGTAGCTATTTGGTTAAACTCCTTGAATAATTTTGATTGCCAAGCTCTATATTATGGATGAATTAATGAATCCAAGAATAATTTAGGGTTTTTTGTATGTTATAAGGATTTTTAGATGTTTAATAAAACTTTAATGGTGGCATACAAGTTTTAAATATGTGCTTTGGTGACTTAAATCATATTTGGATCTTGCATTTATACATTCACATGATTAGGTTGATAAAATATTTAGATCTAATGTGTTTTCTTATGTGGCATAGCCTCATAACATTTTTCATTTAATTTCAAAACATGAATGTTGTCATTTTGGACACATTTTATCACCTCATACCTCTTGGAAATTGATTGAATTCACTCCATCGATCTCCTTAGGAGTCTTTTAGCCTAAACTTTTAATGTGATTGTTTATTTTTTATTCAGGCCTCTAATATTATTCCACTTGATAAACTCACATGCATTCTATGTACCCTATTGATAGTCTCTATTTAGTTAACACTCTTGTGCCACATGGAAGTCTTGCATTCAATCTAGGCTCTTTGACTCCTTGACTTGCTTCACATAATTGATCGACATTTAATAGGCTAAACACATACCATTAATCTTTAATCTATATGATTAAATGCATGTCATTAATCTACTAAGCATATGATCAAACATGGGCTATTGATGTATTTATTATTCACCTGATTAAATGCAAACTATTGATTTTTATCTAATTCAGCATGAGTGTGACACTTATCACCATTGCCTTCAATCTTCAAATTATTTGACATATTGATTTTATGTTCACCATTAGATCTTTAATGTGGATCATTTATCAAGATTTTTACATATGAATATGCACCATTGATCTTTGATCTTGGGAATGTTAAGCATGGAATATAGTGAGAGGGGGGGTGAATCAGTATATTATATATCTTATAAATCTTTCCTTTAACCAAATTCCACATAATCAATAATTCAAGATATGTAATAAAACTCAAACAATAAACATCACACAAGATAGAGAGACACTAGATATAACATGGAAACCCAATGTGGGAAAAACCATGGAGAATCAATCTCAAATATATTCATGAGAACAACCCCACAGGAGCACCATACCCCTTGCCAAGTATAAACCTCAGCTACAATTCATGAGCACCAACCCATAGGAGTTTCAAACCCCTTTGCTGAGCACCAACCTAGCACCTATTCATGAGCACAAACCCATAGGAGCACCAAACCCTTTACCGAGCACCAACCCAACAACAATTCGTGAGCACCAACCCACAAGAGCACCAACCCCTTTGCCAAGCACCAACTCAACAACAATTCGTGAGCACCAACCCATAGGAGCACCAACCCCTTTGTGTTTACCACACACCTATCTCACAATGTTGCTATCTCAAAAAATGATAAATCAATACATCTCCTTCCTCTCTCTCTCACTTTTTCTCTTCTAAGCTAGATAGAAAAAATACAAATCAACCTCTCACTTCCACATTACAAATGGCTACTCAAGCCTTTATTTATAGCTTTCCAAATGACCTTTGGCCTTCCCCCTTTGTGACCTTTCAATTCTCATGGAAAATGGCACCAATCTTGGATGACCCTTCATATCCAAGCATTTGAAAAGTCATGTGGTGACCCTTCATGACTGAAAATGTCTTTCCCACTTTTGTCCTTATCTTTGGTGACTTTTCATATTCCTCAAAGTGTCCCTTCATGAGAAATTCGCCCTTTACTCTTTTGTCTTCACTTGGTGACTCTTGGTATTCCCCAATATGACTCTTCATGGGAAAATGTGTCCCATCCTTCTTTTGTCTTTATCCCGTGACTCTTCGACTTCTCCATGGGCCCTTCTTTTGTCTCATATGCAACCAAAAATATATTCATTAATATTAAATAAATATTAACTCATATTAGCCAAGATATATTTATTACCAACAACATTAAATGCAATGGGGCCTTTATCACCAATAATACTAAACCTTTGACATCAATGACAATATTTACAACAATCTCCTCCTTTGTCATTGATGGCAACATCAATCCTAAAACTACCACATCCTATCACCTACACATACCATCATCTGAAAACATACAGTAAGTCCCCCTTACTATAGTAACTTGTACCTATTCCCTGTACCTATTTTCTACACCTGTACCTATACCTATTATTCTCCTCCTTGACATCAATGGCAAAGGGCCTACCTAGAGCTAACACTTAGCTCCCCCTCACTTGATTTTAAACATCAATGGTAGGAAGTAATAGAAATTAATCCCAACTCCTCTTTATGATCTTTGAATGTATCCTTTGATCGTGCCTTTGAGAAGATATCTAACAATACATACACATTTTCCCCTATCCTTTGAACATCTGCAATCAACTCATTTGAATCTTTTCTTCTAATCTCACAACATTCAGCATGAAACCTTTATGTGTATCCTTGATCACAAATTTGACTAACACTCAACAAATTATGCTTAAGACCTTTTACATACAAAACATTTTTAGTCTTAGTTCTACCATAATCCAAACTCAAAGTACCTTTTCCAGCTATCCTAGTAGTGGTTTTATCTCTGAACCTAATTGCACCACCATTAATCTTCTTTAGAGAAATGAACTTACTTTTATCTCCTATCATATGCCTCAAACATCCGCTATCAATTAACCATGGTTGATCTTTACCTCCCACATGTAGAGCTATCTGCACCATCATAAAATCTTCATGTTGTTTCTTCTACCATGTACATGTCTGAACCTTCTTCCTGATGAATGGATCTTTGACACTCTGATTCTTCTTCTTGATGAATAGATCTTTGAACCTCTGATCCTTCTTGACTGACTCAAACATGCTTCTACAATATCAAGCTATGTGTCCATATTTGTTGCACTTGTAGCATACTATGGTCTCTTCATCAAAGCTTGACAGAGGAGCAAAAGAGTTGTGGCTTCTGCTTGACTCTACTTGACTTTCCTTCTCCTTATTTCTAAAATTGTTAGCTCTTTTTCTACATTCTAATTTATTGTGACCATATCCATTACAACAAAAACAATATCCATAAAAATAAGACCTATTTGTATATCTCTGACCTGATTGCCTTTTGTAGTTTTGTTCCTTTCAGCCTTCTCTATTTGGAATGTCCTCTGTATTCTTCACTTCTCCCCTTTTTGTGTCCTCTTGTGTAAGAGCTTCAACATAGCTCTTTTCTTTTCAAATCTGATCACTATTTTATCTGAATATGCTTTTTGACTTTCCAATATCTTATTCAGCATGTTAGTGCTATCTTCAAATTTTGAATCACTGACTGCTTTCTTAATTTCTTTTAAAGAGGCAATTTCAATAACATACCTTTCACAATATTTTCTTGCTATTTCCAATTGTGCTATGAGATATTCTTCATTCTTCTTGGCTTCTTCAAAGTGTGATTGTAGATCTTCAATCATTTCCTTTGACTCTTGTTCATTTTTCTTGATCTGGTGCTTTAACCTTTGATTCTTCTTCTGAATAGCTTCTAACTCTTTTAGGGCACAATTGAGTTCTCCTTCCATATCTAGTTCAGCTTCCTCCTCTCCTTCTTCTTGATCATCTTCATGTATAGCCATGAATAGAATCTCTTCTTCTTTTAAATCACTGACTCCACTATCTTTTCCTAAGCTAGGATCTTTAGAATACATGCTCTTCTTCTTGAATCCCTTCTTAGATTTTCCTTTGAAATTCTTATTTTATGTAGGCTTTTCTTCTTCATCATCTTTAACCTTATCTGGGCATCTAGCTAAAAAATGTCCAATCTTTCCACAATTAAAACATTTAAAAGGTAATTTTCCTTGATATTTACCTGTTCCTCTTTTTGGCCTACAAATGAAAAGTGCTTCGTTGTCATCTTCATCATCACTGGAACTATCACTTGATTCTTGAATCTTAGCTTTCTCCTTCTTTAATGTCTTGAAAGCCACTTCTCTCTTTGAGGGTTTATCTTATTCTGTCCACATCTCATATGCCATGAGAATACCATGAAGCTTATCCATCTTTAGCTTGGCTAAATTCTTCATCTCCTCGATTGCCAAAACCTTTGCATCATATCTCATTGGTAGAGATCTCAAAACCTTTTGCACCACCGTTGACTCTTCCAATGTTTCTCCAAGACCTTGAATCTGATTTATTTTTTGATCAACTCACAAGAGATAACTTGATATATCTTCTTCTTCTTCCATCTTCAAACTTTCAAACTACCTTCTAAAAGTCAGCAAACTTAGCTTGCTGAACCTTTCCATCACCTTTGTAAATATTCTCAAGTTTTACCCAAGTTTCATGAGCAGATTTACATTGCATAACTTTAACAAATTTAGATTCACATAAACCACATAAAATAGCATTGAAAGCTTTAGCATTACATTCACTTGCCTTCTTTTCTACTGGAGTAATTATATATGTCTTTGGCTCTTCATATTCCTCCACCACTAATTTCAATATGTCAAATCCAAAGGCCATCAAATAAACCTTCATTCTCATGCTCCAAAAAGCATAATTCATCCCATCAAACAAACGTGCCTTATTTGTAGAAAATCCTTCCTCTGACCCAGCCATCGTGCTTTCCCAATCTACCTTCAAGCTGTAAAACTTTTCAAAAAGGAACCTGCTCTGATACCAATTATTAAGCATGGAATATACTGAGAGGGGGGGTGAATCAATATATTATATATCTTATAAATCTTTCCTTTAACCAAATTTCACTTAATCAATCATTCAAGATATGTAATAAAAATCAAATAATAAACATCACACAAGACAGAGAGAGACACCAAATATAACATGGAAACCCAATGTGGGAAAAACCATGGAGAATCAATCTCAAATATATTCATGAGAACAACCCCACAAGAGCACCATAC
Organism: Torreya grandis; assembly: GCA_037957365.1. NCBI lineage: Eukaryota > Viridiplantae > Streptophyta > Pinopsida > Cupressales > Taxaceae > Torreya > Torreya grandis. Next base: position 2,121,724 of record JARHVA010003067.1, read on the forward strand.
CCCTTTTCCAATTACAAACCTTAGCTATAATTAGTGAGCACCAACCCACATGAGCTTCAAAAACCTTTGCCGAGCACCAACCTTGTCCCTATTCATGAGCACCAACCCACAGGAGCACCAACCCCTTTGCCGAGCACCAACCTAGCAACAATTCATGAGCACCAACCCATAGGAGCACCAACCCCTTTTCCAAGCACTAACTCAGCAACAATTTGTGAGCACCAACCCATAGGAGCACCAACCCATTTGTGTATACCACACACCTATCTCAATGTTATTATCTCAACAAATAATAGATCAATACAACATCTCCTTCCTCTCTCTCACTTTTGCTCTTCTAAGCTAGATATAACAAATACAAATCAAACTCTCACTTCCACATTACAAATGGCCACTCAAGCCTATATTTATAGCTTTCCAAATGACCTTTGTCCTTCCTCTTTTGTCACCTTTCAATTCTAATGGAAAATGGCACCAATCTTGGATGACCCTTCATATCCAAGCATTTGAAAAGTGATGTGGTGACCCTTCATGACCAAAAACATCTTTCCCACTTTTGTCCTTATCTTTGGTGACTTTTCATATTCCTCAAAGTGTCCCTTCATGAGAAATTCACCCTATACTCTTTTGTCTTCACTTGGTGACTCTTGGTATTCCCCAAGATGACTCTTCATGGGAAAATGTGTCCCATCCTTCTTTTGTCTTTATCTCATGACTCTTTGACTTCTCCATGGGCCCTTCTTTTGTCTCATATGCAACCAAAAATATATTCGTTAATATTAAATAAATATTAACTCATATTATCCAAGATATATTTATTACCAACAACATTAAATTCAATGGGGCCTTTATCACCAATAATACTAAACCTTTGACATCAATGACAATATTCCCAATAGGGAACTTTGACTTATTGACTTTATCGATCATATCCATGTCGTTGATATTCGATCTAATTAAGTGAGGTTTCAAAACTTGTCATTATTGTGTTCAATTCATACCTATGAATATTAAAATCAAAAGATAAGGGTTTGGGATATATAAAAACTTAAAATAAATCTTAGATCAAATTTTTAATGAATTAATAAACTTTGATTAAAACTTAGGTTAAAATTAAACTAAGACTAAAATGTAATAAATTGACCCTTTGTAAATAATGAATCCATTTTAATAATAACTTAGGATAAGTAATTTGAATGAAGGTTTTGAATGTTTTGTAAACTTGGATTCAAATGGGACCATATTAATGAACCAATTAAAGATCAAATTAACCATTGAATCATAAAGCATGAACATTTGTTCATTCTAATGCAAATTCATTATTCTTATAATATGGAAACATGTAAGCCAAATGTTATAAACATTAGATAAATTCATATAAATATTTTGTACTAACATTTCAATGTAAGTTAGATCAAACATGATATTTAATAATTCACTTTGATCAAGTTAAATGCCTAATTTATAGTACAATTTACAAAATTGAACAAGGGTCATCAGTTTTCAAAAATGGGGTTATGTTGACCTTAATAGAGACTTGAAGACCTATTTTACATGAGGAAGACTCATTCTTAAACAAAGATATATGACCAAGAATATAGGGGTATGAAAGTAAAGATGTAGGCATTGGTATTGGTCAAACATTATAAATCAATGCCATGACATCTTCAAACCTTGAATGCAAGCAATCCTTTAACATCTACACCATTTTTAAAGATTTAATGAAATAAATAATATAGTAACTACTTAATGAAGGATGACAAAGTGGATGAATTATCCCTAGTTTTGGGTTTCTCTCTCTCTCTCTCTCTCTCTCTCTCTCTCTCTCTCTCTCTCTCTCTCTCTCTCTCTCTCTCTCTCTCTCTCTCTCTCTCTCTCTCTCTCTCTCTCTCTCTCTCTCTCTCTCTCTCTCTTCTCATTTTATCTATATTTAAGGCTATTTTTGGAATTGAAAATAATCCTTAATTATGTTTTGGCAACTTCATGATCATAAAAACACATGTACTTGCCTCTTGATAATGAATAAGACCAAATTCGTGCCTCATTAATACTTGTGACTAGTGTATGTACATGGTTAGTTGATAAATGATAGTGATAGTGCATGATTCCTTTCATTTTTTCCTTTCCTCTTTACCTATTTATAGGTATTATTTCATCCTTATAAGTTTCATATTTTTCTTTAATCATCTTATATGTATGGCAAGTGTAATATTTCCTTAGTGTCTTTGAGAGACCTATTGATCAATTGCCTTAGATCATGCATCAATATAATTCCATATATGTAATATTGATGTTTGGAGACTCTCATTTGAGAAGTGAAATCAATTCCATATCTATATTAATAATTATTAATGCATATTAGATAATTTAATGATATATTTTGGTGTTTCACTTTAGTTAGATAGGTTTCCTATCAATTTATCTTCTTCCCTTTCTATAACAAGCTAGTAGTGTAGAGTAGAGATCTTAACATATACATCAAGGGGAGATAGTCCTTGAAATATAGATATTAAATCCATATATTAGGCCACCCACATCCTAGGATTTTATCCATGTTACTTTAGACTATGAAGGCTTGAAACTACCTTCACAAGGGTACAATTGTAGTAGATAACATGTAGTTTACACAATGTCTAATTTTTATGTTTGGTTTTGTAATTAGTACCATATCAGAAACCTATTTGTCAAAGTATATGGATATAATAAACCCTACATCTAATAATCATTTAATTTCATATTTAACTAATAAAATAATTTTTAATACATATTTCTTATTTTTTTATTTAACTAGTTTTGCTTTTAAACATTATATTATGCATAAAAAGTGTTTGGTAAATCCCTGACATATCTAAAATATTACATGGTGAACTAAAAAATTTGCCATTATCATCCTTGAGTATGGTATACATGATTAATAGTATTGCATCTTTATCTACTCCATAATTGAGTTCAATTATTCCTTCATTTATCAATTTTGATTTATCTTCCACATATTGTGTAGTGGGAATTGTATCTAGACCATTTCTTTGGACATTAATATTTGAACCTTCACTATATACAAAATATTCATGGGCATTTTTTTGTAAGAGGAAACCTATTTTTATCATATAGTGAATGGATATCCTCATATTCCTCCAAATATTCCAAGAGAAAGTCATCATTATAGAACTCATCTAATTTCAAAATCTCAGGTGTAGCCATATCATCAAAGAGGTCAAGGTGTACTAATCATAATGTTGTGTGATCATCTAAAAATGACACATAAGTTCTAAGAGTGTTACTTGAGACCACTTATCCCTAAATTAGCCCTAAACCTATTTTCAGTCTTATTAAAACACTCATCTTACCTTTGTGTGGGCCATACACATTCCTAAACATATCAAAAACAATCCTAAACCCTCACTTTGGCATCTTAACCCCTAGTGCCTTAGGTTCTACCACTTGGAAACTAGTGTTATAACATAGATAGTAGTGCCAATGGAATTAGTGTCCCAGTTTGGTAATTATTGTCCCTTACCAAATTTTATCTCCAACAGATATCTTTTCAAATGAGTAACCACTGAAGGTAAGCCTAAACCTCTTTTAAGATGCATAAAAGCACTATATATATATATATATACAAACACACAAGATTTTTATCCCATTATTCACTAGATGGAAATCAGATGAAAATAACATAAACTAGCTCAGAAAAAGCTACACATAATCAAGGTTATCAATCCTTATTCTACCCTACTTCAACATTGATACATCTACAACCATCCTAAGATCAGAATACTCATATTTCCAATCTAAATATCCAATCAAAAACACCAAAATAAACATTCATACTAGATTCACTTTCACTTGTATGAGAACTATGGTGGGGAGTATTACATTAGGCTTGATGCCTCCTTAGAGTATTGGTATGTAAGAAACTCTCATCATATTGGGGTATTGAATATATACAACCTACCCAACTAACATCACACTTTTATAATTTTGATAACTAAATTCCCTAGAAACATGGAGGTTTAGGGTTTGCATACAAAATTATCAAAAAAGGTCACTAATAGGGAATAATAACTCATGCAAATAGGAATAAGCTTGGTAGAATTAGACACAGGTACACCCAAAATCTCAAAATAGTTTTACATAGAGGACACTCATGCTAAAATGACACTAGTGCCATCGACACTACTATATAATTAGGTTGATACTATCTAATAAGTATTTTGAAACTTAGATCTTATCTATGACACTTATATCAACTCTTATCCTAGTTTTTATTATCCAAATCTCCTATTTCAATTAATTTCTAATTAAATACTTGCTTATATCATTTATTTCTATTTTTAGAAAGGTCAAACTAGGATAATTCTACTATAAGTTATTGGCTATATTTATTTCATATGTATGCCCTAATTTATTATACTTAGACCCTTTAAGAATTTATGGCTTGAAATCCATAACCCTTAAAAGTTAAATCATTTAATGAACTTGACTTACTTTGAATACTACTAAACCCTAGTTTTATATACTCTTAGGGTTTGTATCCTTTAAATTTATATGTTTAGATATTAGTTATAAAATATTAGATTTGTTTTAGTATTTCATTCTTACAATATTTAATAGATTATATTTCTTTAAAGGCTAAAAATATACAACATTTTATTTTCCTACTTTCAAACCTATAAGGGTCAAATTCAAAATTGATTCAATGAAACCAATAAGAGACAATTTAAATATTTTGTTTCAAAACATTTAGTTATGTAATATGACCTTATCAATATTATCCATGACTAACTTCAAAAACCCAATAATGGTCAATCTTCTATTTCCTTAGATAATAATGTCATTACACCTACTTTAGTGGCAACTCAACTTGTACAACAACCTATTTTAACTCAAAAACCTTTAATAGAAGATACACTTCCTATGTATAATACACACTTATCATATCCATATGTACAATCCATTATGAATGAGATTCATTATTTTTAACATAAGGTGTTACATCTTGAGCAGGGTACTACTAGGCCATCACATGCCTTAGATTCTCATGTTATTTTACAGACATTGTTGGTACATCACATATTGACAACTCCTTTGCCATCAAAATTTATGGCACCTAGTATTACATTGGATGATGGTAAGGGTGACCTAGAATATCATATATTATCTTTTCACATAGCATGTTTGGATTATGTTTCCAATGAAAGCTCCTTACTAAGTTTTTCCCATGTAGTCTAAATAACTATGCATTATATTGGTTCTATGATATTCTAAATAAGTCTATCCCTACATTAAATCCAATGGTAGATATGTTTTTAATAGAATTTTAAACTAACATCAATGATAATATCTCATATGCCTAATTCACACAACTTAAACAAAAATACAATGAGCCTATTGTAGAATATTTCTTGAAACATAAAACTATTTTGGAAAATATGACTAGCCCCATGGTAGATAGATAGATCTAAGACATATTCAAATAGATTTTACTAATATCATTACATAAATCTATCTTGTTCAAGAAGTTTCCAACATTCACATATTTATGTGCATAGTGAAATAAAGTGAAGTCAATCTTATCTATATGGTAAAATTAAAATATACAAGTGGATTTGAATCAACTACTAAAAGTTATAATAAACCTCAATATAATTTAAAGGCCATTGAAAACAAGAGTGATTAAAAGACCATAGTTAACACAGTTTCATAGCCACCTCCTCTCTTAGTTTTATCAAATCCTCAATGGAGAGTTTTCACCAATATTATAGAATCATCGACACATTTTTCAAAAATCTTAGAATGTAATCAAATATCTCTCCCTCCCATCAAATAGGTTAATATGACATAAACTCTTCTAAAGAGTTATGATTCCAATGCATTATGTAAATATCATAGGGCACCAGGCTATATTATTAACTAATGAATTAGCTTGAAACATAAGATATATGATTTGATAGAGGCCAACATCATAGATTTGGGCACACCCATAGAGGCACCTAAAGTTCAAAAAATGAAAGCTAAGGCATTAAAAATATTTTTAGATATGTTTCCAAAACATATAGATAATGAGGTAGGGGACACTTCAAGTGTTCACTATATTTATTAGGCACAACCATCATTAACATAATATCACACTACTATTGAGGTGTACACCCCTTCATAATATCATTTGTGTGTATTATAATATAATACCAACTAGACCACTCATCACTTTATTAGAGCAAGATATTATTGATGATGATTCAAATTTATATGCACTCCTTTTATGATCCTACATTGATCATCATCCTATGCAAAGTGTTGTGGATGATAATGGGTCAAATATTAACATGTGTAATATCACACTTAAACAACATTTAGGCTATTCAGATCAAGACATTTCTATGACTAACAAAGTTATCCATGGTTTTAGTGGCCATGTTTAGAGCTCCATTAGGGAGATTATACTTCCACTACATGTTAGACCAACACATGTGACCACTAGATTCTTAGTAGTACCTAGTATAGGCACATTTGACATGTTATTGGGTAGGCTATGGATGTAATAGCTATGATCCATTCCATCCACCATGCATAGATTCCTCAATTATATACATGTTAATTAGGTGGTAATAGTTGAGGCTCTTCCATATGAGTATATTTTACCTTTCCCATAAGAAGTCACACCACAACTACCAGTTATAGTTCTAAGCATACTTTACATTAGTACACCACAAATTTTAGTTTAACCACCAGTGTAGGTGAGGTATACTCCTAAAATATTACCACGTACACATACTCTACCATTGAGACCCTTATTAGTGAGACCCCTACATTAGAGATATGTTTTAGATTATAAAAGGGTCTCCCTCTACCCCTTTCTTTATGGCATAAATGTTATTGAGTTCCTAGGATTCTAAAAATATGGATCTCATGCTAGCTAAAACATTTTCTACTAGATGGGTCCTTAAGGTTCATGGATTATTAACACCACTCCATAGGTAGTGCCAGCTATAGATCACTTTTAAAAGTAGGTTTGAGGACCTCAATTACCTTTTCACACAACATGAATGATTATTATTCCTTTATTTGATACAATCCACATTGATAATGAATATCCCATGAGATTCATCAATTAGTATGTTCCTCCCTTCTTTTACATAGTTTCCTTATTTCTTTCTCCTTATATATAGTTTCATTTTCATGCTACTCATACATAGATTATATCCAAAAAATACAACAATATAATATGCCAAATCATAAAAACATTTAAATATTTACTCAAAAAATAAAAATTATAGATTATATGCATTACAATATTTACACTTATTATATTTATAGACATTACATATGCTAAGTATCTTAGTATAGTCAGGTTTTATCATGCAAACATGATTTACTTGTTCTTATCAAGTGTTTTCAAGTACTTATAGGACCTAGGTACACTACATAGATCCATATTTACTACTATTTACCCATTGGGGGCATATACATAGATACATGGGTTCCTCATTTAAAACATTTGACCATTTGGAGGCATTGTGTACATATTTTTTATTGCTACGTTACATATTTATAAATTATACATCATAGATATAGCATTGTTATATCTTGATATTGATCATCATACACTAATCAGATTCATTAATGACTATTACTACTCTAGACTCATCTTATATACATCTTTGATCTGATACATAGTTGTACCATACGTTCATGCATACTTTCATTTCTATCTTTCCTAGTTTAGACTTTATTATTTATCTATGCTTCATATATTTGAGGGGATTTGAATATTTGATTACTTTATGGATCTACACCAATTCCTTTCATTGTACATATTTGGACATGTGCCCATGTCGTTGTGTGTGCCTTCTTTATTGTGTATGTAGACATTTGAACATACCCTTCCATGTGGCTCTAAGCTAATTTTATTATTATTTACATATATGGGCATTTGAACAAGTCCTTATATGTCTTAATTTTTATGATTTAATGACATGTAACCATGTCCCTTACCTTTTGGCCCCTTCCCCTACTTTCTGTACATCATGTGTGTTATATGTATGCTTTATTTTATGCATCATGGCCATGACAGTTATATATTACTTATTGTACACTCTAATTTTAGATTCCATGAGGGACCTCATGCATCTCCCCTTCCTCATTGGGTGTAATGATAGACATCATGCCCCATCTACTTGGGTATCTAATCAATTATTACTCATATTTTTTATTCATATACATTTTTATATTGATCTTGACAAACTTGTGAATTCTATATTTAACATACATCATACATTACTAATATATTCTCAGATTATCTTACATTTTGATGTTATGTATGCACATTATATTGGTTTATTACATAAATATCATATATGTTATGGATAACACATATTTTTCAAAGCTTTTAATTTTAAGGATAGTTATTGTATAGGTTCAATAACTCCCATAAAAGGAGGAGGAGTTCATTGAGGTTTGTCACAAAGATTAGTATATCCAAATGCATTCAGATTATAGTTTTCAGCACACAATCATAGAATATAGGAAATAGTTTTAGGAAAACATAGTTGGAAATAGAGACATAGAGACCAATTTTAGTTTCACATAGATGAGAATAGTTGTAAATTATCACCCAAATTGGGACACAAGCACCACTAGTGCCACTATCTAATATATGGTCCTGTTATCTAGTAGCATCAATTTTTAGAAATTCTAGATTGGATAGAAAATTATAGAAGGTATAGTTGAGGTTTGCACAGTTTCAATTATAGATTACCAATTTTAGCTTTGTTTAGTACATATTCAAAAAAAATTAATCATGTTAGGGGAATCATATATAGCATCATAATTCTAATTTTAGTGTTATATACTCATACACACACACAACTCAATCTATAATCCCTATACTTGGATATAATATTTGGGTGCATGTGCACATCACATTGTTTTTGTATGCTCACTTATACACTAACTGATAAAATGGAATTAAAAAACACATGTCATTCTCTATATTTTACACACTACACACCATGCTCCAAGTTACACACCATATTGATGCCTTACTCCATCTACAATGGTTGGAATTCCTAAATGATCCATAGTCACCTAATATTCTTGAGTGGCGTAGAGTTGTTTTACATTCTAGAGTTCCTGAGTGACCATAGAGCTAACATATATATCTCTAATTAAAGTTACACATATCTAGTTGCATTGAATAATTTAGTTACAAATGCATCTACTAAACATGTGTAGGCAATGATGGAGTGATAGTCTCCTTGAGTTCTTGAGCCACCTACATGAGAGGGTTGGACACACCATCAATCCAATCCAAGTTCTTCACAAGTTATGATACACCAAGTAAGGGTGGGAAATGATAGATTCAAAACCAAATTGATTTCTTGAGCCACCCCAACATGGGGATTGAGCAAGCCATCAACTCAATCTAATTTATTCACTTATTGATCACTATCTACATGCACACATAGGTTGTTAATAAGTTTATGCATTGGTTCATGTACCCAATGAGGTGTATTTATTATTTTCCTCTCTCATCTATTTTCTTAATTTTGTCTTTTAATTTTTAGGTCTCTTAATTAATGTGTTATTAATGCATGTTTCATTTTTAATATATGTAATGGATCACACTTCACACACTCAAACCCATATTCATAGGCTTCACCTCTTAGGTATGTCTAGGTATGCTTATTTTTCATGTATCCTAATCATAACACTTTGTTGCATTTATAGAATAAATTAGGGGGATGTATTCATCTAAAAATGACACTTGAGTGCTAATAGTGTCACATGAGACCACTTATCCCTAGCTTAACCTTAGACCTAACTTAGGGCCTATTTAGATACTTATATAACCTTTATATGGGTCACACACATCCCTAAACATCCCTAAATCAGTCCAAACCCTCACTTTAGCATCTTGACCCTGAGTGCTTTAGGTTTACCACTTATACATAGCAATATAACTTGCATATTAGCACCAATGGTGATAGTGTCCCAATTTGGGTGTTATTTCCCCTTCTTACCTTTTGTCTCCAACAAATACCTTTTTGAATGAGAAACCACCTTGGGTTGGCATAGGCCTATTTTAACACTTGCACAAACACTAGAAAAGTATATATATACATTAATTTTAGCACATTATTCACTAAATGTAAATTAGATGCAAATAACACAAATTAACTCATAACAAGTTATGCACAATTAAGGTTATCAATCCATAGGGAACACTAGTTCTACATATATCCCTCTAAAACCATCCCAATCTCAAAATACTTATATTTCTAGTATCAATATGAACTTAAAATCACCCAAACCAACATTCATAATAGATTAACTTATACTTGCACCATCACTTAGGTGGGGATAACTACATCAGTCTTGATCCCTCCTTAGAGTATTGGTATGTCATCAACTCTCATCACATAGGGGTTTTGAGGATGTCTATCCTACCCCAATAACATCACACTTTGCTACTTATGCCAACTGAATACCTAAGTAACATATATTTTTGGTTTTTTCTTACAAAATCAGTCAAAATAGGTCACCAATAGGGAATCTAAACTCATGTGTATAGGAACACAATTGGAAGACTCAGACATATATGCACCTACAAGCTTAGAATAATTCTACACAAAGGACATTAACATCAAAATAATGAAATTAACATCATTGACACTAATATCTAATTAGGTCACTATTATGTAGTAAGGTTTTTGACTCTTGGATCCTATTTATGACACTTAGATCAGCTCTTATCCTAGTTTGTAGCCTCCAAATCTCCCATCTCAATTGATTTCTAGCTAAGTACTTGTTTACATCATTTATTTCTATTTTTAAGAAGGCCAAACTAGGTCAATTATATTACAAATTAGTGTATGTATTTATTGCATATTTATACACTAATTTACTATACTCATGCCCTCTAATAACCTAGGGATTAAAATCCATAACACTAAAAAGTTAAATCATGTTGATACATGATGAAATTTTTCAAGCTTGGGTGTTAATTTGTGAAAAAGCATATAAATTTATTTTTTTATTTCTAAATTCCTTATTAGTTGTCAAATAGTCTATGTATCCAAGGCCTTACATACCTTTATTATTAATTGTGATAACATGATCGATAATTCCTTGTGCATTTTTTCTAGTCTTTTTTGTGTATCCCAAATTGTGAAAATATATTAGGCAAAACCCATATTTATTTATAGTAGTTTTGGTATATCATTACATTAAATAGGATCACCACACTCCTAAGGATATGGTTACATATGATGTATTTAATTTTACATACATTGAGTCACTACATTATGTCTGAAAGAATACTAATCTATAGGACACGGATGCACACATGTGTCCATGATGACTAAATTGTGTGTGTGTGTGTGTGTGTGTGTGTGTGTGTGTGTGTGTGTGTGTGTGTGTGTGTGTGTGTGTAGGGTATAAGGTGAAACATTCACAATTTGAATCCATAGTATTCCTAATAGAATATTATCATTAATATCATTAGGAATAATCTAACATAATGTATCTATTTTTCTATGAACCACCATGATATCCAATGTAGTTTATTCTTAAAATTTCCATTTTTTTTCAAATCTAAAAATATTTAGTATAATAAGTGAGATACTTTGTCTCTACACCAAATATATTTAGGAAAAGAGGTATTCCAAATATTAATTCTCAATCATTATTTACTGAGACTAGTTTGACTACCTTATTTATAACACATATTTAAATAGATAATGGGATATGTTGATCAATGATATGGTTAGAATATAGATACTCTTTCTTAAAGTATATGCTTTATTCCATCTATCCAAATATATTAATGGTATAAGTGACATAATGTGGTTCTATATCACTTGGTAATGTTGAGTCACACAATGTTGCATGAAGGATATCATTATAAATAGGTAACTTTTAGATCAATTATAACATAAATATGTTAGCTAGTGTATTATTAATTTTGTTAATGATATCATACTCTTTAACTTGGTTGGCTCGCCTCATGGATGTGGAGGGGGATGAGGAGGAACATTATGATGGAATTAAATTTTTACTATAGAATGGGTCACCCTATCACTTAGTGTTGTAATAGCATATACTATGGAATCTAATATAAACCTATGGAAAATAATGGTATCCATTACTAGGATAAGGTATAGGGAGAGGAAAAAATGATCTATGGTGTCTAGTAGTAACCTAAAATAACTTAGATAGAATATGCAAAAAATATTGATTATGAAGGAAAGATAAATATTTTGCATGATTGATTTCATCCTTAGTTTTATTAAAAATAAATTTGACCCATTTAAATACATAGTTGTTAAAAATATTATGTATTTGAAGAAAGCAACATGTAATTATTACAATCATAGTTTGATTTAGTAAATAGAAACTATGTATATCAATTATAGCCATGAGTTATTTATGTGAATGAGGGGAGATCAAAAATGAAGTATAAAAATTAGTATTAAATACATAAATCTAAAACCTTAGGGAGAAGAATGAAATCATATGGAACAACCTATGATTTCACATGGTTAATATATGTATCAAGTTCACCAATACATTTTAACTACTATGGATTAATGTATGTAAATAATATATAAATTTTTAATATTTATATTGTATAAAATGTCTAAATTAATGAAATTTTAATGCTATAAGAAATTTTTCATTTACACTTTACTATTCATATAAATTAATGAAATTAATAATATACTTATATTGTTACTAATATATGGAGGTCTGGTACTAGGTGTAGATGGAAAAAATGATTAAAAATGGACATAGATTCACTTAGATCTAGAAATCAACTATATAGACCTTCCTTGGAAAATCCTATAAATATTTTGTGCCTACATTAGATGAAGACATTTAAATCATAATAAAATTATCCATGTGACTTATGATTGACTATTTCATCACATATCACTAGGGATACTTGTAAACAATCTCCCTACACAATATTAGAGGCTTTCTATGTGTGCAAGTCTATAAAACATTGTCATTAAAATTGGATTCCTAAATCCACTTTTGACATTAAGTTTGAGCCTATAAAATGGGGGAAAATATGTGTTGATCTTACCCAAACACCCCCCACTAAGTGTTTTAGTATTATCTATGGTTTCAATACTCCCAAAAGCAATCAAATTGTATATATTTCTCTCATTTAGGTTTATTTATGAAATAGTACTTATTTAGTATAGATGTGACTTTTCATATAGATTTTAACCCCTGATAATTCAAAAATTAGACTTGGCTTATGTGAATCATACTTGGCTAGGGCTTGCTACTTGTGACTAGTTTCTTATTTGTAAGTTTTAGGGTAGTCTTTATCAATGTGCAATTGATAGATAGATGTCTGCTTTATATTTGATAGACGAGTCCTAGATAGGGAATAGTCTTAGACCTATTATGTATAAATAGATTACTCTTTAGGAAACTTATCATGCTACCCACATGTAATATGTGGAATCTAATCTATAAGGATTATTTAAATTTTGAAAATGATCATTGCAAGGTGCGAAGATAAATTCAACATACGTGTATGACTTTTTAAATATAGATACATTTATGTATGAGCACATGAATATATAAAGGAAGGGAAAGTGATATGATGATTATTATATAATATAATTAGGATGGTACATATATTATGTACATACTAGGGTATTATTTTAGGTGACTAATATAAAATTAGGAAGGTTAAACCCATAGAATGAAAATGGATAGAAGAGAATGGTGTGTAAAATCCAAATGTGTATGAAAAGGTCATGTAATGTAAATATATTTCAACACTAATGTTTTCAATCATATAATATCATTTTATAATGTCTATAATGACAAATTATTGACAACATCAATGATTCTAGTAGATTATTTTACCACTTAGTCAACCAAAATGTTTTAGGAGTTCAAAACTTACAAACCTAATTTTGTCATTCCATAAAATATGTTCAAGTTGATATATTAGTATATAAATTTAAATTAACCTCAATAATGAATTATAGGTATTAGTCCATTCTTTTAGAGACTTTTATTTAGTTTAACTATAATAATGATTGTGATTCAACAATTGCCTGTAGTCAAGACATAGTTAAGCATTCATTAGCCCTCATAATTTTTTAACTTAAACTTGAGCCTATAATAAATTTTATCAATTTATATAAAAACATATTAAAATAGGAATTACATTTTATCCTCCCTATTATCATAAGGAATCATACCTCTAGTTATGATTAATATAAACATTTTCTATTAATCTATATCAATCTATTTTGTTAATTCATATGTAAAATAATATAGATTACAAGCTAACCTAACCAATATTCTCAATCTGGGATGATTTTTATATATTTTACATCTCAATTTCTTAGTCATTGGATTTTATTCCCATTATCTAGCTTATCAATCAAACAATGTAGTATAGATCACCTTGATTTTTGTTTACTTCAATGATAAATATTTTAAAAAAATTAATGAATGTAATAATAGTAGAATCAGTTTTTGTTAATATAATAACATATAGCCAAAACAAAATAAATCATTTAATCACTTAAACCTACCCATATTTTTTCAATAATTCAAAGGTTATTAATATTTTTTCACCTGAAATACTTCCATGAGTTTTAATAATGAAAAATAAAAAATACAAAATATTAAAGCTCATACATTCAAAATTTAAACAATAGTGATAAATGCCTTAGTTTATTTTAATAGTTTCATTTTTTATTCCCCTTAAAATATGATTCTCTTACTTACTTGTTAAATATTCTATTGGTAGTTTTCTAAACTTAAGTATACGTTTTCCTATGTTCTATGTTACTTTTTCCACTCACAAAAAGACTATTGTTTTTTATAAAAACCCATAGCCATATATGTTTGACATTGAGATCTAGATCACTAAATATAAAACCAACATCAAAAAAATAAATTTCCCATTTTATATAGGCGAAACACATATTTGTTTAACCATTTTTAAGAATTGGTGGATGTGAAATATAAAGGGGTAGAATAGCATTATAAAATGGATGAGTAAAACTATTATAAAGTAGGCCAATTAAATTTTTTTAGATAACACAATATAATGAATCTATAAAATTACCAAATATAAAAATTACTATGTTAATTGATATTCCAATAATTATAACATGAATAAGATATAATACTTAGCTTGTTTGTAAATGTTTAGGTAGATATGAGATGTATAGAGGTGGAAGAAGGAAAAGTGATTTTTAGGATCTAGTCATCATATTCTATAAATATGTTTTTGGATTCTTGGACACTTCCATCGACCTATGGATACTTATGTTGAGGATTCTACCTATGGTCTGATGCTTCTATCCTATATAAAATAATAATTGTATTGAGAAGAGACTGCCTATACCTATTAGGTTTTTCTGTCACCTTTATATTGATATGTATAGAATTCATGAACATGATCTATATGCTTGTGTATAAGTCAAACCCTAGTTATTCACCTTAGATTAGGTCACCTAGACAAAAATGGGTTGGTGGTCTCACAAAGTTTAGATGACATCAATGGCCCATTTTTCAATTAATGTTGCCTACATAGCCAATACTCTATAGAGGGCCTTAGACATATGTATTTATCCCTTGAGTGATGGTTTTTGTGTTCACATGGGTGAAATATAATATATGCAAGGGCATAAAATTATCTATCTTTTAACTTAAAAAATATTTCTCATGGGTTTTTATTTAAATGCTTCAGACCTATAATATGATTGCTCCTATGATTGATATAGAAATAAGAAAGAATAGGAAAATAGAAATTAGTTGTGTAATTGATTGAATTATTTTGAATAAGTATTTTTTTATATTTATTAATGACTAATGAGTAGGGTTTGATTTTTATTTATAAAACACATTTTAAAAAAATATAATGGAAGGGTTATATAAGACAAATATGATAACCCATATGTTTCAAAATATTTTAAATTTGGATGAATTTTGAGGTACAGATACTTGATAAGGAAACTAGACACTAACATCGATGTTAGTGTCCTTCTATAAAACATAAGTATTTGCCATGGTATAAATTTTTAAATGTATGTAACTAATATTTAATGATATAAAACATGTTTTAGGATTTTTTTAGTGTATAATGATTTGGGTCATCATAATGATATGGTTAGTCTATAAGATAAGTAGTTAGGTAAAGTGAGATGGTGAATTTAAGACTTTTAGCAGCATGTGGGTCTAAAAATAAATGATAGATCCATGATTGGTATTTTTTAAGTTTAATAGACTTATATGCTATATATAATAAAATTTTAGTATCAACATCCCCCCTATTATAATACCGCATAAGGATGAAATTATTAGGTTAAAGGAAACAAATGTGTACCTAGGTCTATACAACACACTTTACCTTTTATTGAGCCTTGGTAAATTTTTTGTTGATTTATAACATGTAACCAACATCATGTTTCAGTATAAATTAGTGCATGTAATCTAAATTTAATAATTGAAGTGCTTTGAAAATTAAATAGAGAAAGAATGTAGTATGCATGTGTGTTGATACAACCATGTTGCCCCATGGTACTTTGATTTGGTAAATATGTTTCTTTATGAATAATTAGAGATGAAAGGTGTTTAGACCTAAACCTTGGATATTTTAATAATTAAATTTGGATGGAAATATGCCCCCAATTTGGTTCAAATGCAAGTTATGACATGACCATTGAGATCACTAAATCTCAATTACACAATTCAAGTGAATGTATAATAAATCCAAGATAAGTGGTATAACCAAATCAACCTTAAAAAAAGGAAGTTGTGCTAAGTTTGTTTAGGGCATATAATATCAAACACATTACTTGAAATATCCAACTACTATAGATAAGAAAGGCTCAAAATGGTGTTTCTTGGTAAAAATAGTGCTTATTGGTAAAATATTTTGAATATATATATTTTTGGTGCACTTACATGGAATATACATCTATAATATATCTCAATCTAAAATATATTTAAAAATTTAACCTCTTATCTATAACTATGTATAATATCTATCATAAATATGGGAAACTTTGTCTGAAATCTATAAAAATCAATGCCAAATGTATAGGATTCTAACCCAAATGTATATCTAAATCATGTAAATTATATCAATTGTGTATGTGTGGAGTCATGTCTCTATGACATGACCCCAATAATATGCCTTCTCTTCTAAGTTCAATGGAATGGAATCTGGTAGTCACCTTACCTTAAAAACATAATATCTTTGTATTATTTATGTATGGATCATGTAACATATATGAGTATCATATCTAATTAGATATATCAATGAATCTCATAGTATGTGATCAAAGTGGTCCCTAATATGCATGATATGGATCATGGAAACATATATAAATTAATAATATATTCTCATCAAACAATCAATCACACACACAAAAACACTCAATGTCACAAAAAAGAGATCTAAGGAGACCACAAATGAGGAGCATGTTCAAATTCCCCACACTCAAATGGAGAAAATATTTAAATGTCCACACATAAATAAATAAAAATTAGTGTAATAAGGTCTTATAAGTAACATATTTAAATGTTCCATGAGTAAGATAATATAAATAATAAGTACACTCAAGGAAGTGACAATGTGAATAAATGCAGTATAAGTAACTAGCATAAGACTATAATCACTACATATATGTGTTAACAAAAATGTCATGTAACATAGAATGTCAATTACATGGTATAATATTTAATAATACGTATAGGTGTGTGTAAGTGTTAGTATATAAGAACAACATGATAATGTAAAATTTATAATAAAACAATATAACTTTTATCAATCGTGATCAAATAAAATAAAGATGCCCCCAACATAATGTGTCATGTGGGAAGATGAAAGATCCAACATTTTCATGTGTGTGTATCATGGATCTAATGTATACATTTATCACACTCAAGTATGCATGAAATATATATATGTATATAGAATAAATGATATGATATTTACTAACATAAATTAAACAACATAGATTCCAAGGAGATAGTAAATATGTATGTGGAATATATATATATATATATATATATATATATATAATTTTATTTTCAAGTTTTTGTATTTTCTTGGAATATTTGTTTTTTTATATATTTCTAGAATATTTATAAGGATAAATACATCCTATGATACCATCTAAGGGATTCTCATAGGAAGAAATTAACTTGGAATATGGTACACCAAACTAGTGATAGTTCCAAGGGGTATGCATATGTGTCCAAACTAGAATTATAGAATATGTGGTACTATGTGTATGTCTCATATGAATAAGTATTTTTTAAGAGTTAATAGATGAATTAGTGGTTCTTTAAACTTATTTTTTAGTGTTCTATGATTTTTTGGGGTACAACTACAATTGGAAGATGTTTATTTTATATTATTAAGTGGGTTAACCATGTAGGTGTAGATGAGGACTCTATGCAGTCTACCATGTATCTATAATGAAATAATATCTAAATTATTGGTCACCAAAGAAATGGTATTTCCTATTTTTACCATTTAATGCATGATTAACTTTAATAGTTTTTATAATTAAATGTCTTGGAATCAATTTATCTTGTTCAAGTGGATGTTCATATGGTATTTTGGTAATTGTAATTACCCTTTTATTATGAATGTATTTAATGCCCCCATGTGTTTTAGAAGGTGCCACACAGAGATTATGTATCGAAGGTTATCCTAATAACATATCAAAGACTCATGTATGGTATAACATAAAAGGTAGTGACCACATGTTTTAGACCCACTTGTAAAGGTAAATAAATCTCACCAATACTTTGTTGTAATGTCCCATTGAATGTTCTAAATATTTAATTCAAAGGGTATAAATCATCATGTGTATATCCCAAATATGTTAATAATTTCATGGTACATACATTCTCACTATCACTATTATCAATCATAACATTCTATAAAGTCTGATAATCAAGGTATGCCCTAATAAACAATAAGTGAAATTAGAATTATAATCCACAATTTCACTGTCATCAAATGTAATAAAATGTATTTGAACCATAAGAGGTATAGTAAATGTAATTGTATTAATCACTCCATATAACATGTTCCCATAATTTTGTGTAGTAAGATATGCATTATATTCCATTTGTACTTCTATATTTTTGTTGGAAATGATATTGTAATGGATCATTAAACATATTTTGGTTTTGATGGTCACTAAGTTGTGACCATAAATCCTTTGGAGGGTTATCAAGGGTAAATTCATAATTATCATTAAGGTCCTCAATCATGTATTTTAAGATATTTTTTTATATAGATTAATCTATGCCTTGATGATAGTCATAATATGTATCAACATCATATCCTTTTGGTTTAAGTCTAATTGTATCAACCTCTATATGAGGAGGGAGAGATATGAGATGACACTCCAAAAAATTCTTAAGCAAAAAAGATGAAGACTCAAGTAATTGTGTAAAATTTATCTTAGGTTCATTAGATAAGATGAGTTGTTTACGATCCTTTAAAAATGCATTAACTATTATGGTTGCTTCATGTTTAGGTTATGTAGGCTTTACATTGTATCTTGGTTTGATATAAAACTTGGTAGTAGATGTACTTAGTGTTTTTATTACATAATCTCATTCAATTAAATAAGTTTTGTTTCATAATGTTAAACAAAATGGCCTAATTCATCAAAATATTTAAACTTCTTGAAGAAAATGGACTCATGTAATGATGCAAACAAAATTTTCTTAAAGATGTATTAAAGCTCTTTATCTACCATTAGATTTGTCATATTGGTCAACATTATTTTTTACCTCAAAATAAATTCATTAATAATATCATTGGTTCCTTGTTTTACCTTAAAAATTTATGCATATGATATCTTTTTAGTGATGTCGATAGAGAAATGTGTTAAAACATAATTAGATTTGTAAGTCATAGAACCATCCTAAAGTAGATTCATTTAGGCTCATTTTAAATAATTTGGTTAAACTCTCATCATTTAAAACATAATCAAGGCATGCTTCATAAAAAGGCTAAATATACCATTCAAGATCACCTTTTCTATAGTAAAATGTGAACTTGGGTGGAAAAAAATTAGTTGGCAATGGTGAAAATATATCTCAAGTTGTAAGGTATTATGTAATACATATTATGAATAAATATTATCAATTGATTTCAAATCATTTTATTAAATGTTGGTAACCTTAGCCTCTAAAGCATGAATAACTTGGAGAATAGTTTGCACAATAGACCCATTAGGATTTATATTTGAGATTTTAGAATCCAAATGGGATGAAAATGCCACTTGTGTTGATGAAGGAATTAGAACTGGTAATTTATTTGAAGTATTATGTGTTCTTATGGAGGATATAACATTAGTTATTTGATCTTTGGGGAATAATTATTTGATAACATATCTTATGTTCCCATTAGATGTAGTATGCAATGTTATGTTTTAGCGAAGGTAGATTTGAATGGATGTCTAATAAGCATATCCACTAGCCCCAATATTTGTACCAATAGAGAGAAATGTTTGTTCACTAACACCTTTTTCTTGTTTATTTTCCAATGTAGTATTTAGGATCTTATCAATATCTTCAAGAGTTTGATGAATGTGATCTCAAAATAATGCAATAGATTAAAAAATGCTCTTGTGACTTGTTTATTTTCATTAATTTAATATGTTTCATTATCTTCATGATTATATCCATCTTATATAATATTTTTTCTTTGTTTTTATCATTTTCATTATTGACACTTTCATTATTAATAGAAGCCATCATGGTATTATCTTGAGACATTTTGGGTGACACAAGTGGTATTTCAAGATGTTCAATAAGAACACCACTTAATCTATGACTATGTCTAGGTTATATAAAAATGATAAAAAAATATGAATAAGTACAAGAAGTATAAACCTTAGAAAAATCAAAACCTTAGAGCAAGTTATGATTTGAATTATAAGACTCCAATATCTAGTTCACCAAATGTTTAACCCTTTTTAAGAATTGGTTTATATGAGTGTTAAAGGGATAACATAGACTAATCAAATAAATGAGTAAAACTATTCCAAAGTAGGCTAATTAAATTAATTTAGATAACACAATATACTGAATCTATAAAATTACCAAATATAAAAAGAGTTACGTTAATTTATATTTTGATAATTTCAACATGAAGAAGAGATAATACTTATCTTTTTTATATATGTGTTGGTAGATCTGATATGTATAGAGGGTCAAGTAGGCTTACTAATTCTTAAGATATGGTCATCAAAATTTATAAATATTATTTTTAGAGGCCTAGACACTTCTATTCACATATGGAGACTTACATTGATGATTTTTTCCATGACTCAATGATTATATCATATACATAATACTCATTGTATTGAAAAGTGACCACCTATTCCTATTAGGGTTTTCTCTATCCTTAATATAGATATGCCTATATCATGCATGATTTGTATGAATGCATTAGCTCAAACCCTAGTTCTTCACCTTAGGTTAGGTCACCTTGTCAAAATGGGTTAGTGGGCTCATGAAGTGGAGCTAACCTAAAGGAATCCTTTGGCAATGAGAACTTTATACATAGTCAATACTCTAAGGAGGGTCTCATACGTATGTATTTCTTCCCTAAGTGTGGGATTATATGTGCACAAGGGTGAAATATGCTATATGTAAGGTCATACCATGATCTAGCTCATAACTTGACAAATACTAATCATGGGCTATTCTTTAAATGCTTCAAACTGTAATATGATTTATCTTATGATTAATATAGAAATATGTAAGAATGTGTAAGTATAAATTAGTTATTAAATTTATTTAATGAACTTCAATAGGTTTTTTATTGGTATTCTATAGTTGAATAATGAGTAAGATTTGATTTGTATATATACTGCACCTTTTCAAAATATATTAGAAAAGTGTTAGATAATAAAAATAAGCCAACCCATACATTTTGAAATATTTAAAATTTTGATTATTTTTTAGGTATAAACACATAAAAAGGAAACTAAACAATAGTTGGCACTCACATTGATGTTAGTGTCCCTGTTTAAAATACAAGTGTCTAGTAGGGTAGAAAAATGTTTAAGGTCTATAGCTGATAGTGAAGGATATAAATCATTTTATAAGTTTTTTTAGTCTATAAGTGATTTGGGTCATCAAAATGATAGGGTGGTAAATAATATAAGTAATTTGGAATAGTGAGATGGTGAATGTGACCCTTTTGATAGTAGAAAGATCTAGAACTAAAGGGTAGAGCTTGATTGGTATTTATCAAATGTAAAAGACTGAGGTGTTATATATAGTAATATTTTAGTATCTACAATATAAAACTCCTTTATATGGATAACTAACAAAAAATTCTTACATAACCAACTCTCATGATTTCCATGTGAATTTATCACCCACATGGTTTATATACTCAGTCAACCTTATGGAATTTCCAATATTTTCTCTCTATCATAGAGTTTTTTTATTCCAACACTATCCATCATTTACTAATCCAAATGCAAACCCTAACTAGGTTTGAGCTTTCTTTTGCCTTGAAATAATTTACCATGTTATGCCCTAGAACTTAAGGATCAAATATTTTAACATGAGTAATGATTATAACCTTATTTTATAAGTTAAAAACTATTATCTAATCCTATACTATAGAATTAATATTAGCAATTTAAAATTTTCATTTTTAGGTCTCTAAGTAGTGTTTATAACAAAGCATAGTAAGCTTCAAGTTTATAATTTTATGTAAGATCTATTATATGTACAATTAGACAAAAATATTTTCCATAGAATCTATATGCCAAGTTTCTTACTTTGAATAAAATTGAATGGTGCTAGTGAGTCCTTAATGTTAATATTAAAAAGCTAAATTTCATCACATGGGTCTTGGTAGCCAATTTTAATTTCAAATTTTAATATATAGTGGTTAAAATCTATAAATTACTTAGGGTCATTGTTTCCAGTAATATATAAAAAAAATTAGCTATGTTGATATATTAAAACATGGGATAAAATTTTAACCCTTTTTGTAAACATATATGGTGTGAAGTGTTAAGGGGGTAGAATATCTTATACACAAATATGAAAAAATAATTATAAAGTAAAACAATTAATTTCAAACATGG
This sequence comes from Torreya grandis, assembly GCA_037957365.1. Lineage (NCBI taxonomy): Eukaryota > Viridiplantae > Streptophyta > Pinopsida > Cupressales > Taxaceae > Torreya > Torreya grandis. The sequence goes on from JARHVA010003067.1 coordinate 2,144,859, forward strand.
ATAAATGAATCTTTGAATTAAAATATTGATATGTGCCAAATATAAAAAATACCAAATTTGAAAGATGTTTCATTGATTGTAATGCCAAGGAGAAATGATACTTAGCTATATTGATAATGAATATGAGGATTTAAGTTATACAAAGGTATAAATGTGTAGGATTAGAATTCTTAGATAGTCATTAGTTTTTGGAAATAATATTTTTAGAGATGTGAACACTACGATTAAAATTATTATCTATTTTGTAATGATACTATCAAGTAAAACATACGTGTTGGATTACAATGCAACCAAATTCATTATTATAGGTTTTTTTCATATTTATTCTAATGTATTTATGTATACAACATAGGCTATATATGTCCAATTATGGATTAAAACTAGCTCTTCACCCTTTTTCACCATTTGGATGTGTTTTCCAAAAATAGGTTAGTGGGCTCATGATGTCACATTGACCTCAGAGACCCCTCTATTAATAATTAATACATGAATATATACTTATAGATACTAAAACTAAATATTTATAACATCTCATTATTTTACATTTGACAAATATCAATCAAGGATCTTCCCTTTAGTTTTTTACCTTCTCATTTCTAAAAGGCTCACATTCACAATCTCATTGTGCCTAAATGGTTATATTATAGTCTTACCCTTATCATTTTGATGTTCTAGACCACTTGTACACTATAGAAAGATCAAAATTTGGTATATATCCTTCACTGTTAGTTATATAACTATTGACATTTTGGCCTCACAAGGCCAAATGTCAACCCCTAACATTAAAAACATTTTTTGACAACCATCCTAGCCTATTTATAGTGATTTTATATGTGGTCATGTCATCATTGGTCATATCTTGAGTCTTGGTAGTATGGATGAGAAGTGTCAATAGTGTGTCATAGTTTCATTCTTGAATCTTTTGTGTCATAAGTGTCTTAAGTCTTTTTGTGAGATAACAATGATCCTTGTGAGCTTGGAGTGAATAAAATAGAGTGTCAAGGTACCTTGATGGTCTAGTAGAGGTGTTTAAACATTGTTTGAGGTCATGATATGAATATTTGTGGTGTGATAAGATTTATTGTACATCATATACTCTTTCAATCTCAATTAGTACCTCTAAAAACCTATTAAACCCTCCATCATCTCATATATGCCTATTTTGCATTGTAAAACTGTTGACGCTGGAAAGTGCACCCAGTGGTAGGAGAATGGATTCCTGCCCTCTCCTCGCAACATGGAAACCCCTCTCTCGCTTGTGGGATGGCAAAGCAGGAGAGGAGAGTCTCTAGGTATGGGCTAGTTCCCTTTGATGTATCTTTCTTGTTTCAGGTAGTGAAAAAATATAGATATATATAGATATACTGGGGGGGATGAAAAGGGAAGAAAGTGCAAGAAAGCAAACAACCTACTCTAAAAGAGGTGATACACCAAAATAAAGGTTGACCTTCCACATCCACTCTCAGAATTAAGAAAATGCAACATACATACACTGAAGCTTGATAGAAAAGACCAGGTTGCTGCGATGACAGGGAGGTTCTAGTGAAAGATACAGGAAACAGGGACTCACCAAGATGCTGTGGAATGCATACTATAAGTGACTTCCTCTATTTTTGCACCCCAGATAGAACTCTTCACCTGTAAGCTACAAACTGACATTCTATAGATAGTTGGTACATTCGTATTTAAAACCTATGAGAGCATTTAAAAGGAAATGATTGAGCACAAATTAAACAAACAGAACATACACAGAGTGTCCATCCAAGAAAGAGGTAAAAATTGTATTTATTGATTCAGGTGGGGAAAATGCAGAGCTGTGCTCTTTACAAAAGTGTGAGAAGATCCCTTTAAAATGACCAAGTCTACATATTTATATTAGAAGAGCCAAGATAAGTTTCATTAGGAAGAGGGAAAACACTGTTGATGACGTCATAAGTTTGCCAAGACCATGCTTGATGCCTCATTTTGCATGCCGATCACTCTCCTCATTCTACATGTCGATCTACTTTAACAGCTAGGTGGGTCTTTTTCAGTGTTTTGTAGGTCTTTTTTGCCGCTACCTATTGTGGGTGGCAAATTTGCTGCCTGCTGCATGTGGGCGGCCCTTTCTCCTTCCCTGTCATGGGTGGGGGTTTTCATTTCGCCGCCTGAGTGGGGCAGGCTTTTCATTTTCCCCGCCACAGGTGGGCTTTGCTCATTCACCGACTGGGGGTGGGGGTTTCATTTTCACTACCTTAAGGCAGCCTTTTTTCATTTCCCACCTGTGGTGGGCCTTTCATTTTCCCCACCGAGGGGCAGAGGTTCCATTTTTTCCACCTTCGGGTGGGCTTTTCATTTTCACCGCCTTCAGGCAGGGGCTAGGCATTCACCACCTATGGCAGGCTTCTGCCATTCACCACCCTTAGGTGGCATTCTACCATTTGCCACCCTCGGGTGGCATTCTGCCATTCGATGCCCTCGGGCAGCGTTTGGCTGTTCGCCTGCGGGCTTTAGCCTATCAACAAAAACCTTAGAAGGGGAATTATTTTGATGAATTACATTAAAAATGGGTCTTAAAATTCTTTATTCATGCCACATTGCCATATTTATGCATTTCATAGCACCAAAATCCCATTTTGAGACCCATTCATACCTTTATATTAGTCAAATGGGCCCCACATGCCAAATTGTGACTTTTCCAATTCCCCCTATCATATTTATAGATTGAAAATTTATATTAATTCATGATCCATATCATTTGGCCCTAAAATGGTGGTTTTCATCTTAAAACATGGAGAAAATGGTGAAAAGATAGATATTTTTACAGGTTTTATGCACTTATATAGAACTATATAGACTATACCATATAGAGGAAGATCATGGTTTGAATTTGGTGTCATGGTAGGTGATACAAACAAGTTTCATGGTGAAAGGGTGTTAAACAAACTTTAAACCGGTCATCTCACTTCATTTACCTCCTTTACAGGCCCAGATAACCCCTCAAGTTTATGATTAGATTGTATGGACGAGAGAGAAAGGGGGATCAAGGTCTTATTCAAGGGAAGTAAGCTCAATCAGCTTTCATACATGGTAATTTATTCTTGGATTGACCCCTTGAGATTTATGAACATTCCTTAAGAACTTAAGGAATATGTACATCTTTATCTACACATGCCAAGTAGGATAAAATGGTTTTGAGGGATCCTCAACTTGTCTAATCAAACCAATGATTGATATTATTTACTTAGGTCTTATAGGATCATATAACAAAAATTTTAATGTTTGTCTCACACATGTGATCTTGTGGAATCATGAAACATCTAAACTTGCATTGTTTATAGTTTGCAAGAAAATTTGGATAGTGACAAAGTATTAAAGGCTTTTATATAAGGAGTTGATAATGTTGAAATGTTTATTAAAATGATCTAAACTTCCACATTCCTCTCTTATCAATATTTGTGTTCTTAATGTCCTCTCATCATCTCAAAAAAGTGTCTTCAAGGAAGGACCTCATATACATATCTGAGGTTCACTATCTATCAACATTATATGTTATTAAAATTTATCTTCAAATCTTTAAAATATATCTAAGAACATAGAAGGAGGTTTTATAGTCATCATAGATCATCACCATACTCTTTTCAATAGACCTCTCAACCTTATGGTAGCCTCATAGGCCTAAGAACCACCTTCTTGCCTCCAAATCCCACTCCATCAATTTAGTTAAGATTAAGGTTCTATGCGAAGACTAAGGTTCCTTAAAGATTCCTAGGTTTCCTATTATAATTATATATGCCCTTTCTCTACCTCCAAATCACCATTTTTTCATTGGCATATGTGTTATGTTTATTAGGTTCATGTTGATTACATTGGGATAATTCTCATGATTTATTTCATTTATCCTTCATACCTCTATCATTTCACAATATTTTCATTGTCTTTTTACTATGTTTCACCCCTATTTCATGCCTTAACCCCCTGGTCACCCCACATTCACACTCCTCTATCCATCCATCTTTCATTTCAAGGCTAAACCATGAGAAATAGACCTATATACACCTATGCATCCTCGATAACCATTGAAGGTCATGAGATCATGGAAACTTAGACCTATATGAGTCATATACGTAACTGAAGAAGTTCATAACCACCTAAAGTTAGTCACTTAGACCACTTATAAATAACCATTTTGATTCCATAGTATAAGAACCTCCAAGAGCATGGTGTGAGTGACTCATGGGTATAAGGAATAGTGTGGTCAAGATAATGGACACCCTAGGTAGATACAAAAGAATATGAGATAAGGTTATGAGAGGTTTAAAAGGCTCTAAACACCCTAATCTCCCAAAGACTCATCTATTAGGCCCTTGTGATAATCAATGTAGGTAGATGAGACATCCCTATCTTTCCTAAGATAAGATCTAGTGTTTGTGTAATAAGGGGCAAAGCCCACAATAAGGAGGAATAAAAATAACATCATACATAAGAGAACACATACAATCCTAGTCTAAGAGGGGATATTTTGATCAAAACCCTAATTTAAGGGGTGAAATATGATAATAAGGATCAAGAACAACATGATATCACTCAAGGCCATTAAGAATCATGAAGATGCTGAAATAAGATTGAGATGGATAAAATAGGTTATGTAAAAATAGACACCTCAAACATAGCCCTAAAATGCATGGGCATAGTTAAGGGTCTTTTTGAGCATATACAATATAATATTCCTAAGATGAAGTTTTTAGAGAATTCAAAATTTATAAAGAGAAAAAAATAAGGTGACCAATATGACCATGCTTCCCAATAAGACAAGGAGGTATCAAGACAGTTTTCAATAGGAGTATGCTCAATCATATCTCTAAGTAGTGACTTACAGGTCTTTGATTGATACATGAGGTTATTTTTCATGTTTGAAGGGTAGAAAGAAGATAAACGGATTTCAAGGAATATTTTTAAGTTGAGGGTTATATTTACATATGAGACACTTCTCAAAATTGATCTCAAATCACTTCTCAAGGGGGGAAAATCCACACATAGGCCCAGACAGACCTGAGTATCATACCCATGTAAAATTGTAGTTAAAGAGAAAATGGAACATGATGGAGATATTTGATAATGGAAATGAAATAGGGTGAGGATAAGTTGGATTAAATTAATATTTTCATATGTTTCATTATATTTTCATTATAATAAGTTAAGTTCTTAAGATAAGGCAAATAATTTTTTAAACCTTTTAGGTCTATTAAGACTAAAAGAACTTAAATAAACTAGTACACGGTGTTGAGGGATTTTACATTATTATTGAGGTCATATAAATGTTATAAAACTTGAAAAATTAATAAAATAATATGTATTAGGGGTCTTAGGTGACAAAACCTAGGTTCAAAAGGCAAAGATCTTAAATAACCTAAACTAGGCCTAATGTAAACCTAACAATGATATGTAAGAAAGTTTGGAGATGATGCATATTTTATGATTTCTATAAGAGTGATGATAGATGTAGAGGTAAGTGATAAACATGTATCAACACTTTCAAGTACTAATGATTCCATATTATAGAGGATGAGGGGACCAAACCCAGCCCAAGGGTTACATAGGCTTGGTTATAAACTAAACCTAAGTCTATCATATAGGAGTGTATGGGAACATACATACAAGATAACCTAAGACTAAAAGTGTTATCCACCCTAAAGTCATGAATGGAAATTTATACTCTATCCATTCCATAGTGAAGAAGGAAAAGAGAACATACTCACATGCCACACTGTTGCTAGTCCCAAGCAAATCTAAATAACAACTTATATTAATCATATAATGGAGAAGAAAAAGGTCATAATTAAGTGATTATAGGAGTTGTATAGGTGATAATAGGTTTAAAACAAAATTTTATTATGAGTTTAATCCCCTCAGGTGACTTACAATCCATCTATACCCTCAAACATAGTTTAGGCCTATTTGGCTTAGAAACCTATCTTAAGGCCTAAAAGTCCTACACCACAAGGAGGAACTATAAAAATCTCATAATAAAGTGTGACACCATAATAATGTATGGACTGGTGATTCAATTCTTATAGAGAAGGTTCCAAGTAGATAAAAACATAAAAGGGTCAATTTGGGCCAGAAGATCTAACTCAAGCCACACAATCAACCATAACTAGTTCTAGCCATCACTTTAGATGCTTATATATTTCACCACAAGGAATATTAATAAAAATTCTCTTAAATTTTTTTTATGGCCCCTATGTGCTTAATATTCGTGAAGGATTGAGTTTATTTGAGGTGCCTATTTTTATGAACCATTACTAAGACCATGAGCATGTCTAAACTACTTGCAAAGGAAGACAAGCCAAATTATCTACGTACCTATCTTGATGCTTCTTTTCATGGAATATTTAGATTACCATATAATTTTTTAGGTTCAATGTACCTAAAATATATGGTAATATTTTCTAATTTAGGTGTTTGTACTCTATGAATCATTATTAAGAGTACTGGACACCCAAAATCTCCCTAAAATCCTTAGTAGACCCAATTTTAGAAATATTAACGTTTTAGTATCCTATAAAATTATAATTACTTAATATTATCCTTGAATTCCAAGTAATCTCTAAGGAGGACCTTGTCATGGTATTTGATTGTATGGAATTTATATGAAATGCTAAAAAAACTATACTTTCCCAAGAAAATGAGTAGAAAGAAAGGTTCAAGATAGTTTAGGATGATTTAAATCCTTGGAGAGGATGTTTTTGGATCTTATTCATCTTATAAAGTTATTAAATGTCAAATTATCCGCCTATAAAGGTCTTTTTAACTCATCTCCAAACTGGTAGTCTACAATAATGGAAGATAGGGAGATAAAGCCAGCTAGTTTGACATAATTCCAGATGTTCTTGTTATAAAGGGATTATGGTATGATAAATAATATTGTTTTATAATAAAACTAATCCATACACATGTTATTTATGTTTTATTATTGTTATATGGCTTCCAAATGCAAACAATTAGGCTATTAGGCCTAATTGGCTTATTTGGCCTACTTGGTCAAAGAAAGTTGAAAAAATGGTGTATGAAGGCAACTAAAGTGAGTTAATGTAGATATTATGCATTGGTAACTGATCATTCAAGGTAAAATAATACAAAATTCATGTCATTTATGGAAAGTGAGGTAATTATCAAGCCTCATTGGCATATGAGGGGGAGTTACACCACTGGATGCCTCATGGAGAAGGTTGTTACTATACCTCATTCAACATTGGTAAATGATGAAAGGAGAATATTTGGGGAAAATGTGGCATTAATTTACTCCTCATGAGTTGAAATTTACTAATAATAGGTCTCAATTCCTCAAGGATCTCATTTAAAGCACATGTTTAACTACAGTAGACCAACACATGGAAAGGGTGTATGGCATGATTGTGTAACTATTGTAACTACAAGATGAAGTTAATTATAGTCATTAATGAATAATTATCCTCTAATACATGCCATTATCTCATTATTATCTTGCCATATCTATTATATATTAAGGGTTTTAGGCCTTGTATTGTATCCCTTAGGCTAGTATGAGGAAACTCTACCAAGATTTGTACTTGAAAACCTATTAGATTAATGAATAGAACACTTAAAATTACTTATTAATTAGTGGTTATTTTTTTAATACTTGTTTTGATATTCAATAGTGGTGTAACATTCCATTTTACATGTTTACATTTCACTTAGGTGCTGATAAGCTTTCCTTGTAGGTCATCTAGTGTGTCATGGTGTTGATGACTCAAGATTGAAGTGGATGCTTGATTGTAAGTACCTTAAACAAAGACTTATTCTCATTCTCCTATTGTCTCAATATTTCAAAATTATCTCTAGGTGAAACATTGTTGTTTTTAAGCTATTGAAGTTAGTGTGTTAACTCTATTCATTGTCTACTAGTGTGTTAGGTATCCAAAGTTGAGTGGATGAAATATTTTATAGGTGCATCACCAACCTTAGTAAAGGTTTATTTCATGAAACTTTTCTACCATTTTCATTACCAATAAATTTAGGTCTTATAAGAGAATTCAAGTTGACAAATCAGGGGAGATAGCCCCTTCAAAAATAGAGTTTTAACCTAGACAACAGGTAACCCATAGCCTTTATGTCAATCCCATGGTAGTCCAAGTTTGGGGAGGGTTTGAATAGTCTTATTTAAGAAGGGTTTAATGTAGTTAGCTAATATTTCTAGAAAATCTAGTGGGACCATCTTTTAATTTCATTAAATTATGCCTTGACAACCTTGGAGGACATATAGAAACTAAGAGCACTCACTTGTATCCTTCCAGTCATATTGAGAAACTTCAAGCATCTATATAAAGGTGTTTAGTTAGTTTTCAAGCTTAGAGACATCATATCATCATTATTTAATAGGTAAGGAAGGATCTTGGTCATATTCATGTTGTTGTACATATGTTTCATGAGGACTTATGATAGTTTATGGGGAAAATCTCTATTATCCACCTCCATATCAACCTTACCATGAACCCTATCCACATTATGATGAGCCCTATTATTTTTATGATGAACCTCCATACTTACAATACTATCCACATTATTATTAACCTCCTATACATCCTTTTCAACCCTCTTATCCTTATGACTAGTCATGGTACCGATCTGATGTCCCTCATAGTCATCCTACACCAAACACTGATCATTTGCTCTTAGATATTGAGAAATTAAGGGAGGAGAGAGAAAAGTTATAGGAATGTATTAAATAGTAGGATAAAATTTAATTCCAAGCCTTTTTCCATCATCAAATTACCCCTACAAACTAAGATAAATATGACAAGGGAAGTGATTCATCTCCTTTTCTCACATATGTGGTCATTGGAGACTTATTAGTTCACAATTGATTTTTTTTATGAAAAGGCTATAATTTCAATTATCCCTAAGTTAGTGGAAGATAATATGAATTTAGTGTATGAGCCTACCCCTAACCTTAAATTATATTGGAATGGGTTTCCTATGAGGACATTTGGCATTGCAAAAAACCTTTGAATCACCCTTTGTGCCTACCCAAAGCTTTAAGTTATGAAAGACATTATTGGTGAAAAAATATTACCTCATTTTGCCTTTTGTTTGGATAGTGATTTTATGATAAGGTTTGGGGGTCCTTATTTAGTGACTTGTCTCATATGGTCTACAGACTTGAGTATGGTGTAAAGGTCACAATCAATTCTAGATTACTCTCTAAATTTCATATCTAGACATACACCCCAACCATATCAAGTTAATATTCCATTCATAATCCTACCCCAAATCATTATACTTATGTTCATTACCCTATATCTTCTCAAGAACTTGTAGTAACACTAGCTTGGAGGCCTTCATGGGCTAAAGACACAAACTATGTGATTCCTACCATTGAAAGGGAGATTCAAGAGGAAAGGAAAAGTATGAAATCTATTTCAAGAGGTATTTCATGTTCTCCAAGTACACTTTAAGTCCTCCATATTTTATCCACTCATGAACATCAAACTATATCTAAATTTGACAAGATAACTAAAGACATCAAGAAGAAAAGTGTGGTCTCTATGTGTTAAACTCCTAAAGTCTTTAGCTAGAAGAATATCTTGTCAACCATCAAGTAATATAATGAAGTTTATTACCCACCAAACCTCTCCTCTCTTAAATAATAATCAAATACTGACTATATATCTTGAACATCCAAGCATTTTAGGCAATCTGTCATGGTTAACTAGTTTAGTGGCAGTCCTTCAATAACTTGACTATGTCTAAACTATAGCAAGTTTTAAATGAAAACATGAAGAAGACATCTCAAGTTTATATGAATAATAAATTATTATTATAACCCCTATTCATCTAAATAAATTAGAATTTGAACATGAAGATAACATAGATGATGTGGGGTAGCCACAATGCCAAGATGTTAGAGCTGATGAAGATGAGATAAAAACAACTCCTCCCTTATGATAAAATAAATAATATAACCTTTATAAGGTTATTTTTTATATTTAAAACACTCTAAGTCAGTTTTATGATCCTTGCTAGAACCTATACCATGAGTTCTTAAATGAAATTGATCAACTCAGAGTAGAAGATTAGAATGATGAAATAGGATAATAGACTAATGTTTCAAGTAAAGAAATCAATGCAAGTCCAAAGGTACAAAAGAAAGATGAATTGTAACTTTAGTGGGTTGAGGATATACCTTTCTCCATTGAATATGAGGATGACCAGGAGTCAGTAGAGCAAGAACTTTTCTATGATCATGTTTAAGAGTTGCGGGTGAGTGATCAATATGGTGTTTTACAAGTAGATGGTAGGAATGGAAGTGACCCCTATGGTTTCTCCATTAATCACGATGAGATGTATTTTTAGGAATAATTTTAAATATTTCACTTGAATTTAGACACTCCATCTCTACCTCATGAGTATCTTGAGGAATATCTTTCAAAGAGAACTATGATAATAGACTATTTTATGTCTAATGGGAAGAATTAGGTATAGCCCATGACTGAAGAAGATATGAGAGTGATTATGCAAGAATGATGGATATGGGAAGAATATTATTAGATTATTTACTCACATAGTAAACACATGCACCTAAGGATGGATCTAGAAGATCCATCTACCTTTTTAAGAGGAAAAGAACATGACAATGAGTTCATATATAAGTGGGGGTCCCAATCAACACACATCCATTTGATCTCATTCAACCAACATGATAAAAATAATTTCCCTTATCCTAGAGGAAATATGAGGTGTGATTTATTTAGTTATTTTCATGGTTAAACAAGTATGGTCTACATAAGTTTGTAGTTTGTTCTCCCTTGTTACTTTTGTGTCTTATTTGGTGTGTTTCTTATAAATAGGTGTTATTTCTTTGCTTATATTTGTATTTATTATTATTAATGTAATCCAATAAGTGTATTTGAGTACTATATTAGTTGGATATCCCATGAATGTTGTATTTCCTATCATTATTCATACTTGAGATTCTATGTTCTCTTGACTAGCAGGCTGATCATCCCATAGAGTCACCAAAAATGTTGACATTTTAACCTCAGAAGGCCAAATGTCAAGCCCTAATGTAAAAAAAATGTGGAAAAAAACATCTTAGCCTATTTATAGTTATTTCATACTTGGTTTTGTCATCATTGGTCCTATCTTGAGTATTGGTAGTACAAATGAGAATTTTCATTGGTGTGTCATAGTTTCATGCTTGAATCTTTTGTATCATGAGTGTCTTAAGTCTTTTGGTGAGATGAAAATTGTCCTTTTGAGCTTAGAGTGAATAGAAAAGTGTTAGGGTACCTTACAGGTATATTAGATGTGTTTAAAAAAAAATTGGGTCATGATATGAGTACTTGTTGTGTGTTGAGGTTTATTGTCCATCATATACACTTTCGAGCTCACTTAATACCTCTAAACACCCATGAAACCCTCCTTCACCTTATATATGCCTATTTTTCCTTGTAAAACCTTATAAAGGGGGAAATTTTGATGAATTTTATTAAAAAGGGGTCTTAAAAATGCCTTATTCATGCCACATTACCACCCCTATGCATTTCATGGCACCAAAAGCCTATTTTGAGACCCAATCATACGTTTCCACTAGTCAAATGGGCCCCACATGCCAAATTATGTATTTTCCACTTCCCCCTACCATATTTTTGAATTTAAAATGTCTATTAACTTGTGATACCTCTCATTTTTCCCTAAAATGGTGGTTTCCATCTTCAAACATGGAGAAAATGGTGGAAAGATAGAGATTTGTAGAGGTTTTATGCACTTGCATAGAACTATATGGATTGTACTATATAAAGGAGGATAAAAGTTTAAATATGGGTTCATTAAATGTGGCTCAGACAATTTACATGGTATAAAGGTGTCAAATAAACTCAAAACTACTCATCTTACTTCATCTACCTCTTTTGTAGACCTAGACAACCCCTTAGGTTTATGCTTGGATCATATAAAGGAGTGAAAATGAGGGCTCAAGTTCTTAGCTAGAGGAACTAAACTTAGCTTCCATTCATGGTCATTTATTCTTAGATTTAACCCTTGAGCTTTATGAATGTTCTTTAATAACTAAAGCAATCTATATACCATCTCTATCTACATAGGCCAAGTAAGATAGAATGGTTTTGAAGGATCCCTAGCTTTTTTTCTCAAACCAATGATTTATCTTATTTCCTCAGGTCTTAAAGGAAATTATTATGGAATTTTAAATGTTTTTCTCACATGTGTGAGATTTTATAACCATTAAACATCCAAACTTTCATAGTCTACAGTTTTTAAGTAGATTTGGATAGTGACAAAGTGTTGAAGGCTTTCCTAGAAGGAGTTGATAATGTTGAAAGGTTTGTTGAAATGCTCAAAATATCCCCATGCCTCTCTTCTCAATATTTTTTTTCATAATTACCTCTCATCATCTAAAAAAATGTCTTCAAAGAAGAAGCTCATATACATATATGAGGTTCACTGTTTATCAACATTGTATATTATCCTAAATTGCCATGACAACTTTCAAATGTATCTAAGAACATGAAATTAGGTGTTAAAGTCATGATAGATCATGATCATACTCATTTCAATACACCTTTCAACCCCATGGCAGCCTCACAAGCCTAGTAACCACCTTCTTAACTCTAAATCTCACTCCATTAGTTTAGCAAAGATTAAGGTTCTTAGCAAAGACTAAGGTTCCTCAGAGATTCCTAGGTTTCCTTATCTAAATGTATATGTCCTTTATCTACCTCCAATGCACCATGTTTTGATTGGCATATGTGTTAGGTTCATGATGTTCATGTTTATTTCATTGGGATGATTATCATGCTTCATTTCATGTCTCTTTCATACCTCTATCATTTCACATTATTTTCACTATATTTTTACTATGTTCACCCCTATTCACCCCATAATCACCCTATTTAATCCATACATCCTTAATTTTAAGGTCAGACCATGAGAAATAAACCTTTATACAACTATGTACCCCTTGTAACCATTCTAAGCCATGAGACCATGAAAATTTAGACCTATATGGGTCATATACCTGACTAAGGAAGCTAATAACCACCTATAGTCAGCCACTTAGGCCACATACAATCAAAAAATTTGAGTACATAGTAGAAAAAACTCTAAGAACATGGCATGAGCCACTCATGGGTATAAAGAATGGTGTGGTCAAGAGATTGGACACCCCAAAGAGATAAGGAGAATGTGAGATAAGGTTATAAGAGGTTTAAAATGGCTCTAAACATCCTACTCTCTTAGAGACTCATCTCTTAGAACCCTATGAAAATCAATGTAGGTAGATGATACATATCCATCTTACTAAAGCTAAGATACAATGTTTATGCAAGAAGAGGCAATACCCACACTGAGGAGGAGGGAAAACATCAATGGTCAACAAATATAAGGAAGTAAATTAACATCATATATAAGAGAGAATCTATACTCCTAGTCTAAGATGGGAGCTTTTGATCAAAAACTTAATTTAAGGGGTGAAAAATGATAAGAAGGATCAACAACACCATGATCTCACTCAAGTCCATGAAGAATCATGAATATTTTGAAATAATATTGAGATGGAAAAAATAGGGTCAAGCAAAAATAAACACCTCAAACTCATCCCTAAAAATCATGGGCATAGTTAAGGCTCTTTTTGAGCATATATAATATTATATTCCAAAGATGGAGTTCTTAGATAATTTAAAAGGTTTGAAGATAATAAAATAAGGTGACCAATATGATCATGTTGGTTGATAATATAGAGAGGTGTGAATCCACTTTTCAAGAGGAATATGCTCAATTAGAGTTATAAGTAGTGACCTATAGGTATGTGGTTGATACATGAGGTTATTTTTCATGTTTGAAGTGTAGAAATAATATAGATGGGTTTCAATGAAGATATGTAAGTTGAGGGATATATTTCATTTTGAAACACTACTCAGTTTTTATCTTAGATCAATACTCAAGGGAAGAGAATCCACACACAAGCCCAGACAGACATGAGTATTATACCTAAGTAGAATTATAGTCAAAGAGAAAATGGAACATCATGGAGATATATAATAATGAAAATGAAAGAGGATGAAGATAAGTTGGATTAAATTAATATTTTCATAAGGTCTATTGTATTTCCATTAGAGTAAGTTAAGTTCTTAGGGTAAGGAAAAGAAGTTTATAAACTTTTTAGGTCTATTAAGAGTAAATGGACTTAAATAGAATAGTACATGGTGTTGAGAAATTTTACAAGATTATTTAGGTCATATAACTGTTATAACACTTTAAAATTAAACAAATAAGATGTTTTAGGGGTCTTAGGTGATAAAACCCAAGTTTAAAAGGTAAAGATCTTAAATATCCTAAACAAGGCCTAATGATAACCTAATAGGACTATGTACACAAGTTTGGGGATGATGCATATTATAGGATTTTTATAAGAGTGAGAATATATGAAAAGGTAAGCGATAAAAATGTATAAATTATTTCAAGTAATAAGGATCTTAGTTAAGATAGGTTGAGGGCAAACCTATCCCAAGGGTTACATAAGCTTGGATAAAAGCAAACCCTAAGGCTATTGTATGGGAGTTTATGGGAATAGACTTGTAAGAGAAAATATTCCTAAAAATTTTATCCAACTTGAAGGCATGAATGTAAATTTAGACTCCATACACTCTACAGTGAATTAAAATTGGACATACTCATACCCCACACCATTATTAGTCCCAAGAAAGTGTAAATAATGACCTATAAAAGTTATAAATGGGAGAAGAGAAGGGTTATAATTGAGTGATTAGATGAGCTATAGAGGTGATAATAGGTTAAAAATAATATTTTATTATAATTTTAATCCCCTTAGTTGATCTATAGGCCGTCTAGACCCTCAAACATACTTTAGGCATGTTTGGCCTAAAAACTTGTCTTAAAGCGTACACCACTCAAAGGCACTATCAAACTCTCCTAAGCAAGTGTGACATCATGATAACATATGGAATGATGACTCAAGTCCTATGGAGAAGGTTATAAGTAGGTAATAATCAATTTGGGCCTCATGATCTAACTTGAGCCACATAATTAACCATAGCTAGTTTGAGCCATCACATTGGATGCTTATATATTTCACCATAAGGAAACTTAAGATAAATGATCTTACCATAATTTTAGGACCCCTCTATGATTAATATTTATTAAATATTGAATTTATTTGAGGGGCCCATTTTTATGAACCATTTCTAAGACTATGAGCATGTCTAAACTACCTACAAAGGATGACAATCCAACATCTCCAAGTATCTATATTGATCATTCTTTTACATTGGATCCTGATCTCAAATAATTTTAAGGTGTGAATGTATCTAAAATCTATGTCAATATTTTTTTCACTAGGGATTTGTACTCTGTGAATCATTGCTAAGAGTATCAGATACCCAAGACCTCCATAAAACCCTAAGTATACCTAATTTTATAAATCTTGATGTTTTTGTATCATAGAACCCTAGAATCACTTAATAGGATTATTTAATGCCAATTAGACTCAGATGAGGATCTGATCATGGTATTTGATTGTATATAATTTATATGAAATAGTAAAAAAACTATACTTTCTCAAAGAAATGAGTAAAAAGAAAGGTTCATGATAGTTCATGATGATTCCAATCCTTAGAGATGATTTTTTGGGACATTATTCATCTTATAAGTTCATGATATGTCAAAGGCTCCACTTGGAAAGGTCTTTAAAACTCATCTCCAAACTACTAATTTGCATAAATGGAAGATAAGGAGATAAATCTAGCTACTTTGACATAATTTCATATATTTTTTCTAGAAATGGATTATGGTATGATGAATAATATTGTTTTAGAAATAAAAATCATCCATAAATATGTTATTAATGATGTATTATAGGTTCCATGGCTATCAAATGCAAAAAATTAGGCTATTAGGCCTAATTGGTTGAAGAAAGTTGAAAAAATGGCATATCAAAGCAAATATAGCGAGTTAATGTAGAGATGTTACACATATTAAATTATAATTTAGGGTAAAATAATTCACACTTCATTTCATTTAGATAGAGTGAGGTAGTTATCAATCCTCATTGGCATATGAGGGGGAGTTACACCACTAAATGCCTCATGGAGAAGGTTGTTACTAGACCTCCTTCAGTGTTGGTAAATGATGAAAGGAGAATAAGTGGGGAAAATTTGGTATGCATGGACTCTTTATGAGTCAAGCCTTACTAATAATAGGCCTCAATTCTCCAAGGATCTCATTTAGATCAAATGTTCAACTATAGTATACCAACACATGGAAAGGGTGTATGTCATGACTGTGTAACTGTTGTCACTATAAGATAAAGTTAAATGTTGTAATTAATGACTCATTATGTTCTTATCCATTCAATTATCCCCTTTTTATCTCCTTATTTATGTTATATATTAAGGGATTTAGGCCTTGTATTATATCCCTCAAGCTGGTATGAAGAAACTCTACCAAGATTATGTACTTGCAAACCTCTTGTATTGATGAATATAACACTTATAGATACTTATTAATTATTGCTTAGTGTGTTTATACTTGTTTTGGTATTCAATAATGGTGTAACATTCCCTTTTATCAATTCAAATTTCACCTAAGTGCTAATAAGATTTCCTTTCAAGTCATCTAGTGTGCCATGGTGTTAATGGATCAAACTTGAAGTGGATGTTTAATTATAAGTGCCTTGAACCAGGCCATATTCTCATTCCCCTCTTGTATAATTCATTTAAATTGGTCTATAGGTGAAACATTGATGTTTGGAAGCCATTAACTTTAGTGTGTAAACTCTATGCATTGTCCACTAGTGTTTTAAGAGTCTAAAGTTGAGTGGATGAAATATTTTATAGGTGCATCACCACCCCTTAGTGTAGGTTTCCTTCATGAAAAATTTCTAGCCTTTTCATCCCAACAAATTTAGATCTTAGAATATAAATCAAGTTGACAAATAAAGGGAGATAGCCCTATCAAAACTAAAGGTTTGGCCTAACTAATAAGAAACCCTCAACCTATAAGTCAATCCCATATTAGTCCAGGTTTGGGGAGGGTTTAAGTAGTCTTTCTCATGAAGGATGAAACCTAGGTAGCTAATAATAACCTTAATTATTTTAAATACTTAAAGATACTAATAGCCACAAATGAACACTAGCATCAATTATAGTGTCAAAATCCTTATTTAGTGTCTAGTACTAATAATACATCCAAATTAAAAAGTATTCAATACCTATGGGTCAACCTATATGTCTGATTTAACCTTACCATGAGATATTTTAAAAATATGTGGTATAAATACAAGTCTAATCCTACTCATTATTCATCTATAAAATACCAAGCAAGGTCCAACCAAGGTGCATTCAATCAATCACACAACTAAGTTATTATACCATATTTGTCTCTATTTATTTATCAATCATAGGAATATTCATAATTTTTTTTTAAGCATCCAAAAATCATCCCATGATTTGTATTTTTTAAGTTAAAAGCTATATCATTACATGTAAATACATGTATTATTACACTATTATTCACACACACCCTCGCATGGGTGGAACTACATAAGTTTGAGGCCCTCTAGAGTATTGGATATGTATGTGGTGCTCAATGATAGAGAGGTCTTTAAGACCATCTTGACACCAAGATCCCACTATCTCATTTTTGGAAAACATCCTAAGAGTGAAAAAAGGTAAAGAGCTAGATTTTAATCCATAATCATACATATATAGCCTATATTCCATATCTGAATACATTAGTATAAAGGTGATATAAAAATTATAAAAATGAAGTTTTTCACATCAAAAAATAGTGCATATTCCATTCTAGATAGTGGTGTCATATAATGGGTAGTAGCATCAATGTTAGTGTCCCAAAGTCGATGGTAGTGTCTAAAACTCTAGAAACATTATTTCCAAAATTTGATGAAATTATGAAAATCCTAATCCTATATGATTATACCTATGTAAAAATTATATCCATGTGCATATTATAATTCTAGATAAGTATCATTTCTCCTTGGCATTATAATCAATATAAAATCTTTCAAATTTGGTACTTTTTATATTTATCACATCTTAGTATTTTAATTCAGAATATTTATTTAACTAAGCTTACAATTAATTAGACTACTATATAATATTTAATCATCCTTTTATATAGTCTATTATATCCCCTTAATCCTTATCAACATATTTCAAAAAATGGTTAAACATTTGGTGAACTTAACCATTGTGGCTTTACATGTGAATCCTAGTTTGTTCTAAGGTTTCCATCCTCTTAAAGTTTCTTCAAATTATAATTATTCACATTTTTTATATCATTTATATATAACCTAGACATAGTCCTATATTAGGCAGTTTTCCTAATCAATATCTTGAGCTACCCCTTGGTCTAGACCTAAAATGTCTCAATCTAATACCATGTCAAATTATGTTGATAATGAGAGTGACAATAATGAAATGAGCCACATAATGAAATAATTCTCTTAGATGATTAATTTAATATGATGATAATAAAACACATTATCATAATTCCAATGACCAAGTTGATAAATAAAAAGTTAAATATATTATTTTGAGAGCACATTCATGCAATTATGAGTATCTCCACAAGATATTAAATACTATATTATAAACTCAAAAATAAAAAGTTGTTAGTGAACAACCATTTCTCTCTATTGATACAAATATTGGGGCTGCTAGATATGGCCATAACACATCCCTTCCCATTTCCTTCCCATTGAGCATAATATGGCCTACTACATCTCGTGGAACAATTAGTACTTCAAGTTAATTACCATTTTTAATGCCTACATCAACACAAATGGTATTTGCATCCCCTTTGGAGGTTTCTCAAATCCAAAATATTAATCCTAATGGGTCTACATTGCAAACTCTTCTCCAAGTTATAAAATATTTTGATGTTAAGGTTACCAACATTGACAAAATTAATTGAAATAGACTCATGCTACCAATTCACAAGATATATTACATAATCCTCTAGCACCAAAGATATATTTTCCCCCTTTTCTAATTTGTTTTCTTTCACCTAATTTCACATTTTATGATGGTAAGGGTGATCATGAATAACATATTTAATATTTATATGTATCAATCCTTGATTATGCTTCAAATGATAAAATTTTGACAAATTATTTCCAAGGACCTATAGTAATATGCTTTAAGATGGTTCATTGACTTGCCAATATATTCAATGAAAGCATTCAAATCCATAATAAATAAATCTATATCACATTTATCAATTAACATCACTAAAAATATGTCATATGTGTAAATTGATAAGATAAAACAAGGAACTAATGAACCTATCAATGAATATGCCTTGAGGTATAAACTAATGTTATAGAAAATGATAAATCCAATGACACATAAAGAGCTTCAAGATGTCTTTATTTAAGAAATTTTTTTCCCCATTACACAAGTATATTATTTTAAATAATTTTAAATATTTTTATTAATTATACCATATTTTCCAAGATCAATAAATTAAACTTATTTCCCTGAACAAGCTTCAATATGTAGCAAACATAGTGACTAAATCTTATATTATGTTTCATATCAATCATAGGTACAATGTAAGAACTAAACAATCTAAAAATTGAAAAACCACAATGATTGATTCAATGTCATAGAAACCTAATCACCTCATCTTATCCAATGTGCATAAGAGATAATTTACACAATTAACTTAGTCTCTAGATTCACTACTTTATAAGCTTGTGGAATGTCATTTTGTATCTCTCCCTCCTTATATTGAGGTTGATATGATTCAAAATATACCAAAAGGATATGATGCTAATTCATATTTATACAATTACCAAGGCCTTATGAATTATACAAAAACATGCTATACATTAAAACATAAGATCTAATTCATTATTGATAACCAACAAACTACCTTTATGATCCTCCAAAGGATTCCAATTCACAACCTAGTGACCATAAAAACCAAAGGATATTTAAAAATAAATTGTGATACCATTCTAAGAAATACCTAGAGCTAAAAATGGCATATAATTTAAATCCTCCTCCACCACATTATGGGAACCTATTATATGCAATTATTATAACTTATACACACAACAACTCTAATGGTTCAGAGACTCTCTATTTCCTTTGATTATAGTTAAATTCTAGATGATGATGCAAATATTAGTTCATTCGTTATATGAGCATACCTTGATCATAAGCCTATACATAGTTTTATGATTGATAAAATTTCTAGTGGGAACATATGTACCATGATTTTATGTAAAAATTTAGATATACACATGATGATTGATACCCTTCAACCAAAATGGTCAGAGAATTCGATGGGACATCACAATGTATTATTGGTGAGATTGAATTGTCGTTATAGGTTGGTTTGATAGATGTGGTTATGAAATTTTTAAGTTATACCTTACATGGGAGTATTTGATATGTTATTGGGATGACCTTGGATACATATAATTCATGCAGTACATTACATAGTGGATGGGTATACTAAATACATTCATACCAACATGGTAGTCAAAATTTCCATAATTCTAAATGAACATTGACTTGAATAAGAGAATTTTATTCCTAGATATATAATTATAAAACCTACTATGGTTAATCATCCATGAAAGGGTAGGAAATAGTAAATATCTTTTCATAGGTGGCATATACTTTAGATACATTTGAACCAAATACACACATTGGATTCCATTAAATCCTCATCTACTTATATACAACATACCTGGTTATAAAGAGAAACTAAACATGCTTCAATTACTACTACTTAAAATAAATCAAATATCATGTTGATGCTTAAAAGTGTACCATAGGTGCTCTTCAATGTTGATGAACACTACTCATTTAAGGATTTGAAAAATCTAAGGTATGAGTTATATTTTGTGATAATTCAATGATGTATGTGGTGGAATAGAAGTAGAGTATGAGAACTATCTACAATATTTGTTTGATTTAGTGGTTCAAAGCCACTAGGGCTTAAATCTTTAGATATTCAATATTTTTTGATGATTTATAGGGTAAAATAAATGAGTATTAATAATGATCTTTAAGCTAGAGTGAATCTTGAAAAAAATAAGAAAAGAGAAGGGTAAAGTAAGAAACAAAGTGAGTGTAAGTTTTCATCTCAAATATTATGAAAAAATTTCAATTACTTTGAACACAGTTAAACCAATTTATACTATAAAATAGCATAAGCTCAAATGATATCACAAATCAGGAAAAAATCAAAGGAAAAATATGAATGATAAGTAAGAACCAAATTTATTTTAAGGATTTTCTATTATGATTTGAGTAACCTAAGTACATCCAAATACAAAGCAAATAAAATGAAGTATACTTGAGTATTTACAGTCAATTTAGAATATAGTACAAATTAACATACCTATGACAAATATGTACCTTAAAACAAGAAAAATGATTCAAATTCAAGATGACTATCTGTAATTGAGAGGTAGCATGGACATTTTACAAAACCATATAGATAATCTTCTTGAAATTCCTTAGTTACATAAAATGCTCCTGGTATATAATTTCTCAAAAAATATCCTTTAAAAATGGTAACCATCTACCTATTTATAAGAAACATAGGTGGTTAACTAGTTAACCTTCTAATATCCACATGTGGATAAGGATAGTTGTCCTTGATATAAAGATACAATGTGGAAGGTCACATGTTAACTTGACAAGAAAGAGTATATGCTTACAGACTAACATATACTTTATAATAGAATTTCTCCCTAAATAGAAACACTAGTGGGCCAATTAATTAGCCTTATCCAAAGAATTATTTCACCTTGGTGTATTTCTCCTTGATTAGTTCAAAATCCACTATAGGCTCCATTAGACAATCCTCTTCTTAATCTACTAGCTTGTCAAATTCATTATCAACTCAAGATATAAATTCCTTGATACATTGTGCTTTTGCAATTTGATTCCCTATAAAATTAATAATATCAAGGATCTTATATCTATCCTTAGGTGAATGGCCTTTATTATCTCTAATTCCCTAAATGTGAACACCAACTCTTTACTTCAATTCTTCACCACTAATCAGGCTTATACTAGTGGTTTGAGAAGGGTTATCTAATAGATTCCCCAAAAGTTTCTCAATCTGGGTTACCAAGTATGTGTCTCTCTTAATGAAGTTACTGACATCATTGCTCTAGGTGATCAAATCCTCTTGTTTATCCATCAAAACTACCATGAAGATATCCAAATGTCAAATTTTGATAATCTTGAAGTCCAAGGCCTACTTCATCTTATGTATCTTGATGAGATCCTCCATTTGAGCTTGATAATCCTAGTATTAGGTGTTTAAGGCTTGTGCCATCTCAGTTTGATGGTTTAAATCACTCAATTTAAGTTATGTGCTTTTAAAATTCTCAAATTCATCCATCAATTATTTATTTAGCACTTGAAATACATCCTTAGGAAATGAAATGAGGACCTAAGCTTCTAAATCTTGTTTTTCTTTCTCCAAGTTAAGAATCTTCTATTTCATTCCCTAAAGTCTAGCCAAGGTCATTGTTGACTAGGCTGGAAGCATACTAGCTAAATCTTCTTGAAATATAGGATGCTTTCCTACTACCTACCCTAGAATAAGAGTTAATCCTATAAATGGTTCCACCTTCTGAAAGGTGAACTCCTTAGTACCAATAGTAACCTTCTTGGTCACTACTCTCTCAAGAGTTGATGTATCTATATTGAAATAGACCTAAGGTATAGAAACCTTTTCCTATGGTTGTTCAAGAGTCTAAATTTTAACTCCTAAAGGCTCTTGAGGTATTAATCCCTTGGCTTTCCTCGTTGTGAAGGATCTAGATCCTTCTCTCTGTTTATCTATTCAAAATATCTTAAATCTAAGGATTGACATTATCTTGAACATCCATGTCAACTCAAGTCAAATCCAATGAAGGAAAAAGAGATGAGATTTTATACAACTTCCCATAAACAAACCAATCAAGAATTGTTGTTCCATAAATAGGATTATCATTTCTAAAGAGGATAATTTCACTAGTAGGGTGACTGATAGTTAACATAGGCCTCTTTCTTGGTGCTAGATGAAATAAGACCAATTCTACCTATCTCTTTACTTCATCTAATATAACTAATTCTTTCCTTGCTTCCTCATGTGGATCCTCTTCCTTATCAAAACCATAGGTATTTATAATATACCTATGATGTTAATAAGGGCAGTTTTCACTATTTCTTTAGTTTCCAAAGCAATTCGTGCTAATAACCTCTACTAGGGAAGAAGGCCTTGGTGGGGATGCCTGAATTTGGGGACCTTCACTAGGTTTATGCTCTATGTTGGATTCTTGAATCACATCTTTAACTTTTCTTTTTATATCCTTAGGTTTCCCAACATGGGGTGACTTTATCAATTCTCTCTGTTGAGGCTCAGAAGATTGTCCTCCAATAGGTGGCTCTTGATGTGAAATCCTATATGGTCCTAGAAATAAGTGATAATGTAAGGGATGTAGTTTCCATATTTCTTCTAAGGGATTAATTACTTGGAAGATGCCATCAGATATGATTTGCATGTGGTTCCTATATTTGAATATCTATAATTTAGAGTAATGATGGGAAATGGTGTTCTACCATCAGGGGACCAAGTTTAGATGCCAAGGAAATTAATAAAGGATAGGAGTGAATCCAAGAGGTAAGAAATCATAAAGAATTTCTTGGAGGTATTTCTCTAAATGGTTATACATTTTTTGGCCAAGAAAAAATTTATTATTCTCCAATGGGAGGGGTTAGGTTCTGCTCCAACATGTAATAGACATAAGATACCTAGACCTTACTCAAATATGTACTATAAGAGGCACCAAATATTTTGTTCAATAAGGTAATAGCTACCCTAACACCCTCCCTAAATTGGGAAACAATAATCTCACCATTATGGGACTTGAAAACATGGGAACCTTGGATTAACCAAGGTGAGAGGACTGAATCCAAGTTCTAGGAATTTATCCATTCTATCAAGGATGGGAGATCAAGATGAGGCAAAGGGAGCTTATAGTAAGCCTCAAAGGCCATGGGAGCTATAAATTCAACTCTTTTGGTAATTCCTTAATGAATAATCCATTCCCCATCTATTTTGTAGTAAAAAAAAAGGAATAATAAGGTTGATGCAATGCATTACCTTTGGTTTAACAGTCGTATAGTGAAGGCCTACTAGCTAAATTGACAATAGGTATTTGTATCTTTGGTACACTATAGCATTCCTCTTTTCCTCCTAGGAAATTGGTTGAAACTACTCTATAAATAAGAATAATTTGGAAAAATTACTGATTCCATGTACATTCAAGGCTATCAAATCTAACTCTATGTCTCTAAAGACCCTTCCTTCACCATCTAAAGTTACATAGAGATTCACTTCAATTTTCATCTATTGCTTACCCGCCATCATTGATAACACTAAATTGTAGTTGATGAAAACAAATATCTTACTAAGGTGCTTTCTCTGATTCAAATTACACTTACTTTGATTTCTATGTGATCAATTGAACTAACTTAAGTCCTTCTTTATAGAGGATTCAGGGTTTCTTAACTTTAATGGAAAAAATATCTAGCTCTTGATTTCATACATGCCTTAAATTTGATGGGACCTCATTCTCATGTCCTCTACATTATCGAGCATAGCATATCTTTCATTTTGATCTTCAATACCTATGTGGAGCTTATGTGGTAGGGTTCCATACCTTTCATGACAAATTTCATAAATGCTAGTTAAAGACTAATAATTAACTTTCAAAAGTCCTCTTTATTTTGTTTTGAAAATACAAATCTAGGTCATTGCACTTCATTGGTATTTAAATCTTTAAGCTCACTAATATACCATGTGTCAAGCTCATGGGGCCTTTAAAAAGTCCTCAAATTCATCAAATCATTAGATGAAATCTATTAAGCAAGTGATCACCAATGGATCTTGGCTAGCATCAGATCATTTACTGTATGCTTTTTTAAAAATGATTTAGGCTTAATGCATCATTAGATTAAATCTAGTGAACAAACAATCATTTTTAGATCTTAAAAGATGCATACCTTTTAAATAGTTCTATGATTATATGAAACTTATGATTAAAGGCTACATTTAGAATTTTATGTTAAGAAACACAAAATGACTTACGCTGAAGTCTTTATATGATAAGTTTGCCTATGTAAAAATCTAGGAATTTTTTAAAAGGTTCTTTAGGAATTCCCTCCTTGTTTAGGCTTTAAAAATTGTCTAGGTTAAATTTGATGGGTTCAGTCAAGTCCAATACATCCTCATAGATGTCAAATGATGGGATCAAACCTATCAAATTTAAGACAATGGAATTTATTGATCCAATAACTGAATGTCATGTATAAATCCCTGAGGAGTTCCCAAGAGTTTAAGGATTGTCTAGGTTAAATTTGATGGGTTTAATCATGTAAAATACATCCTAATAGATTTCAAATCATGGGAATGAACCTATTAAAGTTAAGATAATAGAATTTATTGATTCAATAATTGAATGACACATGTAAATCCCTTGAGATTTCCCAAGGATTCAAGGATTATCTACATTAAATTTTATGGGTTTAGTCACGTCAAATACATCCTCACAGATGTTAAATGGTGGGAGTGAACCTATCAAATTTAAGATAATAGAATTTATTGATCCAATAAATGAATTCCATGTGTAAATCCCTCAAGAGTTACCAAGGATTTGAGGATTGTCTAGGTTAAATTTTATGGGTTAAATCACATCAAAAACATCCTCATAGATGTCAAATGATGGGAGTGAACCTATAAAATTTAAGACAATGGAATTTATTGATCCAATAACTGAATGCCATGTGTAAATCCCTCGAGAGTTCCCAAAGCTTTAGCTTTAATTTGCACCATCAAATTAAAACCTATGATCAAGTGATCACCATTGGATCTTTACTGGGGCCCAGATCATTAACTGTATACCTTTCTAAAGGACCTAAAATTTGATGCACTATTGGATAAAATCTAGCAAACAAGTGTAAAGTGTTAGATCTACAAAAGTGCATGAACTTTAAGTTAAAGCTTAATCATCTGTAAAATTTATCTC
Source organism: Torreya grandis (assembly GCA_037957365.1). Classification (NCBI taxonomy): domain Eukaryota; kingdom Viridiplantae; phylum Streptophyta; class Pinopsida; order Cupressales; family Taxaceae; genus Torreya; species Torreya grandis. The sequence continues at coordinate 2,170,960 of JARHVA010003067.1, forward strand.
TAGATTTTTTTATGACTTTTAAATTTAAACCCTTATGATTTACTACTTGAGAACCCTAACTTCTTCCATGGAACCTATAATTAATCACCTTGAAGATGATTATTAACAACATTAATCCCTAAAATATGATCATAATCAGATATACCAAAACTCATATCTTTTTTTAAGATTGACGTACCTTTAAAATTCAAGATAAAACAATATTTCACACTTATTATAGAATAGAAAGATTATAGAAACAATTAAAAGGGTCCCCTTTTCATAAAAAAAAAAGATGGGGGCTATTGGTCTCAACAAATGGTGACTCACAGGGGTAACATAGTAATATGTTGGAACACAGGACTCTGATTTAAATTTGTACATGAATTTTATATCCCATTTGGATATATACTCTCTCCTGAATCAACTTTTAGTTGAAATAAATTATTTATTTATAAAATTTAAAATTATATACTAAAACATAAACATGTAGTGTGTGATTTAATTCCACTTACTATTTGTCATGAATTTCAAGAAATAATGTCTAGGTTCATATCCTTTTGGTCCATTATACTTAAATTTGATAACTTTAGATATTTTTTAAGAATGAAAAAACTTAATTTAAGTGAGGCTTGGGAATTTATCTACTACTAGCCAAGTGTCAATAGCCCCATAAAGATACCTTCGGTTCCACTCAAGGTCTTGCTCCACTACCAGTCAGGCATCTATAGCCCTGGTGGAGATTACCTGAATCACCTTTGCTTCTATTTTCATAGATTATGTGATGAGTTTTTTTTGTGTGTGTGTTTTTTACATTTTATATTTCCCTATCAAAGGTTGGAAACTAATATAGCCTGGTTTCAAGGATTTGGTCAAATGCCCTGGCATTATGATGCTCTCTTTTAGTTGAAACTTTAGTCCATGACAAGGATGTGTTTTAAGTGTAAGCATGAATATGAGTTAATAAACTAAATTAAAATTTTATACATATGATTCATATTAAAACCAAGTTTTGATATAGGATAAGGTTTAAATCTTTGTAGGACATTAAATTATTATGCCTATCTATACCAATACCTTTGGTTATTTCATGCTACTTTATTGCCACCTCATGTTCAATTTTGTAATATTTATACCCACACTTTGGATCAATTCAAAACTAAAAAATAATACCATGAGACTTTACCACAACCAAATAGCACCACCAAGTAATAAAAAGAAACAAAACACAAATAAACAAATATATATAAGCCCAACAGGGATAAAAACAAAGTAAGAAAAGAAACTAACTAGCCTACCTACTTTAACTTTAATAATCTTGCACATTCACTCCATGAAGACCCCCAATGGGGTAGAAACAAAGTAATGCTTGAGGTATTTCCCATTGGTGGTAAAGTAAGGTCTGATCCTTGGAAATATTTTAACCTTAAAGTGTTGTTTCCCAAGATTTCTATAATTTGGTATGAGCCAATCCATAAAGGGGTGAAATTATCATGTTTACCTTTAGGTTATGATGCTTTGTCCCAAATAATGACTAATTCTCCTTGCCTAAACATCTTTACTTTATATGTCTTATCAAACCATCTTTTCATGGTTGATTGGTGTTTACTAAAGTTTGTGAATGCCTTTTCTCTGGCATCTTCCATTTGAATGATGTTTAATAGCCTAGAATTAGTAAGTTCCTAACTGTATTCCATGTACTATTGCATGAATTTAAATGTACACAAATTCAAGGTGATAGTAAAGATAGGCTCCTAACCATATACCAACAAAAATGGTGAAGCCTTGAGAGCTTGTTTGATCCTGATTAGATTTACCCATAATGCAAACTTAACAAGTTGATGCCATGTTCTAGGTCTATCTTCAATAGATTTCTTAATATCTTTCATCATATTTTTGTTTGTGGAGTCAAAAACACCATTTCCATGAGGTTATTTATTGGAATAAAACTTGAGTGTAATGCCTTGGTCATAATCACATTCCATCATTTCAATAGAAATGAATGCAGATCCATTATCACAAACCAAAGAAACTAGGGTTCCCAATATAGTATAAATATTCTCCTCAAAGATATTGATCACCTCTTTTATTCTTCATTACTTAGTGGTTATTGCCTCAGTCCACCTAGTTTAATAGTTTATATAAGTTAAGACATAGAATTGAGGTTGATTACTCCTAAAAATTCTAATCCCCATTGTGCAAAAGGTTCATCCACCATCATGGGTTGTAAAGGCATGGCTGCCTTTGGCTCCTTTGTACTAAATATTTGGCATGAATGATACTCCCTCACATGTTTATAAGAATCTTTGAAGAGGGTGGCCCAATAATATCTATCCCTAAGAATCTTGAGAGTTTTTTTTTTGAAAGGGTGTCCACTTCCTAGCTTTTCATGGATGGTAGTCATAATCCAAGCTACTTCTTCCTTGGACACACATCTCAAATAAATTCCCTCAAAATTCCTCCTAAACAAGACTTGATTCTTGATGAGGTAATGAGTTTCATTGAGTCTCAAGGATCTCTTTTGTTCTCTTATAAATCATGGGGGATAAATACCATTGATAAGTAAATGGATAATAGAGTCATACCACTCATTAGGTTGGAAGTTTTATTGATCTACTTGCATGACATGGAATTTTGGCTCAATACTAGTGATCATCTGAACTAAACCTTGGCATTTCACTAATTTGGCTATTTTCATCTCTATATCATATTCTTATAGAATTTTCATCTACTTGCCTCTTCTTTCTCTGAGCTCATTTTGACTCAACATAAGTTTTATAGTTGGATCAAGTAATATGGCATGTACCTATTTCTAAGGAGGTAATATCTAATTTTTTTTACTACCTTTACCAATGTATAAGTTTTCTAATCAATCATAGAATAATTCACTTAGAATTTTTAAATTTGGTGCTCATAAAATCTATGGGATGATCATTCCCATAAACTTTTTGAGTTAACACTACAACCATAATATGCTCAGAAGCAAATGAATATAGATAGAAATCTTTTGATAAATTTGGACTTATGAGGACTGCAGCTTTAGAGATTGATTTCTCAACGTTAGTGAAGGCCTTCTTAGATTCTTCATTCTAAGAAATTATAGCATATTTTTTAATAATATCATTCAAAGGTTTGTCAATCTTATCAAAGCTTGAAATAAACTTCCTCACAAAGTTAATCTTGCCAAATAATGAATTAAGCTATTTTTGGCTATTGGGCAACCTAATTTTAGAGAGGCCTCTACTCTATCAAGATATATGAAAATCCCATCTTCTGTAATGACATGTCCCAATAATTTTCCTTTAGCGACATAGAATATATTTTTCTTGGGGTTAATAAATACACCATACTTCCTACATCTATCAAATACTTATCTCAAATGTATGAAATGTTCCTCTCCATTTCTATAAAATACTATAAGATCATCCATATATATTATGATACACTTTCTGACTAAACCTTTAAAAGCATGGTCTATGGCCCTTTGAAAAATTTCCCCTATATTAATTAATCCAAAAGGCATTCTCTTGTAAGCATGTGTTCCCCATTTAGTATTATTTTTTTTTCATCTTGTCTTCTAGAGCAACAAGCACCTAGTTATATCTAAAAAATCCATCCAAAAAGGACATCATGGAAGATCCTAAAATAGTTTGAAGAACTTGGTCTAGAGAAGGTAACGGGTAATTATCCTTTTAAGATGCTCTATTCAAATTTCTAAAATATATGCATAATCTCATTTCTCCATTCTTTTTTCTAACTGGGACTAGCTTTATAACCCAAGTGTAATGCCTAATAGGAAACATGATCTTTGCATCCAACAATTTCCTAACTTCTTTAAAAATCATGGGTTCTAAAATAGGGTTGACTAGTCTTTGCTTCCATCTAAAGGGTTTTCAACCTTCTTGAAGAGGTATACTATGAGTAATGACCCTTGGGTAAAATATTTTCAAATCTTCATAAGACCAAGAAATTACATCCTTGTATTTTGTAAGTATCTCTCTATATTATTTTTCCATTTCAGTTTAATCCTTCCCTATATTCACCATTTGGGGATGATTATGTGGACCAAGGTTCATCACATGATAATCTCTACCATTTACCTTGGGTTGTTTAGGTACTTCAAAAATCTTGTGAAGATCAAATAGTCTTTCCAATGAAATCATCCCTTTAGGTATCTTATTGTCACATAGTTGGATGATTTTACAATTAAGTTCCTTCTCAAGAAAATATTCATCATCTTCATCAAAAATGTGAGCTTCAAAATCTCTAGAATTAGTTAAGAAATCTATGATTTACTGATCATCATTAAATACTTGGAAATGATTTACATTGTCAAGAACTGAAGGACATGGTACTATCTCAATATTGATGCTTTGATAATCATGATTAGGCATGAGGTTAGCTGTAGTAGAGGCAAGCTCATCAGTAGCTTTGTTTTCTTCTCTTAGAATAGCTAAGATGTTGAAGGCATTGAAAGATTCAATTAAGTCCCACACTCTAAAATTATATCTCTTTAAGTAAGATAATTTGTATTGGTATTTACTCCTCACTTGGTTAACCACAAGTTCAGAGTCTCCATAGACAAGGAGTTATTTAACTTTGTGCTTAATGTAAACTAAAATCTAAGTATGAGAGCCTTATACTTAGCTAAATTATTGTTTCAAGGAAATTTTAACTTATAAGTTACATGGTATTGCTTTTCTGAAAGATCTATCAATATAATACCAACTCTTAATCTTGATTTGCACTAGGCACCATGAATGTATAACTTAAAAAAACCAAAAATTAGAGAACTCTTACAAACTATTTCTTTTGTAATTTACAAAGTAAAAACTCCCAAATCAAAATCTGGGAAATTTACCCTTTCGTTAACAACATTATATTTTATTATCATGTGTTTCATTCAAGTTTCCCTTTCCACTCTTATTTGATTTGGCACACCTTTCTAAGGAAGCCACAAGTGTGAGTAATCATTAGATATATAGATAGCCATTTAAGCCCTTAGAACATTCTCTAGTCAAAAGCAATCCATAAGCACTAGGCATTTCTACCACTTAGATATCAATGAATTGATAAACCCTAGGTTCACTACCCAGCTATATATGCACATTCAATAATTCTCCTATAACCCTAACTATGAATTTATATAATTAATTGATTACCCTATTAGACTTGATTAGAGTTAACCCAAGTTGTTCACATATCCTAATAGGCATAATGTTGGTTGAGGCTCTAGAATATAAAAGACAATTATGAATAGTCTTCCCAAATATCCTAATTATAAGTAAAAAAGGTGGAGACTTTTCTTTGATTACTTGTGTAATTACATTTTCACTATCATTCTTACGGGGCTTCACAATTTTCTTGGACAAAGATTCCAAGAGTAAGTCTCTTTGTTCTATGTTCTAAGTTAGCTTATGTAAAGTGATATTGGATTTAATATTTTATCATATCTTCCAAAATATTATAGCCAATTTTGCTTGGAGGATCAATATTTAGTTTAGAAGAACTTCTTCTAAGGGGTTCATGATTATTCTTTGATGCAGTGTCTGGAGGGGTTCCATTATTATTAAGAGGGGTAGAGATAGTCAATGGTTGTTCTTGTTCCCTATTTCTCTAAGGATATGTCTTCAATAAAATTTGGAATGTTTGAATCTCCTTAGGAATATTCTCAAGATTTTTATCCTCTTGAAAAGGGAATTGAAAAGTTTCCATCATATGCACTTAGTCAAATGGGTTAGATTTAGAAGAATTTGTAGCAGCATCTTTATTTGGAACCACTTCAAATGTGTCAAGTTCTTGAAAATCTTCAAAGTCTTTACAAAACTTAATGCAATAAATATCATCATGCTTGAAAGTACCATGTACCCTATAGTAATATAGTAAGGCAATATTAATTAGGTTTATATCCATATTCTTTTTTTTAGAAGAAGGCTCATTAGCTTTGTTATTTTATAAATAGTCATTCTAAAACCTATTCCTGGGCCTATTGAAATTTTGGAAAGTGAAGTTCCTTCCAAAGTTGTCATTAGCATTACCAACTTGTTTTTGCAATTGCAGAAAATTAGTGCTAAGATTTTGTACCATTTTTAATATAGACTCATTCTCATTTTTTAGAACCTTAGCATTTTGACCTTGGTTATTTTTAATGCCACTAGTAGGCACTGAATATTTCTGGTCATTGTCATGAAAACCATTGGTAACTTGATGTCTTAATAAACCTAAATTTTATTATGGGTAGCATGACTAGAAGGCAATACATTCAAAGCAAGGAACTAGTTTAATGCTAGAATATTTTGGTTAATATTTGGAAAATGTTTAATGTAGGCATTTGAGGATTAAGATTTGGGATAGAATGAGCCATTTGTCCTTGGGTCTAAATTTGGTCATTAATAACCACTACTTCAGAATAGGCTTGAGCCAATGTAATGATAACTAGGATAGCTCTTTTAAGAAACATAAAAGTCATGGGGTCAACAACATCTTTGTAAACCTCCAAAGCTAAAGCTTCATTAGGTTTATATTGATCCATGGTCTGACTAAACATATTTTGAAACCTATAATTAAAGGACCTAGTAGGTTCACTTGTATCTCTCTTAATAGTTGTAAATTGATGATAAATGGCATAATGACTTATTATCTTTCCAAATTGATCAATAAAAATAGTGTCAAAGTTATTCCATGAGATAATACAATTGTCATGTAAATTAAGGAACCATTCATATGCAATATCTTTGAATGTAAATGGGAATAACCTACATGATATATATTCATGAATAATATTTAATAATATTAATGAAACTTTGAAAGATTTTACACATTCTTCGGCAGTTGTAATACTAGTTAGACTAAATATTGGAAAATATTTTTTAGGATTACATGGTAAATCATGAACTTCACCTAGTATATTGATAGGGTAAATTCTAAGCCACACCATGTTTGGATGAATATCGAGCATAGGAATCCATTGTAAAGGTGATCATGGTAGAGATTTAGAATACCTACGTTTACCTCTATCTTTCCTAGTCCTATGGATTTCTAGTTCAAGCAAGGGTTCTCTAGTCTCTAAATGTGATTTGGTCCTAATCCTTAGTAATTTTAGCTTAAAAATTAAGGATCATATTTTGAAACATAGTGTAACACATTATTTTCCAAATAATTACAAATAATATGCACACGAAGATTAATTTACAAAAAAATGTTCATAAGAGGACAAAAGACATCAATCTTTAACTAAACAAGTTCAAAGATGTACTAAATTATGCAAAGATGACCAATATTTACAACTTGTGACTCAAATAAACCTCTTATTGTCAAATAATTTTCAATTTTGAATAAAATAATCCATCCTAACTCTAAATACTAATAAATTCTTAGAACCAAAAGTCACATTTATATAAAGATCACCCATATTTACACAATTTATGCTAAAATAAACATAATCATGTAAAATATGGAGTAATTTTGACCAAATAAACCCAAAAAATATTAATTATATTTAAATATGGTCCCTCCTTCTAGCACTAGTGGAGCTTCTCCTATTGATGCTTCAAAATGTACCAAAGGTATTCTTCATCATTGATGAATACTACTCATTTTAGGATTTGAAAAATCCATATAATGAGTTGAAATTTGTGATAATTCAATGATTTCTATGGTGGAATAGAAGAAGAGTATGAGAATTATCCATAATATTTCTTTGATTTAGTGGTTAAGAGCCAACAGGGTTTAAATATTTAGATATTCAATAGTTTTCAATGACTTAGAGCTAAACGAAATGAGTATTAACAATGATCTTTAATCTAGAGTGAATCTTGCTAAAAATGAGAAAAGAGAAGGGTAAAGTAAGAAAGAAACATGATTTTAGGTTTTCATCTCAAATATTATGACAAAATTTTAATTACTTTGAGCACATTTGAACCAATTTATGTTATTAAATAGCATAAACTCAAATTGTATCACAAATTAGGTAAAATTCAAAGGAAAAATATGAATCATAAGTAAGAACCAAATTTACTTTAAAGATTTACAATTATGATATGAATAACCTAAGTACATCCAAATATAGAGAAAATAAAACAAAGTATACTTGAGATCTTTATAGTCATTTAGCATTTAGCAAAAATTAACAACCCTATGATAAATAATGTAACTTAAAACAAGAATAATCCTTAAAATTTAAGATGACTATCTACAATTGTGAGGTAGCATGGACATTTAACAAAACTATAAACAATCTTTTCAAAATTCCTTAGTTGTATTAAATGCTCATGGTATACAATTACTCAAAAACTCTCCTTTACAAATGGTAACCATCTGCCTATTTATAGGAAACATATGTAGTTAACCAGTTAACATTCAAAATATCCACATGCAGATAAGGATAATTGTCCTTGATATAAAGATACATTATGGAAGGTCACATGCCAACTTGACAAGAAAGAGTATATGCTTATAGACTAACATATACTTTACAAAAGAAAGTCTCGCTACATAAAAACACTAGTGTACCCCTTAATTAGCCTTTTCTGAGGAATTTTTTCAGCTTGGTGAATTTCTCCTTGTTTAGTTTAAAATCCACTACAAGATTCATTAGATAATCCTCTTCTTAATATAATAACTTGTCAAATTCATTATCAGCCTGAGATACAAGTTCCTTGATACATTATGCTTGTATAATTTTCTTCCCTATAGAAATAATTATATCAAGGAGCTTTTGGTTATCCTTGGTTAAATGGCATTTATTGTCTCTAATGACCTAGATGTGAACACCAACTCTTTGCTTGAATTATTCATCACTAATCAGGCCTATAGTAGTGGTTTGGGAAGGGTTATCTAATATATTCTACAAAATTTTCTCAATCCAGCTTACCAAGCCTGTGTCTCTCTTGATGAAGTTGCTAACATCATTACTCTAGGCGATTAAATTCTCTTGTTTATCCATCAAAACTACCATGCAGATGTCCAGGTGTCTAAGTTTAATAATCTTAAATTTTAAGGCCTACTTTGTATTATGTACCTTGATGAGCTCCTCCATTTGAGCTTGAGAATCCTACCATTAGGTGATTAAGGTTTGTGCCATCTCAATTTGATGGTTTAAAGTACTCAATCTAAGATTGATGATTTTCAAATTCTTGAATGCATCCATCAAAGATATATTCATCACTTGCAATACATCCTCAGGAATTAAGAAGAGGACCCGAGCTTTTAAATCCTATTTTTCTTTCCACAAGTTGAGAATCTTCTATTTCATTCCCTAAAGTCTAGCCAAGGTCATTATTGACTAGACTAGAGCCATACTAGCTACATCTTCTCAAAATATAGGATGTTCCCCTACTACTTAACTTAGAATAAGAGTTAAGCCTAAAAATGGTTTGACTTTTTGAAAGGTGAACTCCTCAGTACCAATAGTAACCTTCTTGGTCACTACTCTCTCTAGAGTTGATGTATCTATATTGAAATGGACCTGAGGGTCAGACTCCTTTACCTATGGCTATTTAGGAATATCTACAGTTGAACTCCTAGAGGATATTGGGGTATTAATCCCTTGGCTTTCCTTATTTTGAAGGATCTATATCCTTTTCTCTACTTGTCCTTTTAGAATATCCTGAATCCAAGGCTTGACATTATCTTAAACATCCATGTTAACTTGAGTTAAATCTAGTGAAGGAGAAAGAGATGGGATTTTTTGCAACTTATTGTAAACAAACAAATCAAGAATAATTGGTCCATAAATAGGATTTTCATTACTGAAGAGGTTAATTTCACTAGTAGGGTGAGTGAAAGTTAACCTAGGCCTCATTCTTAGTGTCAAATGAACTAAGGCCAATTATACCTGTCTCTTTCCTTTATCCAATGGAATTATTTATTTGCTTACTTCCTTAGATGGATCCTCTTCCTTATCAATACCATAGGTAGTTGTGATGTTAATAAGGGCACTTTTCACCATTTCTCTATTTTCCAAAGTAATCATGCTAGTAACCTCTATTAGGGAAGAAGGCCTTGGTGGGGATGCCTAAATTTGGGGACCTTCACTAAGTCTATGCTCTATGCTAAACTCTTGAATCACATTTTAACCTTTTCATTTTACATCCTCAAGTTACCCAACATGGGGTGACTTTGTCAATTCTCTTTTGCTAAGACTCAAAATATTATCCTCCAATAGGTGGTTCTTGATGTGAAATCCCAAATGGTCTTGGCAATAAGTGATAATGCAAGGGATGTAGTTGCCATATTTCTCATGAGGGCTTATTATCCCTGAACAACCTATATTCTAATTTGATATTATAGTTTTTAACCCTAGATAAGACTTCTTCAAAGTTCCTTGACTTTGTGTAAATACCATCTCCCACATCTAGCTAATATTTGTACTCATTCTTTAGGAGTGTTTTAATCCTGAATATGGTTAGCCACTCTATTATTCGGGTCCCGCATATTAAGGTCATCCAGTTGGAAATCAAAAGAGTTCCTATCCACCACCATGATCTCTAACTATTTCCAATCCTTTATTATAATTATACCAATGTCCAGTGGAAAAGGATGAACCTGAGCCTTCTTATTCTTCTTGCATATCCAATCCATTCCTTGGATGATTTGATAAGCAATTTCTTTCTCTAAAAGATTACTAGGGACATATATAGGCAATCTAAATGGTTGGACCATGATTCCTTATATCCATATTATATTGAAATATGGATAAAACCACACATCCCTCATGGTCTCCACTTGTCTTTTAATTAGAGGATGAAGCCTGGGCATAGGGATATTAGTGATTACCTCAAAAATGATTGGGAAGAAACCATCACATATGAATTTCATGTTGTTCCTACATTTTAATATATTAAATTTGGAGTAATGATGGGAAATGGTAGTTCTACCATTAGGAGACCAATTTTGGATGTCAGGGAAATTAATAGAGGCTATGAGTGAATCTAAGAGGTAAGATCATAAAGAATTTCTTAGAGATCTTTCTCTTGATGGCTATAAATTGTTTATCCATGAAAAAACTTATTATGTCTCCAATGGGAGGGGTTAAGTTTTGATCCAATATGTAATGGACATAAGATACCTAGACCTTACTCAAATATGTAGTAGAAGAGGCACCAAAGGCTCTATTCAATAAGATCATGGCTACCCTAATGCCCTCCCTGAAGTGGACAATAATAATCTCACCATTAGGGGACCTAAACAATGAGAACCTTAGATTAACCAATGTGAAAGGACTGAATCCAAGTTTTTGGAATTTGTCCATTCTCTCAAGGATAGGAGATTGACATGAGGCAAAATGAGCTTATAGTAAGCCTCAAATGACATGGGAGCTATACATGCAAATTTATTGGTACTTCATGAATAATCCACTCCTCATCTATTTTATAGTCAAAAAAAATATGAATAAGAAGGTTGATGCAATGCATTACCTCTGTTTTAGTAGCTACATGATAAAGGCTTACTAACTAAATTGATACTAGGTCTTTGTCTCTTTGGTGCACCATAGCATTCCGTTTTTCCTCTTAGGAAACTCATTACAACTCCTCTATAAATAATAATAATTTAGAACAATTATTTATTCCATATACATTCAAGGGTATAAAATCTAACTCTATATCTCTAAAGACCCTTCTTTCACCATCTAAAGTTAGATAGAGCTCCACTTCAATTTTCATATGTTGCCTACCTACCACCATTGATAACACTAAATTATAGTTGATGAAAAAAAATATCTCACTAAGGAACTTACATTGAATTCAAGTTACACTTACTTTTATTTCTATGTGATCAATTAAACTGACTTATGTCCTTCTTTATAGAGGTTTCAAGGTTTTTTAGCTTTAATGGAAAAAATATCTAGCTATTGATTTCATGCATGCCTTAAATTTGATGGTACCTCATTCTAATTTCTTCTACATTATCGAGCATAAGATATATTTCATTTTGATCTTCCATACCTACGTGGAGCTTATGTGGTAGGTTTCCATGCCTTTCATGGCAAATTTCATAAATGCTAGTTGAAGACTAGCTATTAGCTTTTGAAAGTCCTCTTTATTTTGCTTTGAAAATTTGAATCTAGGTCCTTGCATTTCATTGGTCTTTTAATCTTTAAGGTCACTAATTATGCCATTTGTCAAGCTTGTGGGGATTTTAAAAATTCCATGAATTCATCACTCCATTAGATCAAATGCAATGAGAAAGTGATCACCATTAGATCTTGGCTAGGGCCAAATCATTAATCGTGTGATTTTTTTTAAAGGTTACAGGCTTCATGCATGATTGGATTAAATCTAGTGAACAAGTGATCATCATTGGATACTTCAAGATGGGTACCTTTTAAATAGTTCCATGATTATATGAAACTTAGGGTTAAAGACTACATTTAGAATTTTATGTTAAAAAATACAAACTGACTTAGGTTGAAGTCTTTATATGCTAATTTTGCCTACATAAAAAGCTAGGAATTTATTAAAAGCTTCTTTAGAAATGCCCTCTTTTTTTAGTCTTTAAAAATTGACTAGGTTAAATTTTATAAGTTCAGTCACATCAAATACATCCTCATAGACATCAAATGATAGGAATGAACCTATCAAATTTAAGACAAAGGAATTTATTGATCAAATAACTGAATGCCATGAGTAAGCCCTCAGGAGTTCCTAAGGCTTCAAGGATTGTGTAGGTTAAATTTTATGGGTTTGGTCATGTAAAATATTTCCTCATAGATGTCAAATGATATAAATGAACCTATAAAATTTAAGATAATGGAATTTATTAATCCAATGACTAAATACCACGTGTAAAGCCCTCAGCAGTTCTCAAGGGATTATCTAGGTTAAATTTGATGACTTTGATCATGTCAAATATATCCTCATAGATGTCAAATGATGAGAGAAAACCTATCAAATTTGAGACAATAGAATTTATTGATGTAATGATTAAATACCACATTTAAAGCCCTCAAGAGTTCCTAAGGCTTTGAGGTTTGTCTAGGTTAAATTTGGTAGGTTTGGTCACATCAAATATGTCCTCATAGATGTCAAATGATGGGAAAAAACCTATAAAATTTAAGACAATGGAATTTATTGATCCAATAATTGAATGCCATGTGTAAAGCCCTCAGGAGTTCTTGAATATTTGGCTTTAATTCACACCATTAGATTAAAACCTCTGATCAAGTGATCACCATTGGATATTTATTGGGACCCAAATCATTAATTGTATGCCTTTTTAAAAGAATTCAATATTGATGCACTATTGGATAAAATTTAATGAAAAAGCGTAAAGTGTTAGATCTGCAAAAGTGCACAAATTTTAAGTTAAATATTGATCATGTATAAAATTTCTTACTAGATTTTCTCATGAGTGTTTAAATTCAAACCCTTAGTGTTTACTACTTGGAAACCCTAAATTATTCCATGGAACCTAAAATTAATCACCTTGAAGATGATTATTAACAAAATTAATCCCTAACATATGATCATAACTATATATACCTAAACTCGTGTCTTTTTTTGAGATTGACCTGTCTTTAAAATTCAATATAAAACAATCTTTCACACTTATTCTAGAATACAAAGGTTATGGAAACAATTACAAGGGTCCCCTTTTCAAAAAAAAATAAAGATTGGGGGTGTTGGTATCAACGTATCACTCAACAATGGGTTACATAAATAAATAATTTTACTATTACTAATTCATTACCACATCCTCCTATGAGGCATACACAAAGTATTGTGGACTATCCAGATCTAGATATGACACCTATACATACCCCTTCATAGTATCAATAATATGATTCACCATATTTTTATCATATACAACCTTATGATCATCCATTATATGGGATCATTAGATAACCCTTACTTTATAGATATTCCATTTTTTTTAAATAATCACATATTTAATAAAATACAAAAACATTTAAATAACCTAGAAAATACAAAATATTTAGCTTCCCATGTTTATTATCTCTTTGAAACTTATTTTATTTTATTAATGTTAATATATATCATTTCATTTAATCTATATATAAATATTTGTTTCAGACATCTTTGAGTGTGATATAGGTATACCATTAAGACATGATATATGCACATACCAATTTTGGACCTCTCCTCTACTAGTGTTGCATAACATGTTGGGGGAATCTTCTTCATTGATCTCGATTGATACAAGTTACATATCCTTTATGATCATTTATACATTATCATGTTTGAGCATATATACTAATTCTTACACATGTTCATATCCATGCTCATATCTCTCATAGTGTACTTGATATGTTATGTTACATGGCATTTTTATATCATATATATGAAATTACTAGTATTATATGCATATATTGGTTGCATATGCTTCATTTATTCACATTTTTACTTCCTTGAGTGTATTTCATTACTTTTTATTTTATTAATAATGGAACATTTGAAAAAAATTCCTTCCCTCTTGGCACCTATGCCATTATATGTTTCTTAAACATTTGAATATGTCATTCTATGTTTATTGGACATTTGAATATTTAATTTCCTTTTGATTGTACAAAATTTGAACATGAAACTTGTATGAAGTATCCTTGGACCATTCCTTTTGTGTTACCAATTTAAATTTTAAGGGATTTAGGGAGTTTAAAACCCAAGGTGATAAAGTGATCAAATATAAAAATTAGGGAATAAATATAGCCATTGACTCGTGAAATATTTAACCTAATCTGATTATTCTAAAAATATAAATGAATTACACAAATATTTACTTAGTTAAAAACTAACTGAGATGAATGAATGAAAGGATGGAAACTAACATAGAAGCTATTCAATGTGTCAAACTATAAAAAGGTCTCAAAACTCTTCCTAGATATTAGCATGGTCCTTTAGATATTAGTACACCATTATAATGTCCTCAAGGGTGTGATAGTGTCATATTATATAAAACATTATGAACTTCTTATGCCTATGCATGTGAATACAAACCTTGATTCATTATTTGTGACTTGTTTTTTACTAATTTAGAAGTGAAACCCTATACCTCCATGCTATTAGTGTATTTGAGGATCAAAAATAGAAAAAAGTGTGATGTTAATTGGATAGTATAGACATGACCTAAACATAGTGTTGTGTTCAGAGTTACTTACATACTAATACAATAAGAAGGGATCAAGCTCAATGTAATTCTCCAAATTTAAGTGCTAGTGCAAGTGGAATGCTAGTATGAGTATTGGATTTAGTGTTCTGAGTGTGACTTCATACTATAAATATGAGATCAATATTATTGTAGATGGTTATATGAATAATTAAATAAAAAATGGATTAATGACCTTGATTTACACAACTTATTTCTTAGCTTGTTTGTGTGTATTTGCATCTAATTTCCATCTAGGGGAAAATGGATAAAAACTATCTATATATACTAATTTTGGTACTTATTATGATATGGAATAGGTCTAGGTAGGCCCTAAGGTGTATCAATAAATGTAAATATGTCCATTGGAGGATAAAATAGGTAAGGGATATTAGTATGGTCCCTAGGTCATTTGTTTAGTACACTAGTGTCCAAAAATTTGTGTTAGTTTCTAGGTGGTAGAATATGGTGCACTAGGGGCTTAGATTCCTAAGAGATGGCCTAAAACCACTTTATATATAACTAGGGATGGGTTAAACTCACATAAAATATATACAAGGATCATAATAGGCACTAATATAGGTATATGTCTAAGATAGGGATATGGTGGTCTCTAATGACACTCTTTGCACTCAAGTGACATTTTATATGACTACATCCTCCCTTGATGTAGGAGCATCAAGGAATGATATGATAAGATACTAATCGTGATGAAGTTTAACATTATAATGCATGTGAGGTCTATTTAATTTTTTATTAGAATTTTTGAAGTCACAAAAGTGTTTTTAATGATGTATTTTGGCTTGTAGATAATTTCCCACCAAAATACTAAATATGAAAATTTGAAACTCACAATTAGGTTTAGAGTGGTGATTGGAGGCTTGTGAAAAAGGAAAGTGATGGATGATGTTGATATAGGTCCTATATGGTATTATTAAATGTATTAAATATGTTATAAATGTGTATTTTATGTTATCTAATAATGTAATCCAAAATAAAGCAAACAAAAACATATTTTCAATGATCTCCTATGTGGTGTTAACCTCTTAGAAGATAGTTGTAAAGAAAGGGACATTATACATGTGTGTGCATGTGTGTGTGTGTGTGTGTGTGTGTTTGTGTGTGTGTGTGTGTGTGTGTGTGTGTGTGTGTGTGATAGAGAGAGAGAGAGAGAGAGAGAGAGAGAGAGAGAGAGAGAGAGAGAGAGAGAGAGAGAGGAGAGAGAGAGAGAGAGAGAGAGAGAGAGAGAGAGAGAGAGAGAGAGAGGAGAGAGAGAGAGAGAGAGAGAGAGAGAGATTGTGTGTAATATAGAAAAATATTTAAAACCTTGTATAATCCAAAGAGGAGGAATGAAAAATAAGGATAAATGGAGACACTCTACCTCTCATTATTATAATTCTAACCATGACTATTTTGAATGTATTAAGTTCAATATCAAAAATATGATTTGTAAAAGTATTGACATGTTTGATATTAAGT
>JARHVA010003068.1:0-67500 GCA_037957365.1 Torreya grandis
GAAAATGGGCTAGTTTGATCACCTATATAATATACTATTCAATTTTTTAGAATTTAATGACTAGGAAAACTCTAAATTATGTCAGCCCATTATTTGGATGCTCTCCCCTTCTTAGAACTCTTGTAAAACACTAAAAACATGCAAAAATAAAACATTTGTGTCAAACTATACAAGTGATGTCAGCATCCAAGTACATTTAGATAACCTCCTTGGAATCCTAAACAACATTAAATAGGTTTTATGAGTAAAATATGTCATTATATGTGCATTATAATTCATTTTTCCATGACTGGTCACTATCATGGTTTAAGACCTATTTGGGGTCTTAACAATTGTTCATAAAGAACAAATCATTAAATGACATCCTTCCACTTGGAAATCCTTATTTACATACCCCATAAACTATCTTTAATGTATCATATTCAGTTAAAAGTGTGAGAAATTGTATGAGTATATGGAGTTGCTCTTCGAGTAGATTGCTTAGTGTTTCTTGAGCGTGAGATAGGTCTACTTGAGTTTTGGGTCTCACAACTTCATTATATTTCTAGTAAGAGTTTATAAATATTTTAAAAATCCATCTACATGATTATACATTCTATATAAGTGATCATGACCCCTCTATATACTTAGGGTACACTGGTCAAGATGATTGGGGTCTATAGTTTGCCACCTATGTGATAGCCCTCAAGGGCATTTGGATCAAAACTAAGATGTGTTTCCACTTGAGAGTGTATGTATGAATATTATATTAATTTTAAACACTTATAGTGTTATTCATTAGGTTTAATAATTTTTTTTTCATGATTTGAGTCAATAAGGCTCTCTTAATCTCATGGCTGCCCTTTGCCCAAGGAGTGGGTAGGGTTTGAGATAAAATAGTGATTACTTACATTACTTGTATGACTTAAAAGAGACCTTGGATATATATTATAACTCATAAAATCCTTCTGTACCAAATTTTAAATCATGATTATGTGTGTAGGACCCTCATATCTCAATTTTTCTCAAGGCTGGTTGGAGGCCTAATTGCGTGTGAGTTGACTATGTGTAGGTTTTAGAAACTTGACTTTGATCAGTTTTTTCTAGTTCCATATTGGTTTCACAAATCCTATCTAACTTGTTTATATACCTTATGTGGACCTTATATTCCCTTAATCCATTCTTTGAGTCTCATTTAGGCTTAGGATTAACCTATCTTAATGATGTACCCTATAGCCATCTTGTTAAGATGACTTGACTATATCTCTTTGTTTTAGAACTCATCACTTCCAAAAAATAGCCTTATTTTATTTCTTAAACCTACTTAAAATATCAAATTTTATGAACTATCATACCTTTCAATCACCTCTACCAACTTTTTTCAACTTGAAAATAGGTCAACCCTGTAAGTAGGCCTGTAGGTGCTTGAGTGTCTTGACTGTCATGCTTGGGTTTAAGACCTTACCTTCATACCATCAATGATATTATCCATGAAAAGTGTGATTTTGAATTATTTCCATGAACCTATTAATATTTTTATTTGGGTTAAAACACTCTTCATACCCCCTATACTACTTCTTAATGTATGAATTGAGACTAGTTTACTCCAAGACCACCTGTAGGTGTCTTCTAGGATGATTAACAGTCTTCTTTGAGTTTAAAAACTTTATTATATATACCAAAATCAAAATGGTTTCTAAAATTCCCCTTGAATACTTTAATGGGTTCAAAAACCCTTCATACACTACTCTGTCAGCTGTTAGCTCTAGGTTTAGAACTAGTTTATCCTCATATAGCCATCTATAGGTGTTCTTTAGGGTTTGACTATATATATAGTGTTTTAGGGGTTTCAATGTATTATCCTTACCTTAGTTATCTTCTCCAATACTATTTAACATGTCTTCATTACTAATTAAGTTCAAACATCTCTTTGACACCCCTGCATTCCTTCTTTTAGGCCCGATGATGACTTGACCCTCTAAGTCACCTTTAGGTGTCTCTCTTAGGGAGATTAACTATATTAGGAGATACGAATCTTATATTTAAACAATAGTAGACTTTTAATTAATATTTTAATCTAATTTTATGTTTTGAGAGGTCCAAATAATTTCTTAACATCTTTGCTAGCTCTTGTATCACAGTTATCCTTACTCGTTTGTACATAGTGTTATACAGACTTGTAGGTGTCCTTAAAGTTATTGACTGTGTGTTTTGGGTTTGAAATTGAGTTATCCATAACTTATTATGTTTGTATATGTTTAAATTAAGGGAATAAACTTCATTGTATGCATATTTTTATTGCTATCCCATGTCACTCTTAACCTCATTTATCTCTTTTCATCAAATACATACTTTGTATACAATGTTATACATGGTCTTTAATTGTGAACCAGTTCTTAGGACTTTCATTGACTAGGTAAGTGACCTAGTATATATTCAAGGAGTTTGAATCTATTTTCACATGTCCTAACGAGAATTGGAGAAGGTTTTATTGTCTTAAGCTCATTCTAGTGTTGATCTTAGCCCAAAATATAGACATACAAGCCTAGGTCCTATAGCTCATCTTTGAATATTGAATGTTCCAAATCCATTATTCAAAGAGATTTTGAATATGTCAACATATTCAAACTACCACACACTTCCTATCATTATTTGAATGGCTTAGAGAGGATTATGACAAGGCATTTCCATCTTTAACCTAGCCTATAAGTTTGTATTGACCTATAGGTACCTATTAGACTGTGAATAGGGTTTGCATGAATATATGGAGAAGTTAGTTTAATTAATTTTAAAGAGGGTAGTGAGGTGGTTAATTAAATATAAATACATGAGGATATTTATCAAACCTACACCATAATTATGAGCATCTCTAACCTAGCCTTACAATCCATACAACATGCAATTGGAGGAGACACTTATGACCTCTCATTTAAAAGTGTGTTTGGGATCTTATCATCATATTTCTCATGATTCTAATGGTGAAATAAGGTTTTATAATTTACACCATGATGTATCACTATTTATTTATCCAAAATTAGCAATCAAAGATATAGTAGAATGTTTAGACATAGACCATGTTTAACCAAGAAATAAGGACACTTGAAGAATAAGGAAAAAAACACATATGCAATAAAAAGACAATGAATTCATGAAACTAATGGATTATCCATGAATAATTAAGTATTATAAACCTATGAGAATCACTACCATGAAGATAAAATAGAAACTTGCAGTAGAAACCACTAGAATAGCCTTTACACCAAGACATTCTTCCTTAAAGTTAAATCACCTCATAGAGATGATTGGGATAATGAAATCACCATGAGATTGAGATATTTTATCTCTAAAAACCACCCTAAAAATCATTCCTCTCCACCTATTTTTGAGTTGGAGAAATAGGTGCAAGAATAGATCCCTCTTGGATGAATATGCCATAGTGACTTGATGTCACTCTTATCAATTGTTCATAAATAAGAGGCCACCAGTATAAAAAATAATGATACTAATTTAAATCTTACTTGGACCCCTAAAAATTTCCAATGTTTCATCTCCTAACTCTCTCTCTCTCCTTGCAATACCATTCAATGCAAATTTGTCTTCTTGAGCTTGTGAAGGCAACGATGGAGGAGAAAGTAGTATGGAATGTCAGTTTGACTTAAAATTTAGTCTAGATCTGGAAAATTATCTTAGGGATCCGAAAATACACTTATAAACTATTTTCAACTGAAAACTAATCTTGGAAGGCCATACAAGTTCTTGAAAAGTGTCCTTTTGCCAAGACTAGGCATTAAATTATAGGTTTTTTCAGACTTTGACTATTCATGAACATTCTATGACCAATCTATAACATCAAGGATGTTTCTAATATTATTTAAATGTTCTCTCCTTGAGGTGGCACATGCAACTCTTCTTCATGGGCTAAAAGGTGGCCAAAATGTGATTTTTTGCAAGTAAGAATCAAATAAAAGTTAGACTGTGATAATATGACATTAAATACACCTCAATAACATTTTTATAATGAATCTAGACTATGTTATACCTTTTACCAAGCTTGAATATATAAGTGAACCCAAGACCAGAACTTGGACAATGTTAGATAAGGGAACATATGACCATATAGGACTATTTAAAACCACTTGGGACCATGACAAGACCTTGAAAAACATTAGACACCTCTATGCATTTTAAATCTATAGGGGGTAACCAATTTTGACATGAGGTCAAAATTTGGTCAATAAGACCAACTATATATATCACAACCTTAGAACACTATGACACCTACACAACATATCAAAAATAAAAGTTAATGTATTATAAGGATATATGGAGAATTATAGAGTTATAAAGAACAATTTTTTTCAACAAAGGGATTATAAACTCACCACATGCCACCTAAATGGTTGTCTTAGGTTACATAGCTTTGAATATATCTCTGATGGGGAAACATATGGAGAATAAATAGTGTTAGATCTAGGTGTGCATATAAATATAAAAATAACATAGAATATCATTACATAAAGTTATAAAAATAATTTCACTGTGTTGGGGAGATATTAGATCTTGGAATGAAAATCCAAAATTAGTCGAACATTGTTATGATTCATACATGATACCCATAGCATCTCTCATCATCTATAAAATAAAAATATGAAATAGGTCAATTATGAATGAAATAAAACTAAACTATTTTAAGACACTTAAATCAAAATTATTACTTTTTTACATAAAAAGAGAGTCAGAGAGGGATAGAAAGAGAGAAAAATTATTCCTTCTATACTAAAGCTATGTTGTATATAAAATATTTAAACAATATATCAACTTAAAGTTAATTTTATTTCCCAACCTAAGTGAAGGGTATTGTAGTGCTAGTTTTAGCCTCAACAACAAAATCTAAACCAATTAGGGTATATAAGATATCAATGATCATCTATTCAAGAAAAAAATGAAATAAGTTAAATATTATTCAATTAAGTAAAAATATACTAAAATATAAACTTAATATTCTTGAATATACATAAAAAACTATAATTAATTAAACCTATGTCAAATATAGATGGTGAAGCAAAGAATCCATGTATAACTGGTTTTTAGAGGTACAATCACTAGGGGGTGAATTAGTGAGCCTAGATATTTCAATTTCAATACCAATCCTTTAAAACTATTACAAAATAAACATATGTCAACTTGATCAAGAAACATTAACAAGAGTGCTCATTCATTCAATGCATACACAAGATTAAAACACACAACACATAGTTCCTATAGGAAACCCTCAAGAGGAATAAAACCCACTCTCAATCTTGTAGCACATGGACTACTTGTCTTATAAGAGATTACAAACAAGAGACTGATCAATTAATTTACACCAAGACCTTGATCAAGTCCTCCTAACCAAAGGCCTTTACCTGAAACACTTATTTCACAAGGAACAATTACCCCTAAGGAAGATCAAGTCCTTTAGACCCTCTTTTGAAGTGAACACCTCCACATTAGAACTGATGTCTTCAACACCTGATGATGGATCTTTTATTTTTTAACCCTTGTACAAACTCCCTCTCTATCTTATATAGGCCTCTCACATAGGCATGCTAAAATCTATCTCCTTCTTCACTAAAAATGTCCTCATATGCATACTCAGACCTCTTTGCATATCTTTAAACTACAAGATCACTATTCTATCATCAAAAATATGATCTACAAGTCATACACATAGTAAACAAACTACTCTACTCATCAATTCAACCAACATTCACACTACCTATCCTTTTTTCTTCACTTCAACACATACTCCTCTCACACAATCTTTGTTCAAGTCCAAAAACAATCACATTTAGTTTCTCTATATATAGATCCTTCATGATAAATAACTTCTTGGTCAGACATTAAACTTGAATTAAACCTTAAGGCTTCTCTCACATCAAGGGATGCCTAAATACCATCCTCATAGGTCACTCATAGAATTTTTGGGTCAAACTTAAACAACTAGACCTTTTAATTAGGCCCTTATAAATCTTATAGGTCTCATGGAGACCTATTCACCCATTGATAACTCCATTGAGAAAAAAAAGAACATATGACCATTTTCAAATACATGGTTCCACTCCTTATGTCCCCTAAAACAACCTCAAGTGCTTACAATCAACTTCTTAAGCATTGTTCATACATAATATCTATTTTTAAAACCTCCAAAGACCATACAAATCATCCACAAGGAATCCAAAATAATTTCTAATAGCCATGACATCATAAAACATCTAAACATCATCAAAACAAGGACACATATCCTTCTTAGGTTACTTGTAGAACATATTCAAATACATAGTCAAATTTGGAGCTCAATATCATTGACTGTACAAACATTCAGATCTCCTAACCAAATTCATTGGATGCACTAGGAGTCCTCTTCAATTTTTCATTTCACATCACCTTTAGACTCCTCTTGGATCAAAAGTTATGGATGAAATACTAAGTACTATTTATTCCCTTTGAAAATTTGAATATTCAAATGCCAGAGGTCACAGTTAAAACATTGACCACTTTATCCTCATCTCATGTCCTTTCCACTTAGATTAAATATGCATTGTCAATCTTCCTTGAAGTATCTTGACCTTTACCTTTCTTTACTCATAATTAGATCTTCATCTTGACTATTTGACTTGATGCACTCCATCAATTCCCTATACATAGCTTGATATTTATCTATATTAAAAATTAGACACTTAAAAAATATCTAGCTCAATATGCACTATTGATCTCTATCTATATAAACACCCACTTTCCATTAGATTTTAAAAGAAGCTCAATTTTTATTTTTTCTTGATGTTAAACTTTGAACACTTGTCTTGGTCTTGTTGCTTCTAGACATCTTGGAATGAACATGCTCCAATGATCTTCTACAAATAGCTTAGAATTTAACTTTATTAAACATCCAACACTTTGACCTCTTTGACTCATTGTGCACTGTAGATATTTACTATATGATCGTTTGACAACTATTGGATCTACATGAGGTCATGATCTTTAACTTTGTGAAAAATAGACTAAGTATGGGGATCATTGCTATCTACCTATAAGGATAACTTTTTATAGGCATATATTTTGCCTTGATAAATCTCACAATCTCAAATTTTCACCATATGATCTTTGTTCAAAGAGGAAATCATCCATAGATCAAGTATCTCTTAAAACCTTTGTGCATGCAAGATATGCCATTATAAAACTACTTACTCAGATCTTTATTACACTTAGAAATATAACATATTTGAGCTTAGATTCATTTCACACCATCTATCTTCAATGTGATGAAATTCATATTGCTATATCTCCCATGAAAATTTGGCTAAGATTTAGAACTTAGAGGATTTATTTCTGAGAAGCCAACTTTGCACCTTAATAAATTTTACTGCACTAAGTCACATGATCTAAAATTTGAACCATAAGATAACCTTTCAAATTGGAATATATTCAAGTATCAACCTACTTCTTAAACCCTCACACATGTGATATATTATTTCATCAATATGCCTCCTCAAATTTTCTTGCCACATTGCAAATTTGGTTAAGTATGGAAAAACACTATCAAACTACCTGGGAGCCTAACTTTACACTTGAATATCTTATGTTGCACTTAATTACATGACCTAAAATTTATTACATAGAATATAGTCACAAATTTTATCACAACCATATAATCAACTCCCCTTGACTCATCCACACATGGTAATGGTGACATAAACAAACTGCTTACTCAAATTTTTTGCCACTAGAACCAAAATGTCTAGATGAAAACAATGATCAACCAGATGAAATAAACTCATTAAAACAAGAAATAAAATCATCCTTTACCTCTGATATGACCCCTTGTACATCTTGAAATCACCATACTCATCCCTGAACATCTCTAACCATGCCAAAACTGAAGATCAACCAAGCCTCTTTCAAGCATACTACAATAAACACATTACAAACTTTGTCATCATCACTTAGACTATCAAATAGCTTCATACACTCACCTGAACATATCCATGACATCATCATGACATAATTGAAAAATATTCAACAATATCCCCTTTATCATTGATGTCAACACCCATCAAATGACTCACCTTCTTTCTCTCTCTTTAAACACTCTTAAAATAGAAACTTTCTCCCACATTGACATAATGATAAAGTGGGCACCAAATAATCCTAAGGAACAAAAATATTAATAAGAAGAGAATAAACTATTATAAATATATTACAAACTCCCCTTTTCCTTGAGCCTACCTCTTCTTGTGTTTATAACTTCCTCTTACGACAAGCCAACACACTTCTTCAACCAAGCATTATGACCACTGAAAGAGAACACACAAAAAGACTAATAAATGATGAAACTCACCAAGAAACATATAATAGGGACTCTCCCTAAGATATATAATCCATTTCACCTCTTGATCATCTTTAGATCTTTACACACCATGAAGAACCACCACACTAGCTTACTAGCCTTCTCTCTCAAGCCCTCTCAAGAACTACCAACAAAAATTCATTCCACTCACTAAATAAAAAACATGATATAAACCAAATTGATAAATCACATTGTAAAACTCATGCCTTTATATTTTGAATAAATCTATCAAAAAGCACTCTTCTTCACACTAGGTCTGTCTAGTCTCCTTGTAGCCCTACTTGGAACTTGCAGAGCCCACAACTTTCAGTAGACACATATTCAATACTTGAAACCTCATATCTAGATCACTCTATTATGTTCCATAAAGAAAACCAATTTTAAACACTTAGCTCATCCTCTAAAACCTACTTCCTTCACAAACCTACTAGTTAATTAGGCCTCCGTCTTGACAAAAACATGAATAGTTTTAAAACTACAAAAATTTAGATATGTTTGAATCTTGATTTGATAACCCATTTGTCCCATTCAACCTAATAAAAAGCCTTAAAATTTAAATCATAAGTAAAACCACTTTTATGGCATAGCCCAAAACCCAAGATTCTCAAAACAAATAGAGTCAACAAACCTCCTTCTGGTCAATGCCCACCTTTGAAACTTCTTTCACAATTGGATACTACCATCACACACTTCTAGACCATTATTTGAGCCATTACAAATTTTGGAACCCTGACTTCCTATACCATGCCTTTGACCTACAACAAGATAAATAAAGTCGAGAGCACATAAAAACCTCTAGTAGACATAAAATAGGATCATCAAGACATATAATCACCTAAAACACATCACAAAGAATTTCATAGAGCTTTTTGAGCACCAAAATATTCTTGATACTCCATCAATCTCATTAAGCCACCTAGAAACACCCATTCTGACCCTATAGATTTCTTCCTACTAAAAAATCCCAAGCAATACTTGCTTCTCAATTGAAAGGAGTCTCTCAAGATGCATTAAAAAAATGATCTTTACATATGATCCCCCTCACATCATACACATGTCTTCAAGTTTTTTCAAATAATCTGAGTTATCTCCCCCTAACTCAATGCTTTACCTGGAACATGACATATTCAACAAGTCTTTAAACACTATCCAATCATAGTCAACACTTATATAAAGTCATTTCATCTTCATAACACTATGAACTTCCATGGCATACATAATTTATCAACAATCATTTAACAAGATTAACAAGACTTAGGCCTAGAAGAGAGGCCTTCAACTTATAGGCTCACATGACATCTACCACAAATTAATATGCAAATAGCTATTAAAACTCACCTTTATACCAGATCATCTAAACCATGATCAATAAGCTAAATTCATCTCAAGATATGACCATTGATATTATTCACAATATTCTTTTCTTCAACAAATAGATATATAACAAATATGAATGTACATACATACCTAGTCTTCATTTTTCCTTGTCATTAATTAGAACCTAACTAGCATCCACTATGCTTCCTCTATCTGGAAAGT
The DNA here is from genome assembly GCA_037957365.1 of Torreya grandis. NCBI lineage: Eukaryota > Viridiplantae > Streptophyta > Pinopsida > Cupressales > Taxaceae > Torreya > Torreya grandis. The sequence goes on from JARHVA010003068.1 coordinate 9,905, forward strand.
GTCTCCTTGAAGATTAGAGAGAGACATGATTTTGTCATAATGAGACTAAAAATCCCAAAACTTTGGAGGCTCCCATATCTCCATACCTTTATCTAACTTGCAGTCTCCTTATACCTCTTAACTTATTTAACCAAGTCATTAATCATTCTACATTTTTTTTATATGACTAATATATTATTCAAGACTTTTGACCATTGATCTCAATTATTTCTTCAACTACTTAGCCATTGTGTGCTACTTAAGTTCTCCTTCAAGTTATTAAGCTTCTTCCAAAGGACCTTCTCTAATACCAATTGTTAGAGCTACAATCACTAAGAATGGGGGTAAATCAATGAGCCTAGATATTTCAATTTCAATTCCAATCCTTTCAAACTATTAAATAATTAAAATATATCAAATTGATCAAAAAAGCTTAATAAGAGAGCCCATTCATTCAATGCATACAAAATATCAAAACACACAACACATAGTTTCTATTGGAAACCCTCATGGGGAATGAAACCCAATATTAAGACTATAACACATAGATTACTTGTCTTATAATATATTACAAACAAGAAAAGAGTCAAGTCCTTTAAACCAAAAACCTTGATCAAGTACTCCTAACCAAAGGCCTTTACTAAAAAACCTATTTCACAAGGAACAACTACACCTAAGGAAGATAAAGTCCTTTAGACCCTCCTTTAAAGTAAACACCTCCACCTTATAACTAATGTCTTAAACACCTAATGATGGATCTCTAATTTTCTAACCCATGCAAAAACTCCCTCTCTATCTCATACAAGCCTCTCACATAGGTGTTCCATAATATCTCTCCTTCTTCACTGAAACTATCCTCATATGCACACTCAGACCTCTTCGCATATCCTTAAACTATAAGAGCACTATTCTATCATAAAAAATAAGACTTGTAAGTCATACATATATCCAAAAAACTTCTCTAATCATCAATTAAAGCAATAGGCACACTACCTATCGTTTATTCTTTGCTTCAATGCATACTCCTCTCACACAAGCCTTACTCAAGTCTAAAAACCATCACATTTGGTTTCTCTCTATATAGATCCTTCATGATAAATATCTTCTTGTTTAGATATTAGACTTACCTTAACCCTTAAGGCTTTTATCACATCAAGACACACCTAAATACTATCCTCATAGGTTGGCCATAGCACCTATGGGTCAACCTTAAGCAATTACACCTTTCAATTAGGCCCTTGTAGCTCTTATTGGTCTCATAGAGACCTATTCACCAATTTATCACTTCATCAAGCAAAACAAGAACATAAGACCACTTTAAAATACATGGATCTACTCCTTATGTACCCTTAGATAACTTCAAGTGCTTATATTCATCTTTTCTCACCTCTGCATATGCTCAATCTACTCACATAATAGCCTTTTACATAGGACACCATGAATGAACACACAATCAACTTATTAAGAATTGTTCATACATAATATCAATTGGTCAAACCTCTAAATACCATAAAAATCATCCATAAGGATTACAAAATACTTTTCAATATATAAGACATTGTAAAACATCTAAAAATCATCAAAACAAGAACAAATATCCTTTTTGGGTTACTTTTAGAACACCATAAAATACATAGTCAAATTTGGAGCTCAATATCTTTGACTGTACAAACATTCATATCTTCTAACTAGATTCACTTGATTTTACATGGATTCCTCTTCAATTTTGCCTTTACATCACCTTCAAATTCATATTGGATAAAATGTTATGGATAAAATACTGAATACTAGTTTTCTCCTTTTGTAAATTTGAATATTCTAATGCCAACAATCATAGTTAAAAATCAACCATTTTTTCCTCATCTTGTGTCCTCACTATTTGGATTAAACAACCATTATTAATCTTTCTTGAAGCATCCCTACCTTTACCTTTTGTCACTCATCATTAGATCTTTGTTTTAACTATTTAACTTAATATGTTCCATCAATTTCCTTTACATAGCTTGATCTTTATCTATATTAAACATTTAATACTTTGAAAACATCTCACTTAGTATCACCATTGATATATATCTATACAAACACTTGATCATCATTATATCTTGCAATAATCTTGGTATTTATCTATAATTGATGTTAAACTTTAAACACTTTTCCTCATCTTGCTACTTCCAGACATCTTGGAATGAACACGCTCCATTGATCTTCTATAAATAGCTCAAAATTTGAATTTTTTAAACATCAAACACTTTGACCTCTTTGACTCATTATGCATCATATATATTTACTTTAAGATCACTTTCAAACCATTGGATTTACATCTGGTCCTAATCTTTAACTTCATGCAAAATAGACAAAGTATAGGGACCATTGTTATCTACCTGGAAGGCTAACTTTGTACAGGCATATCTTTTACCTCGATCAATCTCATGATCTTAAATTTTCACCATATGATCTTAGTTCAAAGAGTAAATCATCTATATATCTAGAGGCTCATAAAACCTTTACACATGTAAAATATGCCATTAAAAAACTACTTACTTAGTTTTTTCTTAATTTTAGATAAATAAAATAGTTGAGGTTAGATTCATTTTGTACCATCTACCTTTAATGTGATGAAATGCATGTATGTAATCATAAATGCATCATGTTTATAAATCAATCTTGGCTCAGAGAAGATAGAGCATAACTACACTTCTGATTTGGAATATAATTATTAAGTGGGAGTATGACCAATATATGGATCTGGTAGACCTGATTAGGGGATCACTTATCAAAATACACCATACTAGGAAGGGTTCTAAATCTTATAGTCTAACACAATCATGAAACAACCCTAAAAGAGTCATAGGTTTTGATATTCACTCTATATCTAATAACAAGAAAGTAAATATAATCTATTGCACACTAAAGCTTGTGGCATAATAAAGGGGGTCAGTAAAGAAATCAAAATATGTATAGGAGAATATCAATTAAGATAAGTATGAGTAAGACCCTAATACATGGAATATGAAGAGTAATATTATTCGAGCCAATACTTATTCTACTTCCATCTAATAAATAGAGGAGAACAAAGTTAGAATATACTTACCTAAATTTAAACTTATCGAAACTCAATATATCCCTTGGCCAAAGGGGATTTGCAAGAGGTTGTTGTGATTTGTAAGGATAACTAAGAAATACTAAAGAATCTAAGACTTATCCACAAGACTAGATTCTCCAAGTAGAACCCCTAAGCTAAGACTCCTCAAGTAGAATGGTGGAAGAGTAGATTGTAAATAAGTATGAGTGAATAATAATTATTTATTGCATATTGAAATAATGATGGAATGATCTTGTATTTATAGGTGGATCTCACCCTAAATCCTTCCAAACATGTTGGTTATATAGGGTCAACTTAGATGACCCTATATGTTTTCGAGAGATAAATCACTAGGTCCCAAGTTAGGTCAGCCAAAGGGCTAACAAATCTCTCAAGTGAAAATACCCAAAAATAGTAAAAAGTCAACCCAATCAACCATATATAGTAATTAGAGGATAAAAACTATATAGGGTCAACCTAGTTGACCTAGTACAATTAATTGGTGAAAAGGGATCAAGGTGAGGAAAAGAGGGTGAAAAGAGGAAAAAGATTAGAGGAATATGTAAGGGAGGAGTAATAGTTTAGTAAATGGATTTAGGAGCTAGTTAGATTGGTAATAATGTGGAAATAAGGGATAACAATCTTGTGAAGCACCAAATATTTGCCTACCCCCTTCCTAGTGCACCCCTTAGGGCATGCACTTAGAGAAATCGAGTCTCAATAGGTTCCTACAAGATGTAAAGCATTAATATTTGATAAAATTTGAAATATTATGTGTATAAATATGCCCTACTTGAAGCTCATTACATGTCACTAAGGTGCAATAGGGGATGATGCTTCAATAAAGAACATAGTAACACATAATGTTGATGCTAAAAAGAAAAGTTGTAGTATTTTAAATAAAAAATAAATGAATAAAAGGGGAAATAACTAAAAATTAAATGTGATGCATACCTTGACATACCTTTATCATTGGATGGTTGTCTTCTATGTTTTTAATTTTGATTATGTAAGGTGTAGAGATTGCTTTCAACAAACCTAAACATATAAAACTAAAGAGCAAAAACAAACAAACTTAATAAAAGCCAAAATAGATGGTGCTATGAGGATAGGATGTACTTATAAAATTTGGAAAACTGGGGTGACAAGTGCTATGTTAGACCAAATTACTAAGTCAAACACAAGAGTAAATCAGGTAACCTAAAATCCAAGGCTACTTAAGATAGAAAAAATCAAACAAGTAAACCTTATGTAAGAAAGGAAAACTCACCAAATCAAGCCAAGGATTCATGTCAAAAAGATGGTAATCAAATATCAAATGGTAAAAGTTAAAAAAAAATAAACATGGTAAAAAAACATTGATGAGTGAGCAATAACAATCCTTATCTCACTCAACAATGAAAAAAGGGTGCATAAAAGGGAAAATAACATTTATGAGTGATAAGTAACAAACCAACCTCACTAAATAATGTAAAAAGGGTACAAACTCAGGTGTCCATAATAGAAATAAATTAAAATGAATGATAAATGGTAAAAGGAAAGTAAAACAAGTCTAGAAATGTAATTCAATGGTGTAAATAAAGAAAGGTAATCCATAGTTTCTCAAACCTATTGTTTTACTCTAAGGATAGATAAAACTAAAACAAATTAGTGCTAGCATATTTTTAAGAGGTGAAGAAGAAACAATTAAAGAAGAATATAAAATAGATTTTGAATCACAATTTTTCTGCCAAGGGGGGAAATGAAATGGGTGGAGTGGAGAATGAAGGAAAAACCAAGATAGAGGAACTCTTTATCAAAGTCAAGACACACAAATTAGGTTTATCAAAATAAGAGGAATTTCAACCTTAAGGATTCTGAAGAACTTTTCTTAGCCACACAAGTCTTAGGTTAATAAATTAAGTATATATATTATCCCATGATGGATATATGCATGAAAATTAAAATGGACCTTCCTTCCCACAACATGTTCCCTAATCTTCAGGACCCTTTACAAAACTGTTGATCTACTTCAGAGATTGGGTAATTTCATGAGAAAGTAGGTATTACCATATATTTTATTTAATTCCCCTATTCCAATCTACTAACCTACCTCACCCCAAAGGACCTCAGCTCTATGTGAGACCGACTACGGAGTTTGAGATTCGATTAGAGATAGGAGATGTGCTTATAATCATGTCTTTTGGTGTGAAGTTGACTTTTGAGATTTGTATGTTGCCTTTTATATATTATTGCCTTTTGTTTTAAATGATTTGGATTTTAACTTTCTTGATGGATTTTTCTATTCCTCCTCCATACAGATTTGGAAAACCAAACATGGGTGCCAAATATGACTTTTATTTGAATACTTGAAATTTGGTTGCTAAGAGAGAGAACTTCAAAGAGCATAAGGTCTAAGAGTCTCATAAATCTAGGTGAAATAAAATTGATATCTTGATTTCAACTTTGTTTTATCCAATGTGGAGTGAAAAGAAGGGAAAACCAAGAGGAATGACACATGGAACAATTTGAATTACTTCAAATTGCAAAAATATGAAAAAGGGGAAAAAAGATATAATGATAGTAGAGTGTGATTTCTTATCATAAGAATGAGGGAAATGGAGGAAAACATGTTAACATAGATTATTATGTAGATTCTATCTAAAAAAAGAATCAAAATCTAAAGTTTGAGAACAAATATATAAAAAGATGAAAAGATGGTAATTTTATGAGGAGGGTCAGGTCCTATCTATGGTCTTACACTGAAACTTCATAAAAGAGAAACCCACAAGGGTGCCAATAAGAAAGTGAAATATAAAGTGAGGTAAGTAAAAATATGGTAGTTATGTGAGGATTTTTGGGTCTATCTATGGTCTGATGAAGTAACTCATAAAATAAAAACCCAAAGGGTGTCAAAAAGAGAAAATGCAAGAAGATAAATAAGACTATGGTATATTAAGAAATGAAAAGACCAAAAGGGAGGACTAAAGGTTTGTGAAAGGAAAGAACTTTCTACAGAGGTAAATACCCTTGTAAGTAACCTACAAAAATAATTAGTTAGATGTAGATAAAGAGCATGAAAATAAATAATTTTCTAGGCAACGTACTTTTTGAGAAATTGTACATTGTTGGGCTCTTTGAAAACATGGCATTCATTAGTTTAAAGGTGGTAGGTATTTGAAGAAAGAATATATTTTACTAAATATGGTACCTACCATTTTTGGATGTATTTACCTTCTTTATAATGGCTGTAGTCTAATTTAATGACAAGATCACCAGCATTAAACATGCATATTTTAACACATTTGTTATGTTGCCTAGTAATGCGAGCCTTTTATTGGTGGTTATGATGTAAGGTAGAAAGACAATGTTCATCAAGTAGATCAAGATCATGAAGATGAGATTCAAATAATTATTCATCAAGAATAATACCATGAAGAGATATACAAAAATAGGTAATCTCAACTTCTAAAGGAAGAACTGACTCAGAACCATAGACTAGCTAAAATGGTGTTGCCCTAGTGGCAATGTGTATGTTAGTACAATAGGTCCAAAGTGTAGGGTAAAGATGAAGATGCCAATTCATGCAGGTTTCATAAATTATCTTTTAAAAAAAAATTAAGAATTTTTTTAGTGGCCTCAACTTGGCCATTGCATTATGGATGATAAGGCATGAAAAATTTGTGATTGATCTTGAATCTAGTACAAAGTTGTTTAACATGTTTTGTTTTGAAATTACCACTATTATCTAAAATGATGGTATGGAAAACACCAAAATATAAAATTATTTGATTAAGAATAAATTTGGAAATTTTAGGATAGGTGACATTAAAAAGGGGCATGGTTTCTACCAACTTTGTAAAATATTTGATAGCGGTGGTGATAAAGACATGCCCATCTTGGGAATGAGGTAATTTGCCAATGAGATTGAATCTTAACATTGAAAATGGCCAAGTAAATTTGATAGTTTGAAGTTTAGCTAGAGGTGAATGAATTATATCTTTGTGAAGATCACAAGGAGTGCATTTTTTTCATATTAGATTACATCCTTTTCAAGATTAGGCCAAAAGTAACCCATACATAGGCATTTGTGAGTTGTAACATGTCTACTACAGTGGCCACCACAAATTCCCCCATGTGCTTATTCAAGAAGAGGAGGGACCTCATCTTGTATAACACAATAGAGCAAGGTACCTTCAACATTATGATAATAAAGGATGTTGTGTCAAAATACATACTTAAAAGCTTATTTATGAATACATGTTTTTTCATGAGAGTTTAAATTACGAGGACAAGTTTGATGTTCTAAGAATTTAATGATGTCTTGGTACCATGAGCTTTGTTGAATGGTAACAACCTCAATATGATAGATAATTGAATTCAATGGTTGAGTAGAGGATGGAGATTTTGTTATTTGTATATAAAATTAGGATCATAAAGGACTTGGTGCAAATGAAAGAGAGATGTTGATGAGGCAAGAGAATCAACTATGGAATTTTGATCTCTAAGAATAGGATCAATACTAAAATAAATTAAATATTTAGAATGAGTGGCTATAATTTAATGATATGTGATGAGGATCTCACTTTTACATTGATAATCACCACTAACTTAGGGGTATATAAGCTGAGAATCACCTAAATCATGAAGGTATTGAATGTCTAAATCAAGAGCAACTCTGATGCCTAAGAGAAAAGCTTCATACTCATCCATATTATTGGTGATATCAAAGGTGAAGTGAAAAGCTAAATGAATGATCTTGCCAATAGGACTTGTGAGAATGCAACCTGCCCCAGCTCTTTGAAGACATTTAACACCATCAAAGTGAAGGGTCTAAGTAAAATCATGCAAGTTGACATCAATTTTAGGAAGTTCCTCAATAACTACTTTTGATTTAGTAGTATTGGAGGGAGTAGTGGATTCATCAAGATTATTGGCTTCAAGATCAATATTAAAGATATGAAAATAATCTTTGAGAGAAATAACTTGATTAAGACATTCAATGTAAACAATATTGTCATTTAGAAGGTTATCTTGAAGAGAATTAGTTGGTATGGGAGATATAACAAGTTGATCAGCTATGATTTATCTTTTGATAGATTTTTGAGTGATGATATAGAGATCAAATTCCATAAGGAGGAACATCCATTTACCAATTCTATGTCTAGGAAGAAATGCTTAGGAGAAGAAATAATGAAGGGGGTCAGAATGAATAATGACATAAGTGGTCTGGTAAAGCATATAGTGGTGAAGATTTTGAGCTAAAAAATAGATGGTGAGGCAATCACACTTAATTTTGGTATAACATGTTTCATAATCAATGAGGCATTGAATAATGTAGTCTCTCTATTTGTATCATCTTATTGGGTAAGCATTTCCACAATTAAAATAGGTGTGGAAGAAGTATATAAAATCAAAGGTTTATCATTGGAAGGAGGATGAAGTGTAGGTGGATGAAGCAATGACTATTTCATTTTATCAAAGACATTTTTACATGGATCCATCCATTCTAAAGTGGTACCTTTGTTGAGAAGTGAATTGATGGAATGAATTTGATGTCATTTCGAGGATGAAACATATAATTACCCCAAATTTTCCTAAATAAGTACAAATGTTGGGAATAAAATGAGGAATGAGCATGTTGATGATATCACTAATTTTGGTAGGGTCATCATTGATGCCATAAAGAGAGACTAAGAATCCTAACAATTTTCTAGATGTGACTGCAAAGACACATTTGTAAGGATTAAGTCTAACTTTATATTTAAGGAGATGGTCAAAGATGATAGCAAGATCATAAAGATGATTCTTATGATTTTTGGATTTAGAAATGATATCATCCACATAGGTTTTAACAATTTTATGAATGAGATCATGAAAGATGTGAGTCATTACTCATTGGTAAGTGGATCTAACATTCTTAAGACTGAAGGGCATTTCGACATAGCAGTAGGTGCCCCATTTCATGGTGAAAGTTATCTTATATTGGTAATAAGGAGTGATATGAATCTGATTATATCCTAAAAAGGCATCCATAAGATATAACATTTCATAACCAGTTGTGGAATAAATAATGGCATCTATTGAAGGTAAATGGAAATTATCATTAATAAAATTAAGATTAATATTAATTAAACAAATATAAATGTGAATGACCATAGTGACTTTCTTCTAAATAGGAAGAATGTTGGAAACCCATTCAGAATAATCCCCTAGTTTTATAAATTTAGCATCAAGTAATTTGATGATTTCCTTATGACATAAAATGAAAATTTTATTTGTTTTTGATGCACAGGCTTGGCATTAGGATATGTGATGATGTTATGTATCACAATGCTAGGGTCAATACCAGCCATATCTTCTTAGGACCAAGCAAAAGCCTCACAATATTTGTCAAATAATAAGCTACAATTATCTTGTTTAGTAGGTGAGAGTTCATATGAGACAATAATTGGTTGAGGACAAGATGGAGAACCATATTAAATGCAAGTGGTTTATTCAATAATCATGACATTTCCATCTTGAAAGTTGTATGGTACATTGGGTAAGGCAGAAATTTGATTTGTGTTAGAGTCAATGCTAGAAATGAATTTGCTGAAGCAAGGAGTTTTAGTTTTGAAATTCCCAAGTTCATGATACTACCAAGGAAGTTGAAGTTTTCAGGCATAAAGTAACTCAAGGATAGATTTGAAACTAGGAAAGTTAGCAAGAGGACCATAATACTTGACATCTACTTCAAGATCTAGAATTTGATTGCCATGGTGATCATACTTAGAATGTATCTGATGAACATCGGTTGCCTTGGCATCTAGTATAATTTCAAGAGTAGAATAAGTAGATGGATAAAAAGTGGTTGGAATATCAATGGTTTTATTGATGGGAGAAGGATTAGAGGTAATGATTGGATTAATAGGTGGTAAAGGTGATGTATACATTTTTGAAAGTTTAAAAGGTATAATTTGCTCTACCACCCAAGGAGTATTGATAAGAGGAGAATTGGTAGGAGTCACATGACCCTTAGGATATAAGGTATGATCCATAGAAATGGTATGAACATCTTAATTAAAATCATGAATTTGGGATAAGGTTTTGTGATAATGTTGGACATCCAGGTCTCTAGATTGAGCTTGGGAGATTATATAGTTATCATGGTATGTTAAAATAAATTATACATACTTGAGAATTAAGGGGAGTTTTAGAGGGTAAAATGTCAATATTACTGAATGTATGAGTAGACATGATGAGAGGATATTGAAATAATTTGGCCACTCCAAAATAATTATAAGTGAAGGCATCTTTAGGTAAATAAGGATCTTGAGCATTGCATGGAGGGGGAAAATTAGTAATCTTATCAATAAGAGGAATGATATGCTCCCTAGGTAATAGAGAAGGAGGAATCTATTGCAAAATTTAGGGAGGTAACTTGGTAGTATTGAAAGTATGTTATAAATCATTGGGCTCATCATCATGGAAATCCATAAGAGTAACTTGTAAAGAAAGATTCATGTTGATGAATTTGGGTAAAGGAGAACTATTGATCTTAGGAATGGTAGAAATATTATATTGTGATTTAAGATTGGGAAGATAAATGCTCCATGGGTTGGGATCATCTTCATGCTTATACCATTTTCAATTATGTAAGAATTTAATACATTGACTACCGGAAGAAGCAATGGCCCTCATTCAATGAGTCCATGGATAAGCAAGGAGTATGTTATAAGATAGGGGTAAGTCAAGGACCATAAGTTTGGTTTGAACAATCTTAGGTCCAATGGTTAATAAAAGCTAAATGTAACCAAGTGGCTTTTGAATAGTCTTATCAAAACCATGACAAGTAAGATAGGTTTTCTTGAGCTGATCCTTGTTATAATCAAGTTGTTAGATGATCCATAAAGATGTTATATTAATACTAGAACCTTCATAAACTATAAATTTATGGATAAGAGTGCTATTAATGTCTATTTTGATAAAAAGTGGTGGATCATTAGCATGAAACATAATTTCATCATTGATCATGTCCTCTTCAAGGAATCCAATTGAAGGTTTGTAAGAAGGGCACATAGTTTCAATGGTATTTACATTGGTAGGTTAAGACTCAATAGAAGGTGGTTCTTCATCTAAGGAGGATGGATCATCAATTATTTGGAGTTGTTGCATAAGGAACTTATGATGAGAGGGTTAAGTGTGAACCAACTCCATAATTTGAATATTACAAGGCATAGAGTTGAGTTTTTTAAGAAAGTTCCAATGGGACTTAGAATAACCAAAACAAGGTTTAGGAAGTAAATTAGTTTTTATAAGAATAGTTATAGTTAGAATATTAGAAGGAGGAGATGATTCCTCATAGGATTCTGAAGAAATATTAGCGGTGGTAGTATATATAAGAAGTTGTTCCTCTAAATATGGTTTGTTAGGCTTAGTAATGGGATTTTTATGAGCTGGTTTGTGATGGTAGTCAACCTTAACAATATTGACATATTGATAATTGTTGAAAAAATTGTCATAATTAGAATCAATGGCACAAACATCCTTGGTATTTGATTGATTATTTGAATAATATTTTTGGTTATTTGAGGTAGAAGCTTTAGAAGCTTGTCATTTTTGAAAAGTAGCAGTGTATTCTTGACAACAAAGATTGATCATAGCTTCATGATTGAATGAATCACCAATCATATAGGAGACAAAAAATTTAGTGAGCCCTCCACAAGATTACTAAGAATGCCCAATGTCAGCATGGAACCAAAAAAATATATTGGGGTCATACCACTTGCAAGAAGCATTGGGATAGCTGAAAGGTTTGGAGGGTGGTAAAAATTGTTTCATTTGCTGAACCAGAGGAAGTGTATGAGACGGTGAAAAAATATCAATTTTGACAACTATTGGTTTAGCTTATGGAGAATTACTAGTGATATCATTATATTATTAGAAATATCCTTTAAGATGCTTAGGGTTAAGTTTGAATTATTTCATAATAAGTCTTGATATTTAGCTTGATCAAGAGCTTCATTAAGTTTTGGGGAATACATATTCAAACCTTATATTGAAGAGTGGGACTTAAAGTTGTGATAAAGAGTTTGAATACGTTATCATTAGCCATGTTATGGTTGGATTTATGAGATACATATTTCCATCTTTTGATAAAGTCATGAGATGATTTGTTATGAAATTGATTAGCATTAATGAAGTGGCTAAGATAATTTTTGGGAAGATCATTGTGTTGAAACTCGTTAACTAAGTGATTAACCAAATATTCAAGTTGCCAAATAGAATGTTGGGAAAGTTGATTACATAATTCTAATACATTGTCAGTAAAGGTTTTCATTGAGATTTTAGTAGTGGTAAAGGTATTAGTTTAGATCCACTCTTTGTAAAGGTTACCAAAGGCTTTAAGAAATGAGGCAAGATCTTTAGTCATGTCATACTTGATAGTTGGATATATGTTATTACCAATATCAATGGATACAATTAAGGGGGACAAACGCTCATTTTAAATATTTTGAAGCATCTTGTTATTCATTATATGTTGAGGATTGACATTTCTTGAGGCATCCCAAAAAGGTGGAGGAATGTAATTGGGATTAGCTCGAGGATGGATAGTTGTAGGTTGATTAGCCAAATTGATTAAATGTTGTTGAAGTTGCATCATTTGGTTGGTGTTAAAATTTTGCATTATGTTCATTTATTAGATAATTTGGGCTAAAATTTGAGTTGTATTAAGAGGTAGGTTGGTATTAGTAGGAGCACTCTCCAAATTGGTGTTAGGGGGAGCATTTATAGAAGGATTATTAGTGGGATTATTAATTAAACTTGTATCAATTACTCCCACATTAGTTTGAAGATTTTGAAGATGAGAAGTTTATTGGTAAGTATAGAAAGGATTAGATACATCAACTTCATCTTTAGGTGTTATTTGTACCATATTACAAGTCATAGATGAAGGATGAGAAGAGGTGCCCCAAAAGTGATGGTTCTCTTGGGAGGAAAAGAGAAGAAGAAATGAACATCCCATATAGGATCTAAATGGATTCAAGCTATCCAAGAATATTCTAATAGGAGACTTCATAATGAATGAAGAGAGATGAACATAATGTAAATAAGGAAAAAATAGAGAACTAAATTGATAAAATGAGAAGGTAAAAATTAGTACAGGGTTGACTAGGTTGACTTAGGGGTCATCTAGTATAATGTATAGAAATTGGAAAAAGATACAAGGTCGATTAGATCAACCTAGTAAAATAAATAGGGATAATTAAGAAACCTATGACACATTGTGAACTAAAACAAGACAAATTTTGCAAGTAATTTTAAAAGAAATAACTAAAGGGAAAAAAATAGTTAATTAGACTAATGTTGGCCAACCCAATTGAGACACACAACACAAAACTTTGTACCAATGCTAGCTAATGCAAGTTTTTTTTTCAATACAAAATATAATCAAGCAAAGAGAAAAAAATCAAATTGAAAAGTAAATAGCTAACTAATTGGTCAACCTGAATGTTTATAAGATTATTAGTATATGATTTTAAATGTCAATGGGAAGTTAGGTATAAGTAAGGAACTGAAAGGCAATCTAAGGATGGTTTTAGGTAGTTTGGGCTGAAAGGTATCTGTAGTGGTAATGATACAAGCTTGGTATTGGGGCCTACCCCTTTAATTTACACATTGTAGTGATAAGGGTGTCAGGTGATTAGCCATAATATACCATTAACCATGCTTTATACTTGACCAAAAAATCAAGTCAACTTCCCCCTTGGTGATAAAATCTAAGTATGATGGCCCTGGCTAGATACATGTTAAAATGCTTGTTTAGATTTTGTGATTTGGTCATATGTGCATAAAATAGAAAATAATGAAACTAGATGATTAATTGAAAACCACCTAATTAAAATATGTGATCTATTCTAAGTATTCAAGCAACAATAAAATAAAGTGTGAACTAATTACTAATATATAAGGTTAATTCTAACTTTAAAATAAGGTATAGTGTTGACATAGTCAATAGTGTATGCACATAATACATAATAGGGTTGACAGGGTCGATCCTATACTACAAAATAAAGGTCTAAAAATGAATAAGGTTTGTAGAGTTGACCTAGTCATCTAGACAACACATAAAATGAAGAAATGGGTTGATAGAGTTGATCCAATTGACTTTACAAGGGTGGTTTTAAAAACTGTAAACTACAAAAGAAAAGACTATAAAAAAGAGACAGATAGCTAGAAAGGAATCTTATTAGATCAAAGATGTAGAGAATTAAGATTTATATTTAAGAATGTTGAAAAATGCTTCAAAATTATGCTAAGTTAACTAGGTCGATCAAGATTTGTAGAAACATGTTGCTGAGTGCCTAAAATGTACACGGTTGACTAGGTTGACCTAGTATGTTGAACTTGATGTCTAAAAAAATACAAGGTCGATTGGGTTGACCTACTAGTCTTTATTGAATGTCTAAAAAATTGAAAACTTGTACTAGGTTATTTGAGTTGATCTAGTAGCCTATACCTAGAAACTAGCGCACAAAAGTCAGACTTGGGTTGATGCAGTCGACCCAATATGGAAAATATATGATAAAAAAATGATGAAAAAGAATGAAATAAGTGAAAAAATACTATAAGGGATAGTCCACATTAGAGTCACCAAAATGTATGAAATTAGAAATGCATCATTTCTCTAAATCAATCCTAGATTAGAGAATATAGAATATACCTACATTTCCAATTGGGAATATATTTGTTAAGTGGGATCATGACCAATATGGGGATCCAATAGACCTAATTAGGGGATCAATTTTCGCAATACACCATGCTAGGAAGGATTTACAAATCCTACATTCTAACACAATCACACAAAAACACTAAAAGAGTCCTAGGTTTTGATATTCACTCTATATCTAATAACAAGAAAGTAAATCTAATCTAGTGTACACCAAAGCTTGTGGCATAATAAAAGGGGTTAGTAAGGCAATCAAAACACCTATAAGAGAATTTGAATTAAGCTAAGTATGAGTAAGACCCTAATACATAGAATATGATGAGTAATATTATTTGATCCAATATTTATGCTACTTCTATCTGTTAAAGAGTGGATGACAAAGTTAGAATATACTTACTTGAATGTGAACCTATTGAGACTCAATCTCTCCATTGGCCAAAGGGGATTAAAAATAAGTTATTGTGGTTTGTAAGGATAACTAAGAAAGACCACAAAAATCCAAGATTTATCCATAAGACTAGATTCTCCAAGTAAAAACCTTAAGCTAAGACTCCTCAAGTAGAATGGTGGAAGAGTAGATTGTAAAGAAGCATGAGAAAATAATAACTATTTATTTCATATTGGAATAATGAAAAAAATATCTTGTATTTATATGTGGGTCTCATCTTAAATTATTTTGAATATGTCATCTATATGAGGTCAACCCACTCATCCTTGTATGTTTTTAGGAGATAAATCACTAGGTTTTGAGCTAGGTTGGCCAAAGGGCTAAAAAAGCTCTCAAGTGAAAATACCCAAAAATAGTATAGGGTCAACCAAGTCGACCCTGTATAGTAATAAGAGGCTGAAAATTATACATGGTTAACCTAGTTGACCTAGTATAGTCAATTGGTGAAAGGGGATCAAGGTGAGAAAAAGAGGGATGAAAAGAGGAAAAAGATTGGAGGAATGTGCAAGGGAGGACTAATAGCTTAGGGAATGGTTTGAAGATCTAGTTAGATTTGTAATAATGTGGCAATAAGTGATAATAATCCTATAAAGCACCAAAGGTATAACCACACCTTTCCTAGTACACCCCTTAGGGCATGGACTTAGAGAGATTGAGTCTTGATGAGTTTTTGCAAGATGTAAAGCGTCATTATTTGATAAAATTTGAAAATATTATGTGTATACATTGTAGAATGTTAGATTTCCCTTGAAAATTTGTCTATGTGTTCGAACTTATAGGACTTATGTCTAAGAAGCCAACTTTGCACCTTAATAAATTTTGTTGCACTAAGTCACATGATCTAAAATTTAAACCATAAGATCACCTTTCAAAGTGGAATCTATTCATGTATCAGCCTAATTATAAAAACGTCACACATGTGAGATATGATGTCATAAATATGACTCCTCAAATTTTCTTGCCCCATTTGAAATTTGGCTAAGTATGGGAAAACACTGTCAAATTGCCTGAGAGCCCAACTTTGCACTTGCATATCTTATGTTTTACTTTATCACATGACATGAAATTTAGTGAATATGAACTAGACACAAATGTGATCATAACCATATATCCAACTCCCTCAAACTCATCCACATGTGGAAATGGTGATGTCAACAAAATATTGATGCAAGGGCATCTTGGAATACTCAAGTGGTCTATAATGTTGGTGAAAATTTGAATTTGTGTTCAAATTGGTTTTTTCCTCCAAAAATGGGAATTAAAATTTTCATAATGTTTTAGTGAACTTAAGAGAATATGAAATATTTTTAATTGTTTTTAAACATTATAATATAACTTTATGGTCATAAGAAAGGTCTAAGAGTGAAAATAAATGTATAAGTCATGTTTGTGTGAGGTGGTAGTCCACCACCCCACGTATGTCTAGAAGGTTTCTTGTAAATCTTGATCAAGATTCAGTTATGAATCTTGTTTTGAGTGTATTGATTTTAAATAGGAGTTTTGTGGTGTATGAGATTAATTCCTTGAGAGGATAACCTCTCATTCCATTTAGAGGATAGAGGATGATCATATAATCAATGAAATTTGAAGAACAAAGGATTGAGTCATAAAACATTTTGAGTGCATTATTATTACATGGCTGATAATAAAGGTTGTGATGTATATTTGAAGCCTATAAAAGTAATTGGTTGATTATATGATTGATATTTTTTGATATATTATTATACTCTCTAATATAATACATAAACTTAGAGTAAATTAGAAGTAATTTTTTCTGTGGAAACTGTTAGGTTGTATTCAGGGCATGCATGGCAATATAGTCTATGTTAAAAAATAAATATGAGCATTTGAAATTTGGTATTGAAATATATGAATAAAATAGGATTTAAGGAATATATGAAAAATTGAGGAGAATATTGGTGAGTATATAGTTGATCAAAAGCTATATATCCTAGTTTGGTGGTTTGATACTTCTCATTAGGAACATCAGTCCATCCATAAAATAGGTATGTCTTCTATGTATTACACCTTGTTTGAATCCAAATTATTTTTTAAAAGATTGATCATTATCTTTGAAATTAGAAATACATCTACAATTGATGATTTGATTGTTTGAAGTGGGAAAAAATAGAGAAAACCCTATAAATAGATAGATACCATGTTTGTAAAAGGATAGGTCATAGTTATAAGGTCTAAGATATATTATATGGAGTCAATGGTGGTTAAGTAAGGATTAGAAACATCATTGAAGGTATATGGAACTTATTTATAGGTTATAAGGTCTATGGATGATAAAAAGGTAATGAAATGAAGATTGTCTTATTTTACTATTGGTAGAATACAGTCAAATGGACTGAGATTTGGTGTTTGTGATAGCTTTGTGGGTTATGGAAGGATAAACATTGAATGGGAAAGTTGGTAGACATCTATAAAAAAATATCCCAATTGGTATATTGTCTTTAAGTTTTTTATAGAAAAATATATTGAAATATTTACCCTCTTAGCCCTGCCAATTGCTTGAAACCTTAGGTTTTAGGGTTTTGACCATTTAAGGAGTTTTAACCATTAAAATTTCATAAAAAATTGTAATCTTGCATAAAATGATATTTAATATCTAATAGTGGTGGTTTAATGATTTAAAGGTATAGAAAATTATAGAAAATAGATTGTATGCTAACGTTAGGCCTACAGAAGGGCAAAGGGAGAAGGGGTGATATAGAAACAATAAATTTATCTAAATAAAATGGTATAAAAGTGACTTATTCACCTAGAGGAGAAAATTGTGTATCTGAAAATGTCATTGGTTTTTAGAGAAAGTTTCTATATGTTTCAGACTAAGGAAGTTTATTAAAATGGAGGGTTAATTGGTGAGAGACATAGAGAAGGAAGTACAGGTTGATTTGAGAGTTATGTCAAAAGATTTATGTGAGAGTTGTATGGGCCAAATGGGTCTTTGAATATGTGATCACTTTCTAGTGAAGATATGTCATATGCTCCCAACAAGGAGATTTACACATAAATAGGGCTAGTAGGAGATAAAAGCTAGGAGGGAACTTGTGAGGATAAAGTGAACATAAAGATTGAGTCAATGAGCTAATCAGGGTCAGATATGAGTGAGATAAGAACAAAGGAAAGTTAGGTTATGGTTTGGACCATCATTATGATTTGATTTCTCATGAAAAAGTAGTTTTGGCAATGAAGGATTATGAGAATGTCATCAAGGCAAGAGTGAGTATATGAACAAATATTGATTCAGTTTAGTGAGTGATGATTTGTTGATGGTTTAAAGATCAATTGAAACTAATATAGATATATGAAACATTGTGAAGGTACATTTTAACCATTTATTAAGTTATTTCATTATGGGAATGAGAGAATGAACAAAATAGACTTCTTGAATGGAAGGAAAGGGTAGAGTTTGACAAGGAAGTTGTAATAGTTCTGCATCAACTGCCTACTCAGATTTTCTACCACTAGACCCAAGAAGTCTAGATGAAAATAATGATCAACCAGATGAAATCCACTCATAAACACAAGCAATAAATAATCCTTGACCTCTAATAGGATCCCTTACACATCCTCAAATAAACATACTCATCCCTAAACATCTCTAACCATGCCAAAACTAAAGATGAACCAAGCCTCCTTGAAGCATACTAGGACAAGCACATTGCACACTTTATCATTGTCACTTAGAATATCAAAGCACTTAATCCACTCAAATATACACTCCATAACATCACCATGACATCATTGAAAATTATCCAACACTATTTATGTGCTAACAAGAGGTGGTGAAGCAACTAAAAATGGAAAATACTTTAGCATGATAGTGTCTTGAGGTGCTAAATGTATTATAAATGGCATACACTCTAGCATGATAGTGTCCTAAGGTCTTAAAGAAACTACATATGTAATATCTTATAATGTGCTAGTGGCCTAAGGTGTTAAAGATACTACAGATGGAAAATATTGCTCTATACTAGTATGCATAGATGGTGAAGGAACTATAGATGGCATATATTGTTGTATACTAATGTGTTATATAAATGTATGTCTATTATCCATAGGTGGGCCTATTGGATTTATATATGTAACCCCTATATGTCTAACCTAAATAGGAGGTATAGTACACTTCCTCCCATATGATGTATAATGATGCACATGAATTATAGGATGACCACTATCTATGCCACCATTAGTATGAAAAAAATTAGAACCAATAGTATGAGGGACACTTACACTGATAGTAGGAGAGACACTACTAGATTTTCCATCATTAGTATCCTATATATAAATCCTTAGTGAATTCATTTTATAGTCAATTATAACTTGTGTGAGACTAGCAATAGCCTCAAGGGTGTCCATTTGTGTACTATGGTGCAATTTTTTGTGGATAGAACTAGGTATTATTATCCTTCTATTTTTTTCAACATGTTTTTGGTGGTTATTATCCTACCTAACACTAGGTATACCAAATGAGTACCCACCTCCCCTGCCTTGGGAGGATTTCATGTCAAAATAATTCAAGATTTATTGCAAAAAAAAAAAAAAATCACAATAAAGTGGTCTCAAAAAATATAATGGAACCTCATTATTATTTCATGGAGGCTCATCAAAAACCATCCACCACCTATGAAAACATTGTTTTTAAAATTTGCATGAACACACCAATAAATGCTAACATATTTAAAACTCATTGGTGGTGATTCATTGGTTCTAGCACACACTTATTTGTTTTATATATATATTTTACAGCCTCATATGACAATTTATTAGAATACTATTCTTTCAAAATATCTCTTTGATGTAAAATTGCATCAATTTGGGAAGTGACATTTCCCACTTCATTGAAAATGACCTCCAATGTAGTGGTAAGTGAATTGTGTCCATTATGACTTGAAGAGTCACAAAAAATATTGATAATAATTTATAGTTATTGCTAATTTTAATTAAACTATTCATATAATTAAGCTTATTTTTCTATGAAGTCAAAATGTTATGGGTTTTCTCGATGTTTTCCTTAGGCAATGGGTTGATTGAATTTTATATCTATATTTATAAAAATTAATATCTTATTTATGTAATTTTAGATAAATCAAAATTTAATTTGAATAATGTAAACATTTAAAATATGTAAAAAATGCAAACCATGAAACCAAAATTTAAAAAAAAAACATACATGAGACCATGATCAAAATGCATGATTGATTTACTATGATGTAAGGAATGTTATAACATGCACACCCTTTTGAATTTTCCTTCTAAAATGTGATTTATCAAATACAAATAATAAATAAATGCAATTTTATAAAGGGTGTACACCCTTTATAACCCACAAAGGTTATACATCGTATGCCCTTTTGACTTAGAACCATGCCAAGGAAACATAGGTTTAGTTTTTTTAAATAAAAAGGGTGTATTCATTTTTCAAATTAAAATTTTTTTTTTCCATTTTATCACTTTTTTTATACCCAAACTTTGTGTTTCTTCCCCTTTCAATGTCAACAATATCAACGAGTGAAAAAATTAGTATCACATTTAAGGCCAAGGGCCACATATAAGGGACATGAATATGTAAAAAAAATTGAAAAGGGCCACATAAAAGGTACATAAATAAAAATAAAAATATATTTGTTGCATAAAAATAGGCCAAGGTACATAAGGGACAAATATGTCACAAATAAGGAACATAAAAACATTGCATCAAACAAGGCCAAGGGCCACACATAATAGACATGCATAATCTAGTCTATCATGTAAGAGAGTCAAAATTGTAGACACATAAATTTAAATATTAAATTTTTGAAAATGTTTATTTTTGACATATTTAACATATTTTTTCTATTTTTCATTTCTCTAATTGTAATCTACAAGAGAGACTTCATTATCTTGTAAACACTAAAAATATCATACAAAAACCCCTATTTCAATTAAATTCATCTTTATTTATATTACATACTCATGTTATTCATGTCTCAACATTATTTGGTCTTTTGGGATAAGTCTACACTAAGTTGGATAGGGCAACACTATGACATTGTTAAATATCATGGCCTTGCCCCCTACTTTAGCATACACTTTTAAAATTTGAGATGTTTTAAAATAGATCTCCTATGTTTTTTGTAAGGCTAGTTAGTGAAAATATTCGAAATGTTACCCTATAAAATAACATAAAATTACTCACTTTACACCATTTAGAAAGTTGATTTCAAATTATTACATATTGAGAAAAAGAACATTGTTTCTCCCAATTTCAATCTGAAACATCCTAATAGTCATATGCCAAGTATAATCAAAGATCATAAAATCATCCTAGGAGGGATATGTACATCAGCTTGAGGCCCATCTAGTCTATTTAGGGAGCACTCAGACAATGTGTGTTTTTTTTTAGGATAGCTCAAATATTCCCCTTACCCCTTACCCATTCCACCTTTGCATTTTTTCTCATTTTTTGTTTGTTGTGTAGGAACAAGGGTTTATATTTTTTTGGTCTTCCACATGTCATATTAACACATAATTTATTAGTTAACCCTCACAGATAATCCAATAAACACAAATAAGAAAATAAACCATACAATCAACCAAGTTACAACCATAATTAATAGATAAGGCCACACTACACTCTTTTCCTCATTTTGGGAAATTTTCCAATTGCATATTTAATTTCACATTTAGTCATGATATGGTACATAGGTCCTTTCAATAATTTTAAGTCATAGTCAACATAACATATGTTTTCGGGAGGTTTTCATAGCTACAGGTTTATTTACTATTTTTAGCTAATCTCAAATTTTGTAAAATTATGTAGCATATTGTTAGCATATTGTATTTCACTATTAGATCTGTATATTCCAAAATTTCAATTTCAATAGTTTGGTTTGTATATTCTAAAATTTTAATTTCAATAGTTTAGTATATTCATTTAATTTCATTCAATTCAAAATAAATTAAACATTATGGTTAACCTAATATTTTTATAACATTTCTTGGTTTTTTCTTGACTTTTGTCTTAGAATTTGATACATATTTATGCAAATTTCTAAAACTGTAAGAAAATAGACTTTGATCTTGGATATAAATTTGAAACATAATGGTTCAACTTCTTTGACCTTGGATTTAATTTGACAATGAATAAGTTTGTCTTGACACCTTAGATAAAATATGAAATAAGATATTTATTACATATTTGGGTTGGAATTTATTGATATCTATACACAAAACTTTCAATTTTATTTTTATTTATTTTATATTTACTTGTGCTTGTTTTATAAACTATGTTCTAGAAATTTGAAAACTACTTAGTGACTGTCATGAAGGGATATGTGGTACTTTTTTTATATACATCATGGCATGAGGTTTTTACCCCAATACTCAGCCATTTTACAACACTAAACATGAAATTTAGTTTTCATTTACCTTATGGTATACTGAAAATGCCTAGTATACCTTGTTTATGTTATATGAAGCCTATTTTAGCCATTTTATTTGTGGTGCACTTAAGAGAAACATATCTCCCAAAGAATTTAATCTCATTATTCCCTCCTAATGGGGTTAGTGTGCTACATTTTTTTTTTGATCTATATAGTTAGTGCTCTAAAAATTTAGGCTAGATCTAAATAAATAACTAGAAAGCATATTTGATATCCCACACAATAATTTAAACCCTTGTCTAGATCACTATTATAACTTGATTTTTTATTGTATTATATTCATAGTCATTAGCATTTCTTGACTCATATTGTATATAATGACTTTAAGGTATAAAGATACATTAAATGGTATTTATATTTAATATATGTAGATTCCCTTAGTTTCTTCTACAATGGAAACTTGTGATGTTTTTTCTCAAACTAATAATGCTACTATTAAAATTCTTTAGTATCCTAGAAATAAAGTTCACATTAAAAATTATAATGAAATTAGTGAAGATACCTATAATAATGAACATCAAACTCATATTGATCCACAAGAATTAAATGGATTAGAATAAAACCAAGTGCAAGAATTATATAAATTTCATCAAGGTCTTCAATAGAATCCCCATGAGGTAAATAAGATCATTAATATACTTTTATAATCAAAATTTGAACATCAATATAAGTTGGCACATATCCACCAAAATTTTTGCCTTTTTGGGTTTTCAAATACACAATTCCAATGTTTATACTTCTACCATTATATCCATTCCTATTTCTACACCTTTTACATCATATTTTGGTCTGGGAACATCACTTGGTCTCCAAAATATATCTATTCCTATGCTTAATAAATATACCTACACTCCTCATATTACCTCGACAATTTATAATCTTGATCATGCACTTATCTCCTTACAAGATAAGCTAATAAACATTGAACAAACTATTTATCATGTTAGCCCCTCTATGCACACATGTTCCTTGTTGCATAACACTTTGACACTTTAAATTGTATCTTATCCATTATTAATTGGATTTTGTCTTCTAAGATTCAATTATAAGAATTCAAAGATGATCCTAAACAACATTTATTTGTATTCCATGTAGCATTTCTAGACTATACAAATAATGAAAAATTGTTAACAAAGTTATTTTCAAAAATTATCAAATAATATGTTATTATATGATTGTATGATATTCCTCTTCAATCATTAAAGGATTTAAATCCTTTGAAAAATCAAAATTTAACATGATTTTCTATCAACATCATTGAAAAATTTTCATATGCTCAAATTGCAAAGCTCAAACAAGGGTCTAATGAAATAGTCAATGCATATTTGCTAAAATTAAATACTATGATAGCAAAAATGAAAAATCAAATGGATGATAATTACCTACAAGATATCTCCACTTCAAAAGTCAATTATTTTTGATAAGTTAAAATCTTTCGATGAATTATACCATACAGTTAAAGAGCATGAAGTCAATTTTATTACTTTGAAGAAGATTTAGTATACTTAAAATGGTACTTTTAATTCAAATGTCAATTTTCATAGTAATCCAAATTATAAGATCAATCAAAATGAAATCAAGAATTAATCTAAGATTAAAGTTAATGTTATCTCATGACCAACACAAAAGCTTCAATTATAAGCTCCACCAAGGAGGCAATTTTCAAGGTTACATTCACCTTCTCATGTATTGTTTCAAAATTTATATTAATGCAATCTCATCACTGTTACTCCACCAATGGAAGTGGACTTGTTTAGACCACAATATTATTTTTTTGATGGTAAAGCATATTGTGACTAACATAGATGTATTGGGAATTATAAAAATAAATGTTTCAAGCTTAAGCACAACATTTAAAATCTCATTGATGAGAACCCTACTAATATTGGCACACATATTGAAGAGGCTAAACCACAAGTAATGACAATTCAAATCTCAAAATGTAAAAATATCTTTTTCCAAATCATGAAGTAAATAATAAGGATAATTATAAAGTACATTATGCATATAATGCTCATCCTCCTCCTTTTACATATGGGAATCCACTTTTTAGCATCATTGGTATAGCTACAAAAAAATAAACATCACATACTATGATCACATTTGATGATAATGGAATTGTTGATGTTATTTCAGATAAACATGCACTCTTTATTCAATCATATGTTGATAAATAATCTATACATAGTATTAGAATAGACAATGGATTGATTGAAAATATATGTACCATAAAACTCATTTACTCTCTTGGATATACAAAGTAAAATTTATAAGATAAGTGTAGAGTTGTCCAAGCATTTTATGGACACACACAAGATAATCTTGGGTATATAATACCATCCTTAAAAGTGGGCCCTTTCAGATTTTTGTATCCATTATTACTTTTACCTAAACACAATATTTTATATGTTATTATGATGTCCTTGGATTAAAAATATTAGATAAATACCTTCTACAGTACATAAATGTCTCACATATATTCATGACAATAAAGCAATAAAAAATACATGAATCTAATATGAATATCCCATGACACTAATGATGTTTATTTATACTATAGAAAATCTTTCTGGCACAATCATTGAGAAACATGGTAATGAAAAAGTTTATATAACTATTCAAGAGCATGATTTACATATTTCAAATCACATTACAGTTTATTCATCTATTAATGAGCATAAACATATCAAAAAAAGAGTTTCTATATCTATTCATGAGCATGAGCATATTACAAAATAAATATATCCATATACTTATGAACATGATATAGTTACACATGAGCATATTCAGTTAGTACACAAAAAGAGGTAGTCATTTCCTAAGGCATAACAGGTTACTCAGAGAGATTCATCAAAAGTATAAATAGTTACATTTTCTCCTATTTAACATTAAGATACATGTTTAAATGGAGTATGAGTAGTGGTTAAAATGTTTATATTATAACATATGACACTTATTCAGATTTAAAGGCATCTATAGTTGACACTTATTCACAAGAAGTGATTTTTTCATATCATGCCATGGGTTATGCATACATGTCCATCACTTATATAATTAATTAAACTGATTAAATTTGTATTTGTATATAGATCTTTGGTTTTAAACTAATTAACAATTATTCTATCCCTTACCCGAGCATCCTTCTATCTATTGGTTTTAATTTTCATTTTTCAGCACTTTCCATCTTCATTTTCCAACCAATTTAAATAATCCAAAGCAATTACCTTAAAAATGCTTTTAATGACCATTTTTTCTCATTATAGCACACTTATATTGTTATAGATTTACTTACACTTGAATGTTCACATATATCCTTTTTTTAATTGAGGCTAAAGTACATTCTTATCTATCTTAATCATTCAAGCTACATTGATATGACTCATTTTCAAATATATGGGGGCACATGGATTGCCTTCCTTCTTTCCACTATTACACTTTAGCACCTTATCAAGGATTGTTTGAATTAATCCATCTTACTCTTTTTCAAATCCTTATTTATTAATAAAATTTTAATTCAAATATATTTAAAATTTTAAAAAAGTAGATTTAGAAAAAAATTAAAAAGCATGCAAATAATTCAAAAAAAATCAAAATCAAGATCTAATAAGCATTCTCAATTTTTATAGCTTATTATAAATACTAAAATATGATTTTATATGATAAAATAGTGTTGGAAACTTGAAAAATATCACTCATAGCTCAACCCTTCAGTTCAAGACCTTCACACTGCCAAAGTGTTCATGTTCACCATGTCATCATGCCTAAATGATTATCATATAGTATAACCCTACTATTGTTATTACCTAGATCACTTGTATCTCAAAAAATACATAGAACTAATTATTATACTAATCTATTAGTTAAACATCTTCATAAAATTTATATCCTCTTAGACACTACCATCTGTAGACACCCCATTCTAGCCACAATTGGCTTCCAATCAGACTTCAGATTGATTTCTACCAAACATTACAAATTAAGCCTAGGAATAATTTAACATCCCAATTTCATCTACATGTAAAACATTAGTGATTACAATCATTTTTGAACATCCTTATTTTGGGTATTATCCTGTAAGCAAAAGTAACTTCTCATGGATTCATCTCCAATCACCTTGCAGCCTAACAATTGGCGTTTTGGCCTTTAGACCCATTAAGTGGGTCACTTGAGCTAATCCTAAAGTGTTAAAATAATAAGTAGAATGAATTAACTAATAAAACCAAATTAAATTATTAACTTAATTTTCATTATAAAATTAGTGAAAATAATTAAGAAAACAAGTAAAATCTAATAAAAATGAGGTCATGAGGACATCATCATCCTCAAAGTCAAGGAATTGGAAATATCTCCCTAAAATGCAATAAATTTAGAAATGGAGAGACATGCTTAATAAATGAGATATTTGTCATAAATATTAATTACATATCACCTCCTTAATTCAACTAGGGTTATCCTTAACTAGGGTTAGTTTAAATTCAACCATGGTTAACTCTAAGTTAACTACACTTGGTTAGAGTTATGCTTGGGGGCTATAAATAGAAGGCCTCTCCCATGGATATACAAGATTTTTATGTGAAATATTATTATGATAAAATACCTCCAAAAATATTAATTATTGTAGTGTTACCATGCCCATTTGCTAGTCTAAACAAAGCCAAATCCATCCAACATTACCAAGGTGAAAAAGAGAGGTGGAGAAATGGAACTTCATTGACAAATATTTCTTGATCACATAGCTGATTTTGATCCATTACCAACTCACAACACTTTATCTCATGGAATGTAAAATATCTTGTTTTGCTTTCATTTTTTTAGTTATTTGTGTAGTTCTTTAGCTTCTTGAGTGTTAAGGTTAGAGGTGTCAATTTTTAGTGTGTTAATTTTTATTTGATTTCTTAACTAACACGATACTAATCTCCCCTTTACGTCATTTCCTTGTTAACATAATGGCATGCCTGATAGGACCTGCACCCCAAAAAGTTCTTCTTATGGAATTTTAGGATCTATTGCTAACATTTTTCAAGTTAAAATTTTTACTTCATGATCAAAAAAGTGAAAAAATGAAGCTCACAGCTGAGACATAGGATGATATAGTTTTACACCTATGAAATGTGATATTACTCTATGGAGTTATGGTATTACATCAGACATGTAGTTTTGCACTGTATAAATGCAATGTTATGTTGATAGACTTTGTTTTTTTGTACATGTAGTTTTACACTTAATATATGCATTATTGCACTTCATGTATGTGTTATTGCCCTCAAAATGTGTTTTTCACTAACCTAGTCTACTTTATAGGGGAGCATGTAGTTTTGAATTAGACATGCAGTATTGACCTCATGATATATGATTTTGAGGTAACATATGTAGTTTTACAGGGAAGTGCATTTTGAGCTATGAAAATTTGTTATTGCACTCAAAACATGAAGTGTTACACTGCATAAATGTATTTTTGTATTGATAATCTATTTATCTATTAAAGTGAAAATTTTCTCTCTGTAAGTTATATTTTTGTAGGGGATATGTAGCTTTTCTTTGTATATCTGTGGTATTGCACTATGTGAAAAAGATAGAAAACTTGAGAGCTCAAATTCAATTATTTTTTTCTCATTGCATTTTAGATTCCAAGAAAGAAAACCTAATAAATTTTTTTACATAACCTAAATGCCAAGGAAAGAAGTTTTTATCACTTTGAAATTTCAAATCACATTTGCATTTGGTGCTTGAAACTCATTTAGTCACTTTGTTTTTTGTTTTTAAAGTTCAAAAATCAATAACAAAGTAAAGGTGATAAAATTCAATTCACATTTCACTTGGTGTTGTAAAATGAATATAAACTCAGACTGATTGCTCTTAAGAGTTTGTTTATTTATCATTTTTTTAATTTTTTATGTGGTTTTGAAAAATAGACTTAGCGTGTATTCTCTCCCACCATCCCCTTTAGGGAATTGAGGTTACCAAAAGTACTTCATCTATTTCTTTTGTCACTTAGTCCAAGATTAGAAGGAAATTTGTTTATTCTCTCCCTAAGTTCACATAACTTTAGTGATCTAAAAATGACCTTTAAAGTCATAAATTTTATTTCATTTATTGCATCTTGGCTTGTGGGTAGGATTTCATCACCTCACCATAAGTTATTTATAGAAGTGTTAACCTAAGAATTCATTCCCAAACATCATTTCAACCCCACTCTATGGCGGGTTATATGAATTGAGCTGGTGAATCAATGGGGCACTAGTTTGAGTGGTTAAAATACCTCTATTAGTGATTTTTGTCTTTATAATAATGGTTTAATTTGGACATCACACTTCACTGAGCAATTGATAGATGTAGTGCTTGTAAAAAGGATAAGACCTCTTTTTTTTTTAAATGATTATATTGGATCCAAATGATGTGTTTACATATCTAGCATTAACCACACTTGGGACCATCTATAAACATGAAAAACTTATAGTTTTAGAAAAACCCCACTTGCCATAAAAATATTGTCAATGTAGTGTGAGTAGCCCAATGTTCCATGTCACCATATAAATTCTTGAGAGAAGACGGAACCTAAAAAACCAAAATTTCATGCACATATAAATTTTAGATTAACAAATTATTTCCTCTCAAGAAGGAGTATATAGATGGAATTTGACAATATGAAGCAACCTTGCTAGTTTTTAGGAATAGGACAATACACTTAGGTGTTTATGTGTTTTTTCCTTTTTACTTGAATTTTTTAAATTCAAAACTATATTTGTTTGTCAAAATACAACACGAGCCAATCAAGTCATGTTTACACACGACTTTTTGCCTAAATGGGTATTATGCTATCCGTTTGATGCTACACTTTGCCTTAGTCATTTTTAAAAAAAAATGTGTGTGTATGTCACTTATTTGAAAGGGGCATCATTATGCTACCCATTTCATCCCAAGTCTTTACATTAGAGTTTTGAAAAAAAAAACATTATCATACCTTTTGATTGAGATAGTGTCATTATGATTCTAAAAATGTTTCAAAACCTTTTGCCTTGTTTCCAATTGAGTTCCCAATCACATATTCCTTTTGCTCTATGATGGGTATTATTATGCCATTTATTTTGGTCTAGAAAGTTATCTCCTTGAGAAGCCAAGTTTATAAACCAAGTTTGAAATTAATCTTGATAAGTGCAGATTCAAATGGTGATTGGTCTATACCTATGCCTCATTTAATTTTGGCTTAGATGTTTACCTCTCACTTTTGAACTATGAAACTTGGACTAATTCCTTACTTGCTTTGAAGATCTTTTGTACCTAGATTTTTGAAGTGGTCTCTATTTTTCCATGTGCCTTACATCTCTTTTATTGACTAAATCTAAGGTCAAAAATTTCTCTCCAAGTACAACCTTAAGCATGGAAAATTTACATTTAAGTCTTGCTCATCACTTTCTTGAATGTTTTACTCCTTGTTCTTATTTTTGATTACTTGGGATTGATTTTCCTAATTAGTTTTATGCATATTCCTAAGGTCCAATGTATTTTATCAATGGTCATGTTCATGTTCAAATTTGTATGCATAGTTTAAGTCCAAGTGTTTCAAATTGTTAGGTTAATTTTCCTTTCATTTTAGACATAGTTTGTTCCAATTGTAACTTTGTGATGTGTTTCTAAAGACCTATCATTTTACCTAGAATTTTTATCTTTAATTTTAGACCAATTCTTTTTCAAGTCTATATTTTTTCCTTATTCCCAAAGACCTATCATTTTTATCTTTTATTTTTGACCTAGTTTGTTTTAAGTCTAGATTCATGTAATGTTTCTAAAAATCTAGCATTTTACCTTTCATTTTAGACCTAGTCTGTTCCAAGTCTAGTTTTGTGTCATGTTCCCAAAAACCTAGAATTTACCTTTTATTTTAGACCTTGTTGTTTTGAGCCTAGATTTGTGCCTTGTTACCAAAGACCTAAAATCATTTTCTATTTTTAGACCTAGAATAGATTTTTTTGAAACACTTTACCAAGATTGGCATTCAGATTTATCCATTCAAAATTGACAAGTTGTGTGAGACATTAGACATTAGAACTTGAATAAATTTTATACCAAGTTTATCATTGATAAACTTTAGAGAATGGCTCCATTCATAGGAAAAGTTTTTATCCATACCAAGTTTAGACCATTTGCCATTTAGACCAAGTTGTAAGATTTTGTAGAACTCTAGACCTTTTCTTCATGAGACGTTAGTCATGGATTTGGATATGCCTCATTACTCTTTTAGTAGAACCATGTACCATCTATATTATGATAAAATGAACATGAATGATACGTTTATTCAAAACCCGTATGGAAATGATGTAGTTTATGAGATGGATCCTTATCCCAATTACACTACTCAATGTGAGGAACAAAGTCAATATCTATTAGCCTATTACTTTGTTAACATACCTCCCTATTCAGAACAAGACCAAGAACAAACATCATAATATATTTCTAGTTTACCATCTATTATTAAGAAAGTCTAAGTCTAACCATACTATGTTACTATGTTGTCGACATATGACCCATACTTCTTTGATCGTCACTTGATTCATAAAAAGGATGAAGTTTTAGTCATATCTATGGAGGTAGGGGAAAATTTTCCAATGGACTTCCCCCATAAAAACCTAACTAGTCTAGTTAAAGTGCCAAGAAATGTACCTTATAACCAAACTACCCAACATGCCTCTACTAGTTACCCTCAAACACTCATTTCAATTTCATACCAAAATCTAAATATTATTGTAAGAGGAAAGGGGCCTGTGGAGGATTAATTAACACAAATGAAACAAGCATATCAAACCTACCTTAACTTAGCACAAAATTTCAATACCATGGCAATATCAAACTCTCCACTCATAGAGCTAACTCCTTTAACAAGAGTGCTAATTGATTTGATAGGTCAAACTAATCTTGATATAAACCCATTTAACCAAAGTACTTCAGTAGGGGACATGTTCAATGTCTTATTCATCAAGAAGGTGACTATGGTCTATACTCAATATAATGTACCAAATATGGTGGATAACACACAAGTGTCTTCCAATTTGGGCCAAGGTGAGCCAAATGAACCAACAAATAATCCACTACAAGTGCCTTTAGTCAATACCATGAGCGGTCTAAAATAGTAGGGGGTAGAAATGCTTACTTCCCAGCCATAGCAAGTTACTTCCATTCCTCAATTGGTTATTTCTTCAAGTACACAATAATAGGGGATAAGTAATCAAGCACTGACTAATGCTTTTCTTCAACAATAAGTGATGAATGTTATCCCACCTCAATAGGTGACAACTAATATTCCATGACAATAGGTACAGCCCAATTTAATTTCATAAAATAGGAAAAACACTTTGCCACCTCAATAGGGGGCAACAAATTATCCACTTCAATAAGTAGTGACCAATATACCTCTACATTTATAGACATTGTCTAATCCATAATATATTTCTATTGGTCAAATATAAATTCCAAACACCCAATAAGCATCTAGCTCAAAATGAGTGTTTGTTAAAAAAAGAGGTAATAATGTACAACAAGAACCTATTACAAAACCATTGACTTTTACTCGTTAACTTCCATAGACTCAAAGATAGGGCCTTGGTCAATAGCAAGTTCCCTTTATTCAGCCAAGTTTGACTAGTTGACAATAAGTCCCTACTCAATCTCAACAGGTACAATATGTTTCACAAAGCCAAATCGTTCCATAAAAACCCCAATTCCATTAGACCCAATTCCATATAGAAAATTTGAACCATAATATATAACAAAAATTTGTGGAATATCAATAACTACATCTCAATCCTTAGATGCATATTCCTAGTCGATTCACCCATCAAACCAACATTTTGCAACATTCCATGCCTACATTATACCCTGATCAAGGTGACCTACCTTTGACCACCCAACCAAAACCCCAAAAAAATATACCATCAAGTTTCTTGTCCCAAGAACTAAAACAAATGAAGGATGCAATTGCCACTACTCAATAGGGAAATAGACCAAGAAATTCAAATTAGATGATGTGTGTTCATACCCTTTTAACATGGAGTATCTTCGTATACCATTTAATCTAAGGTATGAACCACCACAATTTGACAAGTACAAGAGTAAAGGAGACCCGAAGGCACATACACCATAGTTCTTTGTCACTTTCTAGACATTGGCTTATAATGACATTTACGTCCTCCTTTTGTTTCCTTGAAGTCTAGCTAGACAGGCTTTAGAGTGGTTTCTCAATTTGAAAAATTTAGTATCTGATTTTGATGGTATTTTAGACAAGTTCATGCAACATTTATCCTATAATCTTGAACATGATATTTACTTAGTATATTTCACTCAGGCTAAGAAGAAAGTTTGTGAGAGATTTGTAAGTTACAAATATGGAGAGTGTTTTGTAGTCTTTTCAACCATAACTTACTAGATAAACAATTATTTGATATGTTTACCAAAAATTTACACAATGAGATATCTTATCATCTAGAGCTTCACAATTCACACACATTCAGGTAGATTATTGACAAAATCCTAAAGATTGAAAAATCCATTATTAGCAAAGGGATTATCAAGTTGACCTTCCTAAACTAGAATCAAATTCAAAACCAAAATGTAGTCCCATGTCATAACCTAAACCCATTCCAAGTGTAAGTGTCTGCGCCAGCTTAAGCTAACAAATATGAAAAAAATCCAAACCATACAACTGCAATAATAATGTTGCTGGTAGTATAATAATAGAGTCACACCATGTCTAAATAATCAAACATTGTCTGCTAAACCTATACCACAAATGCATCTCATTTTGAATTAGTAACCTATCTAATAAGTGCAACCTATGAAACAACATAGACTAAATCCTAAAATTCCATAATAACCACCTTTGAAAACCCATCTTCTAATAAGAAGACCCACTCCTAGAGTCTTTATTGACCTTAGTGAGCCCACAAAAGTAGTGTTTTTCAAGTTAGCTATGACCAATATGATAGTTGGATGATTCCAAAACACTATCCTAAGGGTATATTGTATCTAGACTAGTATAAAAAGCTTGATTTCTATGAATACCATCATTTTCATGGACATTCCATACACTATTAAGTGAATTTGAAGCATTTAATTTAAAATATGTTAGAAAATGGGGAATTCCCATTGGATAATAGATCATCTACTTCCAATCAGAATCTGGGTATCTATCAAAACCCTTTTCTAAATAATAACAATGCCAATACAAAACAACAACAATAAAGGCCAATTCAACAACAATAGTAATAATAGTATCAACATCAATAATAATAACAACAATAATATAAAAAATAATAATAACAATGTCAACAAATGGGAGGAATCAAGGCCAAAATGATCCCAATAACCAACAAACTTACCACACTATTGCCCATAACTATAATAAAGTTATAAGTCATATTGTGGGTGGTCATGTTTCTGTGATTACTATAAATCCTATACCAAGTGCCAACATACTAAGATCATTATCTAATAATATCAATCAACCTATCTATGCTAGTAATCATTCATTGACTTGTGATCATATCCAAGCATAACAACAACCAAGGTTTACCATTTCAAGACCATATGATGATAAATATTCATTGTCCTATGACCATAACCAAGTGTACCTACAATCAATAATTATCCTCTCTATCCCATATCCATCATTTTCTAGTAGAAATGGTCATGTATCCAATCTAGATTGTGCAATCCCAACTCGATGGTCTAAGATTAACATCCCAAACCCATAACCTCATATCAATGACCCAATATAATTTACTATGCCAGCTATGAACAAGCCAAATACCACTATTAAGGAAAAGACATATGACATTATGGAACAAATCCAAAAGATAATCACATAAATTTATATCCTAGATTTACTGTGCATGTCTACCATGCACAATAATATCTTAATAGAACTCTTATGTCAATCCCAAGTTCTAAATGACACAATCCTAGATAAATTTCAAGTTTTGGGTGGATACCTTACCCTAAGGCAATAATTTACCTTTGACCAAAGTGATATATCATCCCTTAGCCCTCTCCATAACAACCTATTGTATATTGAAGTTGTCATCATACAACACAAAGTCAAATTTATCCTCATAGATAATGGATCATGCCTAAATATTATGTCTCTAAATCTAATTAAGCATATGGAATATACAGCAACCAACCTTCAACCATATACTATTACTATCAAAGCCTATGATAATGAGGAATGAGAATCACAGGGAACCAAAAGCTTGCTAGTGATCATTGGGCCTTTAACCCATGATACACTTTACCATGCGTTAGACCTAGATGTATCATACAAATTGATTTTGGTTAGACCATGCATACATAAAATTTATGCAATCCCTTCCATATTGCACCAGTGTATCAAGTTTCCTCACTCAGGGATGGAGGTCATTATCCATGGAGATTTATATCCATATGCACATCATAGGCATTTGGAGGCCAAATATGAAAGTTATAATTATCACTTTATTCTAGACCCATTACCCAAGAAGGAAAAGGATGAAGAGATACTTTTTAAATTTTTAGAGGTCAACTATATAGACCCTAATAACCTTACCTCATCTTCACATTTGCCTATTTTTGAAATGTCTAATCATTTTACCATTTCATATGATGGTCCAAGATAATATTTGACCCATTGCTAAGCTTACAAAGAATCCCAAGCCCTATGGAAGGATTAAATAAAAGACAACTTGCATGGAATGACAAATAAAGGGAAAAGGAAAATTTCATAGCCTAGCACCTATTATTTTCACACTAGCCACTAGCTAATAAAAGAACCCACTATTCAATTATGATTCCTAGTTATACAATGACAATTTGGCCAATTACTACTGCATTCCAAAGTATCCCATCCCTAATAGGATCATGGTCAACTAAACCCATGAAGGAGAAGGTCTGGGGGAAAACCAATAGGGTATTCTTAAGCCCATTTGTATGACTAGATATAAAAGAACCTATGGTCTCACATTTAAACTACCTTGGGGTGACCCTACATATATTATTCATGTTCCAATGCCAATGACTAGTGATAATGATGTTGACAACAAATTGGAGTATGATCATAGCATTGGTGAAGACTTTACTAGTACCAACATTTTTGACCCATATACCATTTGCACCATTACAACAATAAACTAACATTCCACACTTCCCTTTATCATCATCAACTAATAAACTAGGACCTACAACAATCCACATATCATATAGATGAGTTTAAGAATAATGAGGCCTTTTGCAATTTTCTAGGCCTAAGAGATAATGTTCTATTGGGATACCATAAACAAGGATATTCTATCAAACTGGATCCTGTAGCCTATTTTGGAGAATAAGTGAACACCTTTAGCTAAAAAATAATAAAACATTGAGTTCCCAAAGTAAAAATCTCTTTGAGGCACTTTTGGATCAGGGTAAAAGTAAAAAGAAAAGCCAATCTTTTGGTGAAAACTTATTTCAGGCATCTCTAGATGGGGGTGTTCACTTTCTTTGAATAAAACTCAAGAGACTACTAATAATGAACTTGATTTTAGGTCTAAGTTCAATATAAAGGAATAACATGCCATTGATCAAATAGTCTGAGAATCTCCTACATCATTTTTTACATGGCCATTTCTACCATTAGGAGATTCTGATTCATCATTTTTGGGAGAGTTTGAAGAACCAGTTCAACTAGAGGACTTTTAAATTATAGGCCATTTCACATCCTTGTCGACCATTTTGGAATATGACTTGAATCTCCTATTAGAATATATTATGTAAGTTAACATTGAAACTCCAAATGACTTGAAGTGGATCAAATTATGTGCATCCCTCATTTAGGAGGTACTTGAAGTTTTTACAACCTTTTTGAGGGAGTTTGTTGATATTTTTACTTGGGCCTATTCAGACAAGCCAGGTTTGGACCCTACCTTGGTTGTACACTACCTTTTTGTATATCTCAATTCTAAGCCTATGAAATAGAAACAACATAAAATGCATCCTCATATTATTTTATTATTAAATAAAGAGTTAGAAAAAAACTTGGAAGTGATATGCATCTGAATGATTAACTATTTAGAGTGGATGTCAAATATTGTGAATATCAATAAAAAGCTATAATAGATTAGAATCTACACTAATTTTAGAGACATTAACAATGTTTTCCCTAAGTATTAATTTCCTCTATTGATTATTAACATGATAGTTTACTCCACAAGTATGAAATGTTATGACTTATGAATGGATTTTTAGGATACAATCAGATCAGGATCACACTAAAAGATCAACACAATAAAATGTTCACCACTCTACGGGGAACATTTTTCTATCAAGTTATGTCATTTGGCCTCAAATATTCTAGGGGCACATATTAAAGAGTCATGATCATCATATTTCATGACATGATGCATGATATTGTCAAAAACTATGTTGATGACATATTAGGTAAACCAAAGACCCATGTTGATCATCTAGCTATGCTACAAAGGATTTATGAAAGGCTTCATGAGTACAAGGTCTAACTCAATCCCAAGAAGTGTATCTTTGGTATCACTTTAGGTAAATTATTAGGATTTATTATCTCTTGTTAAGGCATTTAATTTGATCCTACCAAGGTTTAATCTATTATCAAGATGTTTCCACCTTCCACTTTGAAGTAGTTACACAATTTGTAGGGCAAAATCTAGTCCATCAGACACTTTATTTCATAGTTGGTCGATAAATGACATCCCTTCACTAAATTTTTGAATAAGGGTGTTAAATTTGTTTAAGATGAATAATGTCATAAATCCTTTCAAAACCTAAAGGAATATCTTGTAAATCCACCTATTTTTTTACCTATAATACCAAGGATGCCTTTTTTGTTATACCTATCTACCACAGGTAAAGCCCTAGGG
Organism: Torreya grandis; assembly: GCA_037957365.1. Lineage (NCBI taxonomy): Eukaryota > Viridiplantae > Streptophyta > Pinopsida > Cupressales > Taxaceae > Torreya > Torreya grandis. The sequence continues at coordinate 47,430 of JARHVA010003068.1, forward strand.
GTAATTTTAGCTCATCATGATGAAAATGGGAAAGAGCATGTCATTTACTATCTAATTAATACAATAGACACATATGAATACACCTATACACCAATATAAAAATCTTATTTAGCTATGCTCTTTGTAGCCCAAAAGTTGCATCATTACATTCTTAACAACAAGACCATATTTACTGCCAAAGTAGATCCACTCAAGTATCTACCATCTAAAACATATTTATAAGTCCACATGGATAAATAATCATGTTATTAAGTGAGTTTGAGATTAAGTCAATTATTAATCCATATAAGGAAAAGTACTTATAGACCATCTTATTGAAGGTCCCCTTTTAGATACCAAACCACTCATGTTTACATTCCCAGCCGAGTCTATCATGACCATCATAGAAACACCTCATAAAGATATGAAATGGAAGATATATTTTGATGGGTCATTCACATCTCATGAATTAGGGACATGCCTATTATTTGTTACACCATAAAGGTATCTTATTCCCAAATCATTATGTATCAACTTTCATTGTTCTAATAACATGGCTGAATATGAAGCACTCATTATAGGGCTTTATCAAGCAGTATAATGAAACATTTAACATCTCATAGTTTATGGTGATTCTCAATTAATCATAAATTAGGTTACATACCACTTTTAGACCAAATATGACAAGATGGTACCATATAAGGCCATGGTAGACATCCTCAAGTAGTAAATTGCCCACATATAGTTTGAACACATACCCTGAATTAGTAATAGGATAATGAATGCCATGGACACCATTTGTTGTTTGATTGATATCATAGATAAGGTAAAATACTATCAATTCCTCATTAAACATCTTCTAGTGCTTGATCATAAACCTTCAACCATTGTAACGATCTGTAATATTGTTGGTCCCAATTCTACTTGGTATTCAAACTTATATAACTACCTTCACAATCACTTCCTTCCATAAAACCTATCATATAAACAATAAAAATCCTTTACCCACCAAGCATATCTTAATACCCTACTTGGCCCAACCCTTTACTGTAAAAACTTTTTTGTAACTTTGATTTATTGTTTAAGTTTGATATAATCCACATTGGCATTATGGGAAGTTCATGAAGGTGTATGTGCAACCCTCACTAGTAGGGTCATCCTTACCAAAAAGATCCTATGTAATAGTTATTATTGGCCAACTATGGAAGCATATATAACTGTTTATGTCAAAAGGTGTGACAAATGTTAAAGGCATGCTGATCTAGTTCATGTTCTTACTAGAACACTTAAATTAAAGCTTATACCATGGTTGTTTTCAATGCGGGGACTCGATCATGTTGGGAAGACTAGCCCTACCTCATCTGCTGGACATAAACACATCTTTATTGCTACCTAATATTTCACTAAGTGGGTTAAAGCTATACCTCTCACTTACATGACTATAAAATATATTTCCAAATTCATCTTCATCCATCTCATTTGCTTCTATGGTATCCCATCTGACCTTATATCTAATAATGGCAGATCATTTAAAAAAAGGATGTCAAAAAACTTTGTTTGAATTCTAACATCACCCAACATTTTTATACCACATGTTACGCTTAAGGTAATGGCCAAGTAGAAGCATCTAACAAAACCATTGTCAACTTTCTTAAAAATATTGTCAATGATGCTAGCTGTGATTGGCACTTATAATTTTTTTTTGCCTTCTGGGCATACCATACTAATTACTATACTCTAACATGAGCTACACCATATTAACTAATCTATGGCACTAAGGCCATTATTCACATATAATTTGAGTTATCTTATCTACATATCTCATTGAAAAACATATTGGATGATAAATATTATAGAGTAGCTCTCCTACAATAACTAGATCTACTGGATAAGAAATGTATGGACACTGTAAATAACTTTCAAGCATACCATAATCAGATACATTATAAATATAACTAGTGGGTTAAACATATAAAATTCAATCTTGGTGATCTTATCCTTAAATAAAAATATAAGAACACCATGACTAAGAAAAAGAAGAAAGGAAAATTCAACTCTAATTGGATAGGCCCTTATATAATTATTTCCAATTATGGCTTTGAAGCATACAATCTCACTACACCAGATGGAGATGAGATTGAGGATCTCGTGAACATCATACATATCAAACATTATTTCACTTAAGAGATCCAATTTATTTTTTATGAGGTTCCTTTACATTATACCATATTATTATCTTCCTTGTACCATATCTTATACCATTCTATCCATACCTTCACTATTAAACAAAGTTGTTTTACTCTCTCACCCCCATTTTGACCTTTGGTTCCACTCCAATGGTTCTTTGGACACATTTAGTGAGGAGATTTAGATAAAGTCTCAGTAGTTGATTCAATATTTCACAAAGAGATAGTATCTTGGACTAGTATGATAATGATTTGGCAATTACATTCTTTATTATTGTCACATTATATTCCATTTTTAATGCTACTAATTATAACTACCTTTGTGAAAGTTAGTATCACTGACCTATTTAATTATTTCCTAATTATAACCACCTATGGGAAAATTAGGATCAACACCATTACCATTCATTTCTACTTCACCTTGTCATTCCTATTATTATACTTTGTCATTTTCCTAATCCATGAACTTGCTAATACCTAGTCAAATTACTCCACTTTAAGGTAGAACTATAGTGACTTAAGGTCCCATTCTAGGACTATGTAGGCAATGCTCAATTTATGTTTAGGTTAACTCAATCACCCCTTTCCTACACTCTCTCCATTTTATGAGTTTATATTATGATCATTGTGTATTCAAATTTGATACACTAAAAACCACTTAGCTTCATCTTATTCTCTCACTATTTTACAGGCACCTTCATTTTATACTCTCACCTTTAGTGTTGTTTTAGCCTAAACCTTACTCTTGTGCATTTGCAATTTGTTTGTGTTGATGTTTTCATGTTTGTGAAACATCATCCCCTATTTTCTCATGCACTCATTATTTTGAGAGACCATTTTCATATTCCTTTACAACTCAATCATGTTTCTTTATCATCAATTTTATTCTATCCCATATCCTAGGAGAATTAAATTTGGCCTAAAGTTCATGTTGGATCTTTCATCCATGGAACTAAGTAGGTAATTTCCATTTTATTAGTGCATTTGGAGTTAGTTTTGCTACCCCTTCTTTTGATTCTATTCCCCCATTTTTTTTAATTTATGTCATTATTTCCCTATGACCTAGGGGAAACCTTATTCACCAATTGCCCTTGCATTGTTATACCTCTGTTGTTGATATCTAGCTTAGGGATCACACTGTCACCAATCATAACATCTCTATTACACATGCATGAACAATTTATTCTCTTTACACTAATACTATGATTAACCATTTTTTATGTTTGTTTAATTTTGGTTTTGATTATTTTTGTTCACTTTTTATTTATTGTTGTCTTATTACATTTTTGTTTATTGATGTTTTGTTTTATTTGTTTGCATATTTATTTATTTTCCTTGTGCCTTAACTTAGTATATATGAATTTATTGGGTGATTCCTTGTGAATTATACTTAAGTCCATCCATATTCATAAGCCAACATTATCATCATGGTCTTTATCATTGGTGCAATATTTTCAATTATTTATTGGATTGATAGTCAGTCCTTATATATGTTACATATAGATCATTATGATGTTCTATACCATGGTGTATGCCATCATGTTTTATTGAAAAAAATTAGTTTGGTTGATCTTATAAGAAATGGTGATTTGATAATTCTCCTTGTTCACCTAAAAAATTCCAAACATATCCAGACATTAACCAAATATAGAGTAATTAAATCACAAATGAATTTTAATCCCTGATATTTGGGACATGCATCTCCATCATAATATATAGCTTGAATTCATGCCTATCTTTTACACTAGTTTACTCTTACTCCATAAGTATGGATTCAATACATTAGCCCCCTTTTTTTATTTTCCCTATTGTCCAGAACCATAGTGCTAATGATTATAATTTCCTTTGGGAAAATCATTGTATTTTGATGTATCAAAATGGTCATGATTATGACCACCTTTGGGAAAATCATTATCATTTATTGGGGCATGTTTTCATTATGCTAATGATTATAACCACCTTTAGAAAAATCATTTTCTATATCCACCCAATAGGAGACTTTTTCCTTTTACTAATGATTAAAACCACATTTGGGGAAATCATTATCTATATCCACCTAATAGGGACATTTTTCATTATGTTAATGATTATAACTACCTTTGGACAAATCATTATTTTCACCTCACCATGTTGATGATTATAATTACCTTTAGGCAAATCATCTTTTTTATCTACCAAACCAGGGCATCTCATTGTGCCACTAATTATAATTTCCTTTAGGAAAATAAATATTTTTTCCACCCCCTTTTACCTTTTGGTTGCATCATTTATTTCTTTTCAAAGGACCATTCACTAACCTTATTTATCACCCATTCCTTTGAGAGGGAATCTAGGGCTCATCTATTGCCTTCTAGGGCATTAGGTACTAAATGTTTTTTCATTCTTTGAGAAGATGTTTGATGAGCTCAGAATATATCTCATTCTGACACAAGAATTATTTTGAATCATCTCAAATAGGATACTATCTTATGAAAATCATAGGTTGTTAAATAGCTGTTATATGGAAAATAGGTATTTGTCTTGTTTATGATTAACCAAAGACTAAACCTCCACTTTTCCATTAACGTCTAACACAATTGCATGTTTTAGTGATTTTTTGATTAAAAGGAATACTCAAAGATAGGTGATTCTAGCAGACTATAAAGGAAGTTTGATTTTGATTTGACAAAACTACAGACTCCAAAGGCTCAAAACTACAGACTCTACAGGGTCAAAGCTATGGACTCCACAGGCTCAAAACTACGAAATCCATAGGCTCAACTCTACAGACTCCACAGGCTCAAATCTACAGAATCCATAGGCTAAAATCTATGGACTCAATAGGCTAGAATCTATGAACTGTACAGGTCACTTCTTCCTACTCTGCAGGGTGAACTCTAAGGACTCAATGGAGACAAGGAGTTGAAAGAGCTAGATGGAAACTAAATAAAAGGAGAAGAATCATTCCAGCTAGTGTTTGCCAAGAAGATCGATTGTTTGCTATTTTGAAGGATTTGTTCACAGTTTTTTAAGACATCTAGATTCTAGTTCTATTATAAATCGATACTCCTATTTTCTAGTATAATTGGATTTCTAGGAAATCCAATCTCCTATATTCAAATGATTGGATTAACTAGGAATCCCTATTTTACTGTATATTTATTTTAAGTTAGTTATATCGACATATAATGATGAACATGTTACATTCAAACATATAAAAAATAATAGAGAATACAAAATACATTTCAAGAAGGCATGTTATAGAATAAAGTCTAGCTATAATTGTTTGTATGAATTATTATTAAGGTTGATTAAATTTTGTTCCTGAATTTGAAAGGAGCAAGGGCCCACTCTACTCAGACTTAGGAATTGCTACAGGTATTTAGGTAATATTATGTTAATTCTTGAATTTAAATTAATTAGTATTTTGGTAATAATTGAATTTCTTTAATATAATTAGATTCAAAAAGCATAAAGTTTTCCTTTATTCAAAGTATTTCTTTCTAGCAAGTGTGTTATTTCTTTCAAACAACAAGTGTGTTATTTCTTTTCCAGCAAGCATGTTATTTCTTTCAAATAGCAAGTGTGTTATTTCTTTTCCAGCAAGCATGTTATTTATTTTAAATAACAAGTGTGTTCTTTCTTTTCCAGCAAAGTGTGTCATTTGCTTTTCAATAAATGAGTGGTTTACAAAGTTCTTTTATTTTTTTCTAGCAAGAGTAAACTCATTAGTTCTAGGAACATTTCTAGATAAGGATAGATTAGAACTAGCACAACACCCCCGCACAGTATACATCTAGATCTACTATCCTAAGCCTTACTGCAAATAGCTTCAAACACAAGCCCTGGTTGATAAGACATCAATCTGAGTATTGATTAAATGAGAGTTATAATGATAGCTCGTCATTTTTGGCACCATTTCCAGGTACCACAATGTTAGTAAGGTAACCATTATTGTTCTAGAATAAAAGAAAAATATATATAGAAAACCTACAAAATTTCCAAAAGAAATATTCAAGTTGATGAACTATCCCAAAGATTCTAAAGGATGATTCATTCCAAAATATCCACTAGAACCATAGGTTGAGACTCCTTCAACATCTTCATGTAGTAAATTAGAAAACATAAGTGAAACTCATCTACAAGGATCTCCAAAAACAAGGATAGAAACCAGGATACTACCACAAGCAAGCCCAATCAAACAAATTCTTGAAGATCAATCTCTCATAGGAAGACATCATTTAAGAATTGCCAAAGATTTGGAAGAAGCATTTCAAAGATCCATAGTTGAGGAAGATCTTGAAAACCTTGAACAACCAACAATCAATACCATAAACATCCAATGGGAAGATAAACCTAGTTTTGAAACTTCATCTGAAGAAAAGAATATGGCTCTTCAACAAAATCTACCAAATCCACAACTGGCACAAGGAAGGACTTTCTCTTTTCCTATTGTTATATATCCTACTGATCATACCCCCATGAAAAATATTTCACCTAAAAATTTGCCAAATTTATGGGGGAGATCTACTAAAGATCCTGATCAGTTTTTGTTTGAGTTCAAAGTGCTGTGTCAAACCTATGACTGTACCATAAATAGCTAGAAATTAAAACTATTTCCATCTACACTTTAAGATTTAGCCATGAGATGGTTTATGGGATTACCTAGTAATTCCATTAGAATGTGGGATGACATGGAAACAAAATTGTTAAACAAATACCAAGATTACTATAGGGTTCAAGAGAGAAAGGAAGACTTCTTCAAAATTAAACAGAATGAAGATGAATCTTTAGAGGATTATTTGGATAGGTTCATATTCACTCATAAAATTAGTTATCCACTCACCAAAGAAGTCCAAAAATTGGTCTTTTTAAAGGGATTGGACGAAGACACTAGGGATGCTTTAAACTTGATGGGAGGAGGAGACATCAATAAACTAGCTTTTGATCAGATTTTTGAGCTATGTACCGACTATTCTTGAACAAAACCTGGAATTAGGAGAGGGAGAGCTGGGAAATCTAATAAAGTTGGAAAACTAATGGAATAATTTGCAATTCTAAAGATAAATATTTTGGTAACATTAAATATTACTTTAGATGGCCTTTAAGCCAGGGCTAATGCAATAGAACCATTAGCAATTTATTGTCCTAAGTGTAGACAAAAACATGCACTTAGAGATTGTCCCTTAGACAAAACCAACATTTAATCATGTGGGATCTATGATACCATAGATCATGACACTAAAAATTGTTCACTATTGCTTGTTTTGAAGAATCAAATCAAAACACAGAGCCAATCTATTGAAGAAATAAATTATATATAGAGACAAAACTTTGTCCCACAAAACTAGGCACAAGGACAATTCAATGCAAGAAACCAAGTTAACCCATGGATGGCACCATGGAATGTTCTAGTCCTTTCACCCATTTGGAATCAACCTCAAATTCCACCAATCCAAAACCCATGGGGGGGACAAGAGTGGACACTAACATCTCCTTGGATGATGCCACCATTGCAGCAACAATGGGCACCACAATAGTAGTGGATGCCACATCAATATCAGCCGTGGAATCAATAGTGGAACTTCCAATGGGGTCCACAATAGCAATTTGACCAACCAAGGAAACCACCCCAACAACAAACCATTATGCCACCTCCAGTCATTCAACAACAAGGGCAAGTAAACCAACCTTTAATGCCTGCTCAGCGAATAAGAAATCCAAAAAACAAACAACCAACACCTATTTATGTCAATGAATAGGAGGAAACAATGGCTGTTGGAACTATTGAGTGTTCTGATATAAACTTAAGGTCAGGCAAAACCATACAAAAACCTCCAGTCATCATTTTTGAGATACCTAATGAAAATGAACAAATAAAGTTATCTCAGCCAAGTACTCAAAAAACTAAAAGTAAGATGAGTCCTGAAGAAAGGAAAGAAAACACTACTATAACAGTAGTTCCTTTTCCTAAAAGGTTAAAAGAAATCAATATTCAATCAAACTCAAACTTGGTCCATGAATTGCAAAAGATCAATATTGAGGTACCCCTATTACAAGTTATTAGGGATATACTTGAATTGAACTAGATCATTAAGAATATCTGTATCAAAAAACCTAGAAGGAAAGCAAAGTATCCAAAAACCATCCATGTAGATGGCAAGGTCACTGACCTGTTGGAATGGAAATTGTTAGTTTCAAAGTATGCAGATCTAGGAAGCCTAGTCATTACAGTCACAATTAGCGAGAAAGAAATTCCCAACATCCTAGTGGATCTGGGAGCAACAATTAATGTCATGACAACTGATACCCTTTAGACATTATCTCTTATCAAAATGTAACCCACAACTACCATTTTACAAATGGAAGATCAATCAGTAACCAAACCCGAAGGGACAATAGAAAATGTGGAAGTGTTAATAAAATCTTGGAAATATCTAGTAGATTTCATGGTGCTACAACCTAAATAAAAAAACTTGGGATATCCCATCATCTTAGGTAGACAATGGTTAGCTACTATGGCAGCTTTCATAGATTACAGATCAAGAGATATGACCATCTCCAATGGTTTAAAGTCTAAGTGTATCTCTTTGTATCCTCCTACAAAACCATCAATTAATCATATACAAGAATTGTGGGTGGATGAATTAGATAACACACTAAACAATGTGTCACCTTTATCCATGATCACTATGAAAAAGCACTTGGAAGAAATGAATGAAATCATATATCCAAAATCTAAAGACTTTGCCAGGCTAGAATCTATGAACTCTGCTAGACCAAAATCTATGGACTCTACTAGGCTAGAATCTACAGACTCTGCCAAGCCAAAATCTATGAACTCTACCAGGGCAACATCTAATGACTTTTGCAGTATAGATTATACTAAACACTATGGAGCTTCCAATTCACATTCTAATAACACTTCCTCATTTTATGACCACAAAATGATTCAGGAAAGTGTGAGAGAACTAGATGAACAACAACAAGCACACTTCTTAGACATGTTCCATTGTTCTTTAGCATGAGTAATCCCTCCTGGAGAAGAATTTGTTGATAACATTGCCATGTTCCATAAATTACTTCCTCATTCATTTCCTCTGAACTCATTAATGAGTGAATTTAAACAAATTGAATCTAGTCATCCAAACACTAAACAAATCATGATACTACCCAGGAAGATTCTGAACATCAACAACTGGTTGACAAATGAGGAAGAAGAACAACTCTTTGAAGTACTAGAAAGACATACCAAAGCTTTTGCTTGGGATTATGATGACATGAAAGGGATCCATCCTAGCATCTACACTCATCATATTTTTACAGAATCTATCAAACCACTAAGGCAATCGTAAAGGAGGATAAACCCAGCATTAAGTGAGATAGTTAAAATAGAGATCCAAAAACTGTTAGAGGTTGGGTTCATTTACCCTATCTTAGACAGTCAGTGGGTTTCACCTCTGGTTATCATACCAAAGAAAAATGGGAAGTTAAGGGTATGTGTATATTATAGGGAACTAAATAAAGCTACATTGAAGGACTATTTCCCTTTACCCTTCATTGATCAAGTACTTGATAATCTATTAGAAAAAAATACTTTTCCTTCCTAGATGGGTTTAGTGGATATAATCAGATAATAGTAGTAGCTAAAGACCGGGATAAAAATACATTTACATGCCCCTAGGGAACTTTTGCTTACCGAGTACTTCCATTTGGACTCTGTAATGCCCCAACTACTTTCCTAAGAGTAGTTCTAGAAATATTCTCTGACCTTACACACAATTATGTTGAGGTATATATGGATGATTTCACTATTCATGGTGAAACATACGAAGAAGCTCTTACCAATTTGGAGAAGGTACTAATCAGATGTGAGGAACATCAGTTATCTCTGAGTCATGAAAAATGTCTATTAATGATGAACAAAGGAATAGTGTTGGGACACCATATCTCTACAAAAGGCATTCAAGTAGTCCCAAATAAAATTGAGATTATCTCCAACTTGCCCATTCCACAAAACCAAACTAAAATAAAAAGCTCTTTGGGACATGATGATTATTATAGCTGTTTCATAGATAACTTCAGTCAAATAGCTGCCCCCATGTTTGACTTACTTACAAAAGAGAGTAAATTTGAATGGGATGATAGATGTCAACAAGCCTTTGAGGATATTAAATCAAAACTCATCACTACACTAGTGTTGACGGGACCAAATTGGACTCAACCATTCCACATCTATACAGAGGCTTCCAACATAGCAATAGGAGTTGTTCTTGGATAGAAAGATGAAGATGACCACATGTATGCCATTTACTATATCAACAAAAACATGACACCTACATAAAGAAATTACACCACAACTAAGAAAGAATTCCTGGCTATAGTCCATGCAATAAACAAATTTAGACATTACATAATGGGCTACAAGGTATTTGTCTACATAGACCTTTCAGCCATACGATATCTTACAAACAAACCAATTGTAGGAGGAATAATTATCAGATGGTTGTTGCTTTTACAAGAATTTGACATTACCATTATTGACAAACCAGGCAGATTTAATGTGGTTGCAAATTTCTTATCTAGGATGAACACTATAGGTGAAGAAGAACTAGTAGAAGATGACTTTCCAGATGAATAGTTATTTTATGTTTCAACAAAATCTCTGTGGTTCACTGATATAGCTAATTACCTAGCCACAGGGAAGTTTCTTATGCATTTTTCAAAGAAAGAAAGAAAATGATTAATTAGAGAAAGTTCTTCTTTTAAATGAATTAATGGAATGTTGTTTAAACTCGGTCTTGATCATGTGTTCCATAGCTGTGTGACAGATATAGAAGCTTATGATATCATGAGAGAATGTCATTATGAACTAAGAGGAGGCCACTACTTAGTTCATCAAACAATACATAAAATTCTAGGGGTAAGATATTATTAGCCTCAACTCCATCAGCAGGTGAAGAGATATGTGAAACACTGTGATGCCTACCAAAGAATTGGACAACCAACTCTTTCAATGGAAATGCCTCTTCATCCTCAACTAGTTTTAGAACCATTTGAGAAATGAGGGATCAATTTCATAGGCCCTGTGGATCCACCATCTAGAGGAAAAGAGTATCTACTAGTATGTATTGATTATGTACCTAAATGGGTAGAAGTGGAATTCCAAACCCATGCAAGAGAGGAAATAGTAGCTAATTTCTTGTACTTTAAGATCATGCAATGATTTGGTGCTCTGAGAGAAATAGTCTTAGATCAGGGACCCCAGTTTATGTCCAATATGATAAAACATTTCATGCAAGTATATCAGACTCAACATAGGAAGACATCCCCATATCATCCATAGGCTAATGGACAAGTTAAAGTCACCAACAGGGAACTGGAAACCATCTTGACCAAAACTGTTGATTCCAGTAGAAAAATTGGGTAGACAAAGTACCAAAAAATGTTTGGGCCTACAACACCACTTGGAAAAAAATAATTGGATTTTCACCATATGAACTAGTTTATGGTAAGAAACCCCTCTTTTCTGTAGAATTTGAATTACAAACTCTAAATATTGCTCTTGAAGTAAGAATTGAGTTAGAAGACATGCAGAAAGAAAGACTATTACAGCTCAATCAACTGGAAGAGATGAGGATGGAAGAATTACAAAGAATAGAAATGGTACAAACCAAAGAAGGATTTGGCATGATTCTCAGATCAAAGAATAGGAATTCCATAAAGGAGATTGTGCACTTTTATTTGATTGCAAGTTTCAACAATTTAAAGGGAAACTATGAACTAGATGGATGGGACCCTATCAAATTGAGGAGGTCTTTGACAATGGATCTATTAAGCTAATTCCTATTGATGACAGTAGAAGGGCCATGCTTGTAAATGGACACAAGTTGAAACTTTATCGAAAACTTGTCAACAGAGAAGAATTTCTCCATGAAATAAAGGATCAGGTGGTTATTTTAGAAGAGCTTATTTCTTCAAAAGAAATAACCACTGATCTAAAAGGCTCTGCTTCTTCTAGCAACACCTGGTCTCTAAAAAAAATTTAAGAAAAAAACCAACAATGAAAACCCTCGGGCGTTGTTGGCAATCTTGGTTTGAAAACCAACTTGCTGGTGAGCCAAGTATTGGTAAAATAAGCCTTGTCTAGAAAACCAGTTTTGCTAACTAGGCAAGGGAAGAAAGACCAAAAAAACAATGCAATAAATACAAATAAATTATGGATGTGTAACCATTCCCTACACCTAGATTCCTTAGAACAATTAGAATATTCTTTTCTTATCTGTAACTGATCCATGCGATTTATTGTGTAGGACAGATGGAGGGAAGGGCACACGTCTGAGGTAAAGGTACATAGAATAACATCTATTTATACATAATTAGTTAATTAATATCTTTTGATTTGAATAAGATTCTTTTTATTGAGATGACTAGGCCTTGAATTAAATTTTATCCCTTCTGAAAATGGAGGAACCGTTAAATCATATAAACATTCAAAGCAGATGGTTTGGTAATGACTATGTGTAATGATTCAATGGACACCTCATGTGCTTAATCTTATAATGATGATGATGTGATGTCTTCAAGTCACTTTTAGAAAAAGAAAAGAGCCACCACTGCAAATGTTCATGTCACCATACCCTTCATGTCACCATACCCTGTCAGCATTTCAGTGCATAACAACCATTTCTACGAACTCACTCATAATTGCTACACTATTTTCACTCTAGTGACTAACATTGTTATCAGTCTCAAGTAGGTTTAAAAACCTATTTTGAAAGAGAAATCCATTTTAACTGGATCATAATCAATGCAGGTATTTCATTTCTTATCAAAAGAAAAAAATGGGATAGAAGATGAGATCAGAACCGAAGAAGGCTACAAAATTTAACAAAGACAAAGCTTATGTGGAGGTATTCAGGGAAAATGGATGGTTACCCTTCATTAAAAAGTTTCAATGGTTTCATCAAGAGCTGGTAAGTGAATTTGTTACTAATCTCACTCCTAATAACTCAACTATTCATGGTGTAGTAATTCCAATCTCGACCTAGATTATAAGTGAAGTGATTGAAGTTCTAGAAGAGGGAATGAGGGTAACTGGGAAGACCCCATTTAATGATTTAATCACCCAATTCAATGGGAATGAACAAATTGGCACTTCCTATCTAGTTGATTCAAGGGGAAAAACTAAGGGGGTCAGTAGAAATTCACTTCCTGAACCTTGGAGGTTAGTTGCCAAATGGGTGATCAAGTATGTTACCTATGAGGGACAAACTAGTTTGTTAGGGGGTGAAGCCATGAAAATATTGATACACTTGAAACATGGAAGCTATAATCCCCAATGAAAAATGAACCTTCCATAATTTTTGTATGGATCCATCTAGGTCTTGGCCATAACTCCTAATGCTACCCTAAGACACCATGGTCTCATCCACCTGCTCATTCGGCATCATTTCCTTCAATAGAGTACTGAAGCCTAAGAGACATTTCTAAATAGTGTAATACTAAATGTTTAAAATTTACTTGTGCCTAAATCTATGGACTTACCTCCATCTGCTCTGTCAACAAGTGGTATAATTCTCGAGTAAAAATCACAGGCTGAACCCTCTTAGGTCATTCCTTATACTTCCTCAAGGAGGGTTACAAGGTCTCAAACTCAACAAACTGTAGAACCTTCTCAGTCATGATAAGAACCTCAGGTATTTAAATTTCAGCCAACTCCCCTATCTAGAAGGAGAAAATTGAAATGGAAGGCTACTTTAGAACTGAGAAGACCAAAATCCCTATAATATAAAAAGACAGTCAGTGAAGTGTGGCACAAAGGGTAACCAGAAGATGAAGATGGTTGATTCTAGCTAATGATGATGAATAAGAAGTTGAAGTTGTAGATATCTTGGGCAGCCTTAAGATAGCATCTCATTCTATTGAACAAACAAATTCAAATTGAAGAGATTCCTATTCGACAGAGTTCTCCACTTATAGAACAACTTACCATAGAAGAAGTTGCAGATATGGCCCAAGAATCAGAAATGGTGGATCCATCACATGTTTCAATTGACATTCAAATCACTAAGGGAAAAGCTATGTATGAAGAGAAAGGAGGACCATCTAGTCCAAATGATCCAATTATACAGTTAACTCTGGAACTGTCCCAACTTCAAGCTCTGATCTAATAGCAAACACTTGAAATTGCTGAGGTAACAAGTCAAATTCAAACCAAAGAACATATCAATTCTTTGTTACAACAAAAACTAGACACTACATCTAAAAATCACATTACAAAAACATAGCAGTTGAATATAGTATCTTCTAAACATAATGTAGAAATTTAGAGATTGAGAGCAAAAGTACAGATGAGAGATGCTAAATAGGTAGATGTTTGGGTATATGTAGAAAACCTGAAGAAGGAGAATAGGAAATTATAGAGTATGATAACTTCTTCTAAAAAGCCCTACAACACTACATTTGTTCCTTCCAAGACATATGTTGACCAAGGATGACAAACCACCCAGACAGGTAATTCTTCTTTGCAAAAATTGGATCTAATTGAAGAAGACTACCTTAAACTCAAATAGAAAAATAAATCTGCACATTCTTCAAACAAATAATTAGAAAAAGAAAAATAGGCATTGGAAATTCAAGTCCAACAATTAGAAGATAGATTACAAGATGCATGAAAACTAGGAGAGTCTCTTTTGGCCTACAAAAATCCTTCTCTTGCATATAGTCTATTCTTGTTTGAACAGTTTTATAGATGGCAACTCCTTAGAATTTCCTATAATCTTCCTTATAAAATCTTGCATCCAACCACATTCCTTGAAATTTTATATGATTCATAGCCTGACCAACATGATTTACTTTATGAATTCTATCTGCATGATTTCATCTTAGGAGACCATGACCACAAAAAGTTCCTGATAAATCTTCATGTGGGGGAAGTTCAGTTGAGGGCATTGCACTCTAATTTCAAAAACCAGATTGCATGGAAAAGTTTATTTGAGGAGTATACAAACCATGCCAAAACCACAGGATTGTGCATTAGGCCATCATTCTCTCTGCCAAGATTAGTTAAACAAAACTTCATATATGCTTATAATAGAGATGAAGTAAAGACACATTATTTGCAAGCTTTGTATGACTACACTATTTCCTTTGATTTATTTTCTAGACAGCATTTTGAAGCAGTAGTTTCTACAACTATAAAGAGATGGGATCAATTATCAGTATCCTTGAGAAGAAGAGAAGTCATGTCTCCAAACAATATCAGGTGGAGCATGCGAAGAGCAATCTCAATCCTTAAAATGTTGATTGAAGTCATAAACTCAGGAGGTGAAAAGAAATGGATTGGAATGAGATATCGACCCCCTCTATTCATTATCCCTATTCCAGGATGGCAGAACTAGTCTCCATAGTCTAATGAACAATTTGATATCTAGAAACAAATGATTCAAGAGCATTAAGGCTTTACCAACAATGCAGACAAGCACATCAGAGATGAATTTGAAGATAATCAATTTGCAATGGGACTTGCAAAAGGTAAAGTCTGGGGGAAATGATGAGCTAAGAATATAGCTCATTCTGAAACAAGAATTATTTTGAATCATCTCAAATAGGATACTATCTTATGAAAATCATAGGTTGTTAAATAATTGTTATATGGAAAATAGGTATTTGTTTTGTTTATGATTAACCAAAGACTAAACCTACACTTTTCCATTAACATCTAACACAATTGCACGTTTTAGTGACTATTTGATTAAAAGGAATGCTCAAAGATAGGTGATTCCAACATCATATAAAGGAAGTTTGATTTTGATTTGACAAAGTTTTAGACTCTACAGGCTCAAAACTACATACTCTGTAGGCTCAAAACTATGGACTCTACAGGCTCAAAACTATGGACTCCGTAGGCTCAAAACTATGGACTCTACAGGCTCAAAACTACAGACTCTGTAGGCTCAACTCTACAAACTCCGTAGGCTCAAATCTATAGACTCCACAAGCTAAAATCTATGGACTCGACATGTTGGAATCTATGAACTGTATAGGTCACTTCTTTCTACTCTGTAGGGTCAACTCTAAGGACTCAATGGAGACAAGGAGTTGAATGAGCTAGCTGGTAACTAAATAAAAGGAGAAGAATCATTCCAACTAGTGTTTTCCAAGAAGATCAATTTTTTTCTATTTTGAAGGATTTGTTCATAGTATTGTAAGACATCTAGATTCTAGTTCTATTATAAATTGATACTCCTATTTTTTTAGTATAATTGGATTTCTAGGAAACCCAATCTCTTATATTCAGATGATTAGATTAACTAGGAATCCCTATTTTACTACATATCTATTCTAAGTTAGTTATATCGACATATAACGATGAACATGTTACATTCAAACATATAATAGATAATAGAGAATATAGAAGATATTTTTAAGAAGGTGTGTTATAGAATACAATCTAGCTGCAATTGTTTGTATGAATTATTATTAAGGTTGATTAAATTTTGTTCCTGAATATGAAAGGAGCAAGGGCCCACTCTGCTCAGACTCAAGAATTGCTATAGGTGTTTAGGTAATCTTATGTTAATTCTTGAATTTAAATTAATTAGTATTTTGGTAATAATTGAATTTCTTTAATACAATTAGATTCAAAAAGCATAAAGTGTTCATTTATTCAAAGTATTTCTTTTCCAGCAAGTGTGTTATTTATTTCAAACAACAAGTGTGTTATTTCTTTTCCAGCAAGCGTGTTATTTCTTTCAAATAGCAAGTGTGTTATTTCTTTTCCAGTAAACATTTTATTTCTTTTAAACAAGTGTGTTCTTTCTTTTCCAGCAAAGTGTGTCATTTCCTTTGTAGTAAATGAGTGGCTTGCAAAGTTCTTTTTTTTTGTTTCCAGCAAGAGTAAATTCATTAGTTCTAGGAAAATTTCTAGATAAGGATAGATTAAAAATAGCAAAACACCCCCACATAGTATACATCTAGATATACTATCTTAAGCCTTGCTGCAAATAGCTTTAGACACCAGCCTTGGTTGATAAGACATCAATCTGATTATTGATTAAATGAGAGTTATAATGATAGCTCATCAATTTTACTATTCCTATAGCTCAAATTGCCTTCCAAAATAGGGGAAAACTATAAACACCCCATTCTAGCCACAACTGGCTTCTAATTGGACTTTAAATTGATTTATACCAAACATTACAAATTAAGCATAGGAATCACTAAACATCCCAATTTCATCTGCACATCAAACATTAGTGATCAAAATATTATTGGGATATCCCTATTTGATGTGTTATCATGTATTGAATAGTAATCTCTCACATATTCATCGCCAGTCACGTTGTGACCTAGAAATTGGTAGTTTGGCCTATGGACCCATTAATTAGGGCACTTGAGCAATTCCTAAAGTGCTAAAATGCTAAGAAAAATGAATTAACTAATCAAACCAAATTAAATTCTTAAGTGAATTTTCCATATTCAATTAGTGAAAAAAATTGTATAAATTAAATTCATTAAAAATGAAGTCATGATGACATCATTATCTTCAAGTTCAAAGAATTGGAAATATCTCCTTAAAATTCAATAAACTTAGAAAGGGAGAGCCATGCTTAATAAATGGGATCTCTATCCCAAATATTAATCACATTTCCCTTGCTTAACTCAACTAGCATTAGCCTCAAATCAACTAGGGTAAGTTTGAACTTAACCACAATTAACTCTAACCTAATTACACTTAGTTTAGAGTTAGCCTTGGAGGCTATAAATAGAATGCCTCTCTCATAGATCTACAAGCATTTTATGTGTATTGTTATTATGTGAAAATACCTCCAAAAAGATTCATTATTATAGTGTTACCATGCCCATTTGCTAAGCCAAACAAATCCAAAGCCAAACAACAATACTAAGGTGGTAAGGAGATATGGAGAAATGGAGTTTCATTGACAAATATTTCTTGATCACATATTCAATCACATTAATCCATCACCAACTCACAACACTTACTCTCATAAAAGGTAAAATATCTTGTTTTGCTTTCATTTTGTTATTTATTTGTGTATTTATCTAGATCCTTGAGTGTCAAGGCTAGAGGTGTTAGTTTTTAGTGTGTTTATTTTTATTTTATTTCTTGACTAACATGATACTAGTCTCCCCTCTATGTCATTTCCTTATTCACACCATCTAGACTAGGACACTAGTGTCTAAACCTTACAAATAGTCAAATTTTAAAATATTTCAACATGTATTGGTCAGAATATTTTTATAAATTAACCCTCTCATTAGATAATTTCAAAAGGTGTATAAATACAATTAAAATACCTTTCATTATCATCAATTACACATCAATCACACATCTATCTTATACCAAGAAAAAACACCTCTCAACCTTACAAAACTAACATATTCTTCCCTATTTCTAAATCATTAATAGGAAAAGTCTTATTATTGGTTTTAATTATTTAAATCGTAACCCATGAGCATTATTTTTCAAGTTACAATCTAGATCACTATGTGTACTTGCATATAACATATTTCACAATTATTCTCACATAAGCCCACATAAGGGTGAGAATTACATCAATATGAGGTCATGTTCAGAGTATATGGATATGTAGGCAACACCCATTGATATAGGGGAATTTTAGGTCATATCATATTAACTTGAAAACACAAACACCAATTTTTAAAGGTGACATGCCATAATTGGAGGACATAGGATTTTGAACTACATACTGATATCTTGAACCTATACAAATGATTTCATCAAATAATTTTCAAAGAGATAGTGAACCCTAAAAAGAATAGGTGTTAATACAAACAATTACTTATATTTCATACATTATAGAAGCATCAAAACAAATACAAATTCATTGAATGTAGGGTACAAATCTCAAAAGTAATGTCCAAGATGACAAAGATACAAATTATAGAATCTAATGAATCATAATAGAGAATAATATTATCTTCTCCTATACCTAAATTTTAAATATATACCCGTGCATCCTTAAATAAGCTAAGTATTATTTATTCTTCATGTTTACACATTACTTTTTAGCATTGTACTTTCTATATTTAGCATGCTTTCATAATTCAACATTGTACCAAAATAGTATGAATATGAATTATTTAATTTTCCTAATTTTAAAATAGATTATCCATTTATTTTATTAGGGTATTCACCCCCATAAATATTTCCAAAAATGGTTAAATATTTGGTGAACCCAACCTATAATTCTTTTTATTGAACTATAACTTGTTCTAGGGTTTTTAGCCATCTAAATTGATTGATGTGACTACTTTTTAGATCTAAAATTTTCCATTACTATTAGCATCTTTGTTTTTTTTTATAAGAAATGGAAAATGTTAATAACAAATATAATTTTGAAACTAAAGATAAGTAATAATTAATTCATAATCTAAATAAAAATAAGTAATTAATTGTCATATTTTTGTATGTCACACAATATGAAATCAATAAATATGCTAAGGCTAATGCATACACATCTACTAATGATAAATATTTAAATGGTACTACTACCAATTGAATTAATGTATCCATACCTTCAATTATACCATTTATTACTACATCTATTAGGGGCATACGATATTTTTTCAATCCCTTGTTCCTTAAAGACCAAATAAATATTACTACATCCATTGGAATATTCAATATTTCAACTCAATTACCATTTTTAATACCTACATCACCACAAGTAATATTACATCCCCTTTGGTAAATTTTAAAATATCAAATATTAATCCCAATGGGTCTAATATTTAAAATGTTTGTTAAGTTATTCAAACTCTAGAAGCTAAGGTTACTAATATTGAACAAAATGATCTAAAGTCTACTAACGCTATTGATTCATAAGATGTATTGCCTAATCCTATTGTACTCAAGATATGTTTGCACCCTTAGCTAA
>JARHVA010003068.1:72500-262500 GCA_037957365.1 Torreya grandis
ATGCCACTTTTTTTAGGTTTCTTTATACCCCTTCTAGATGACATTGAGTGATCTTATGTGTGTGCTTGATTGTTTTCCAATCTTGTGTTTGTTACTGCTATAAATTTCCATGATCCCTATTATGCATCTTTTGGATTATTGTGATTGGATAATACAATCTTCATTAATAAGTCTATTTAGACATGATGCCATTATATGCTTCTTTACTACATGATTGATACACGTATAACATGGTTATATTATTATTTTGAGATAAGGTTACTATCACATTGCATTCATCTCACCTCAAAAAGGAGGGGAATATTAGTGGGGGCATGTCATAGAGACATGAGTAATTACATGTACAACTAGGAAAACTGATATAATTTGATAACACTTACATGATTCAAATATACACTTGGGTACAAATATTATACATTTGGTATTGATTCTACATATTTGGAATAATGTTTTTCATATTTGTAACTATTTTAACCTTTTAGGAATTATATGAATGTAAATCCTATGCTATTAAAAAGATGAGTATAGTACATTAGGGTATAAATATGTAATAAATATAACCACTGATCTATTATAGAATTGATTAAATTTGAGCTTTCTAAAAATAATAATAAATAATATAAATGAGAACTTAGTTGGAAAATGATTGAGATAGATGATTTGGAGTGTAAAAAATGAGGTAAAGTTTGGTTTGAATGTTTTAAATAGGATCTAGGTGTCAAAACCCCTCTTAGATAGTATTGCCCTAATTAGATAGTAGTGTCATGTAGTGCCAATATGCCCATTTTAGTGGTAGTGTCCTCTGTGCAAGATTATTCTAAGCTTCTCAGTGCACATGTGTCTTGATCTATAAATCCTATTATTATGTACATGAGTTATGAAACACTTTATATGTCCTATTTTTATTTATTTTATGATCAAACCATAATCCTCCATGTTTCTAGGGTATCTAGTTGGTATAAGCAAAAAAAAGTGTTTGTTAGTGGGGTAGGCTAGACATGCTCAATAACCTAATATGATGAGAGTTACCTACATACCAATATTATGAAGAGGGATCAAACCTGATGTATTTCTTGCCACATAAGTTTTAGTGCAAGTTCAAATGAATCTAGTATGATTGTTGACTTGAGTGATTTGAATGTGCTTGAGTCTATAAATCTAAGTAATTTGAGCTTAGGGATGGTCTTGATGGTAGTATACAAAATTGAGGTATAATAAGGATTGATAACCTTAATTATGCACGTGTTTAGATTTTTCATATGTAATTTGCATATGATTTCCATCTAAAGGATAAAGGGCTAAAATTCATGTATTTATACTATTCTAGTGCTTATACAAGTGCTAAAAGAGGTCTAGGCCAACCCTAGGAGGTCTAATATTTGAAAAGATATTCATTTATTTAAAAAGGAGGGAAAGGACAATAACTCCAATATTGAGACACTAGAACCATGTGGTGCTACTATCCCTACTATGGTGTTAGTCTCTAGGTGGTATAACTTAAGGCATAAAGGGCTAAGATGCAAGAATGAGGGTCTGGTACTACTTTAAGAATGACTAAGGATGCTTATGGCCCACATGAAGGATGTATGTGTAAAAATAGGCCCTTAGATAGGTCTAGGGCTAAGATAGAGAAAGGTGGTCTCAAGTAGTACTCTTAGAACTCAAGTGTCACTTCTAGGTGATTACATTCCCCTCACCTTTATTCTATAAATAAAAGAAAGTAAAATGACTAAGATAAAGGAAAAATAAGTGTACCTAGACTTACCTAAGAGGAAAATCCCATGAATTTGGATTTGAGTGTGTGAAACATGCTCCATTACGTGTCCTACATGTGAAACATGCATAAATCAGTCCTTACTTAAGAGATATAAAAAGTAAAGACAAAATTGAGTAAAAAAGTAAAACTAAGTAAAGGAATGAATAAACCTCACTGGGTACACAAACCAATGCATAAATTTGGTGATAACCTATGTGTTTACATGTAGATAATGATAGATTGGATTGAGCTAATGGATTTCCCTATCCTCATGTGTGGGTAGCTCAAAAATTTAATCTAGTTTTAACTCCATCATTTCCCACCCCTATTTAGTGGATCATGACCTATGAATAGATTGCATTATATTGATTGTGTGTCCAACCCTCTCATGTAGGTGGATCAAGAACTCAAGTAGACTATGACTCCATTATTTCCTACCCATGTGTAGTAGAATTATATTAAACTAAAACTATGATATGTAATTAGATATGTCTAACTGAATATATCTAATTGAATATGCTAGCTCTACAACCACTTAGGTATATTAGGTAGCTCTAGGCCACTCAAGAATGCCAACCACTATAGATGGAGTAAGGCATGAAACTATGTGAAACCTAGAATATGATGTCTGATGTATAGAGCATATATAATGACATAGAATTTATCATTACATTTGATCAACTAGTGTATAAGTGAGTATATGGAAATAATGTGCCATGCACATTACCCCAAATTTGATATCTAAGAATATAGATTCTAGTCTAAGTTTTAGTAATCTATATCTGAGTATCTAACCTATAAATGGTAATGGTCATGTCATGCATGATGCCACCAATTTGAGAAAAATGGTATGAATATGAGCTAAACTTGTATGAATCTAAGTTAAACTAAGTTAGAATTTGTAAATATATAACTAAACTTGTACCAACCTATACTATACATGTTGTACTTTTCTTGCCAATCTATATTTTTATAAAGCTAAGGCTACTAGATAGTAATGCCATATCTTGGATAGTATCACCATGTGGTGCCATTGTCCCAATTTGGGTGCTCATGTATAACTACTCTTATTTATGTGCAACTATAATTGATTTATATGTCACTATTTCTAACTGTGTTTGCTTGAATCTAATTTTTGTAATCTGAACTTGTGTTATAAAAATTATACTCTAAGTAAATTTTGATAGTTTGATATTTGTGACAAACCCTTGTGAATGGCATCTATTTTGAGGGAATTATTAAACCTTTGTAATAACTATCCTCAAAATAAAAATATCTCTAATATGTGTGTTATCTAGAGCGTATATGATATATGCATAATAATCTAATATAATATACATACATAACATCAAAAAGTAATATAATTTGACCATAAGTTTTTAATATGCAATGTATGTTATGTATAACATTCACAAGGCTATCAAGATAGATATAATAATGTATGTAACAACAAATTTGAGTAATAACTGAGGAATTACTTAGGGGATGGGGAAATGATGTCCATCATGACACCCAAGTAGGAAGGGGCGATACATGAGGTCATTCACGGCATCTAAAACTAGAGTGTTTAACAAGAAAGAGACAAGTGTCATGGCCATGGCACATATAAATAATCATACATACAACACATGTGAGGCATGCAAAGTGGGCCAAGGGGATACAATATAAAGGACATGGGCACATATCACTAAATATAAGAAAGTAAGACATATAATGACATGTTAAAGTGTCCACATATACAAACAAAAATTAAGTTAGCTTAGAGACACATGGAAGGACATGTTCAAATATTTGCATACACAATCAAGAAAGCACACATAAGAACATAGACACATGTCCAAAGTACAAATACTATGAAAATAAGTGACGTAGAGCCAAAGATTAATGGAATATTCAAATTAAATTTAATACAAGAATCATATATATACAATCAATTCTAATCTAAGAAAGCTAGAAATAAAAGTATGGATGAACTTGTAATATAAATCTATGTAAGAGCTAAGATGTACATATACTGATTCTAAAGTACTAATAGTTGTTAACAAATCAGAGTAGTTATAGCATGATAAATATCAACATATAACAATGCCAAATCTATCATGTAGAGTTTAAAAATATGTAACTTAGTAATCAAAACTATGTATAGGTTACCATCAAATGGGTGAATATGTAAAATGGAGAACTTGTGTATCTATGTAGATGCCCTAGTGGGTAGATAATAGAAAATATAGATCAATGTAGTGGGCCTAAGTCCTATATTAATATACAAACACTCGATAAGAATAAGTGAAGCATGTATGTATGATAAAACTGACTAAAATAAGTTATCTAGCATATTTAGTGTCTAAAAAATATAAGAAGTGTAAACATGGAAATGCATACAATCTATAATTTTGTGTTTTCTAGGTAAATATTTTAATTTTTTTGTATTTTATAGATATAATCTATGTATAAGTAATATAAAAATATATCTATATATAAATAACAATAAATAAGGAAATGATGTACATGAAGGGAGGAACAATACTAACCAATGAGTCTCATGGGAGATTCACATCAAGGTGGCATATGTTAAATAAAGGAACAATGATCATGCATATTATATGAAAAGGCAACTATGGTCCTAGAACCTACTGTACTAGGTATTCTATATCTTTCTCTACCAGTGAAGTGGAGCTAGAAATCTATGAAACTGACTATGGTGTCATGTGAACTATAGGGGTATTAGGGACCCTTATAGTATAAGATGTTGTAGTTGTAAGAGGTTCCCTAAATTGAGAACCCTAAGAAGTTAATAATACTGATCTTAGAATAAAATGAGTAGCAGAAGGACATCTAAAATCTATAACATATCTTTGATAGAGGTGTCTCTCTAATAATAGTCTCCATAGGAGAGTATGCATATGTGGAAATAATATATGAGTAGACCTCACATAAACTATTGGCTTCATTAAAATCTATTTTGTACTAATAAAAACTATGTTTAGAGCTATAAATGGTAACTATGTTGTAACTAGTAACTATGCTAAATTTGTAATTGTGTTATAACTAGTAACTGTGATGCAATTGCTTCTGGGATAGGTGGAAGATACTCATATGAAATACCCTCAACTATGATCACCTAATTTACATGTATATATTTTAGGCATATATGCATAATGGATGGGATGGATCATAATTATTGTATCCATGGCCTACCTAATAACATGTCAAATGTGCTTGCACTAGGTACTACTAAGGATCTAATAGCCACATGTGTTGGTCCAACGTGGAGTGGAAGTACAACCTCCATAATAGATATCTAAACATGGAAACTAAAACCATAGATAATTATGTCTATAGGAGATACATCCTATTCTAAATACCTCAAATGCTATATAAGTGTGATACTGCACATATTAATACTAACCCATTATCAACCATAACACTCTAAATAGGATTATGGTTTATGTAAGCTCACATAAAAACTGCATATAAATATCAATCATCATCAACAATCTCCTACTCTAAGAAAGTAATGAGTGGTCTAGATATAACTATAGTATGGTACACACTAATAATATTGTGTAGTGAGTGTGCATCCTCTATAGTTGTGTGATATGATGCTGGTGGTGGATGTCCTTGATATGTGTAGTGAACACCTAAAGTGCCCATGTGATTTGGAAATGGATTAGAGAATATTTTCAATTCCTTATATTCTATTTGTTGATATTTTTGTGCCTCTATGGGTGTGCCCACATCAATAATGTTAGCTTCTATAGAATATTATATCTTATGTTTCAAGTTGATGCATTAATTTTTTGTATGTATTGGTGCCCTATTACATTATTATAATGAATTGGAATCATATTTATTTATAATAGGCTATGTCATATCAAAATATTTGATGAGAGGGAGAGATATTACATTGCACTCCAAGAGATGATGTAAAACACATCTTGACAATTCTGAAACATTGGCGAAAAATCTCCATAGAGGAGCTGATAAAACTAGGTGAAGAGATGGTTCTAAACCTATATTAATTATGGCCTTTAGATCACTCTTATTTTTAGTGTACTTTACCTTATATTGAGGCTTACTATAACTCTTAGTAGTTGATTTTGATCCACTTGTATATTTCAGTTTGCCCATACAAAGAAGCTTAACTTCTCTTTCCTTCACTATGTGGCATAAGTATATGAAGTTTTGAATCTTCTTAAACAAGATTACTTCTTATAATGATGATAATAAACTCTATTTTAATGTATCCTATATCTCTCTATATGTCATGGTACTAGTGAACTTGGAAAATATATTCTTATATCACAAGATGTATTCTTCAATAGCCTCATTTGATTTATGTTTCAATTATGTTATTTAAGTATATGAGATATTATCATTGATGTTTATTGATAATTAAGATAAAATAATATCTACCAATACATTGAATGTAGTGATAGACTAATTCAGTAGATCATAAAACCATTGTAAGGCATAATCCTTTAAACTAAATGAAAAAAACTTAGTGAGGACCTAATCATTAGGCACGTAGTCCAAACATGTAGCATGAAAATATCGAATATGGTGCTCTAGGTCAACCTTACCATTATATAATGAAAGTTTTGGTTCTACAAATCCATATGATAAAGGATTTGCCTCTATTTGATGTGCCAAAGGTGTATGTAAAGGAACTTGAGAATCCAAGGCATGTGATGTCCTAGTGGATCCTTTATCAAGATGTAAAACCTTATCATATAGAGTATGAAACTCCTACACAATGGATTGTACATCTGGAGAGGTTGAACTAGCCATAGGAGGTGTAGTTGTCATTAAAGGTTGTTAAGTTAAAATTGGTTGTTGTGTTAGCTGAGTTGGCCCCAAAGTAGATGTAACAATGTTACTATCTGGGGGAGTAGAAGATTAACCATTATTTGATTTATTCTTTATTTTAATTATGGTTTGTAAAATATATTTGATGAGCCCCAAAAATGTCCTATTATTGTCCTCATATATCACACTCATCTTTTTTGTTTACCATGCTTTTGGATAATTTTTGATAAAGTTTCCTTCCTTAAAAAGTCATAATCATGTAAATAGCATTATGTTTCTATACTATTTGAATAGTTAGAATTATGTATTAGAATTAAATATATGATAGTTATCTTATACTATAGGACTATTTTTATATAATGTATTTTAAAGATGTTTTGGAGAAATATGTATATACCATAGAATATCTTGTAGCAAAGGAATCTCATCACAGAGATATATCCTACAACTACTACATGACCAAAGCTGTGGATGAATAAATTTTTATTCCTCTTTCAAACGAATTGAAAAAATAACTATAACCTCCATGGAGCTTAATAAGTGTTGGAATAATGCATATTTAAGCTTACCTAGGGTTAATAGGGTAAGTTATTTATTACCGAGGGTAAAATTTATTTACCTTGGTTAATTTATTTTATTGTTGAGAATTTCTCAGCAATATATTTGTTCGTAGTATGAGAAAACAAATAGTTTGTTTTCTCTATTTTGTAATCATTACAAATAGTTTGTTAACATGAAACAAACTATTTGTATTATAAATACTTTGCATTATATGAGAAATTAACAAGAGATTATTGAGAATATACATAGAAATTTTTGGATTATCACCTATTTTTTAGGTGTGACAAATTTATTTATTCTCTGGAAATATTTGTAGGTTATTTGTTGTGGGTTCTCTCTCCTAGATTGATCCTGTGGATCCTGTTTATCTCCTGCTCATTCCTTCATGGTATCAGAGCTTGGAGTTCCAGTTGAAGATCCTCTTCCCTGAAATTTTTCATCTTTTAACACATTCAAAAATATTATTTTATTGATGTGTTATAGATATTTTTAATTCTCTCAAATTCTGGTTCTTATTTACTAGTTTTTTTTGAAAAATTCTGTACTTTATGATCATTAAATGACCGTAAACATTTCCAAAATTAGATTTTTTTTATGGAGGTGTAGGAAATAAAGTCAGGAATCCATTTCAATTTGAATTTTCGCATTTGGATCAGGATGTACAGCTCTTTCATTCAAAAACTTGCAGACTAGTCCCTGTTGGCAGACTGCAGTACCTGTCCGTTTTTCTGATGTGGAAGATCGTACGGTTGACGTTTTTAAAATATGAGACCTGTTAATGAAATATGACTCTTATATATTTCTATCAATATAAATTTTGATGAATTTGGATCAGGCTGTACAATGGTTTGGAAGCCAACAACAGGAAATTAAAAACTGTTTTTTTGCCTGCTGTATAGCCGTACAGATTTCTCATTTTTGAATGCCTTATTATATATAAAATCAAAATATGATAATTTCATGTGATATCAGACTTCCAAATATTTCATTTCATGCTGAGAAGGATGGATTTTGAGCAGGCCGTACAGTCTTTTTTTGCAGATCCAGTGGAGCCATTCTGCATTGCTGAAAGGTGTTTTTTCCTTGGCTATTTTTCTCAAATATTTCCCTGACCACCACGCCTTGCTGGAAAAAGAGTTTATTTTTGATAAAGCCAAATATTATTCAAATGATATCTCACATGTGTGATTCATTTTTGGCCTTTTTTTAATTAATTATTTTAATTTTTAGTGGTTTAAATGCAAGTCTCTAGCTTTGAAAGTTCAAATTTGACTTTGCTAAAACGGCTAGAGATATTTTGTTAAAAATTTGTAGGGAGGAGGTCTTGGGGTGAAATCCCCCTACATTTTTTAATTTTTTTTAAGTCAAGGCTAAATTTTTTTTCGTCGGGAGACGTTAAATTGTAACGAGAGGGGTGTTTTTTGAGGAAAAACAAATGTCTAGATTGTTCTTGTCAACTTCATCATCTTCCTCGGGAATGGAATCTCGATTATTTGAACCTCTAAATTATAAAAATTACCATGTTTGGAAGCCAAAAATGCAAAAACTCCTTCAATCAAAAGGCTTATGGAGAATTTTTTCTAAAACGACACCTGCAGCATTCACCACTAAAAAAGACAAATATGCATATGGATGTAAGCAGGATGAGGCTCTTGGATTGATTTGCCTCAACGTCTCAGATAATATTCAATTTCACATTGCAGATGCTACTACAACAAAAGAGGTATGGGAAAAATTTAAAAACCTATTTGGCAAAGTTAATGAGTTTAAAATTTTGCAATTAGATGCAGAATTGAGTACTCTCTCTCCATCAGATTTCCCTTCAATAGATGAATTCTTGGCAAAATTCAAATTTATAAGGTCACAGTTGAAAGCTGGTGACAAGGATAAAAGTGATCAGGAGTGCATTTTCATGATTTTTTCAAAGTTGAAAGGACCATATAGTGTTTTTTCCTCTGCTTTTTATACTATGATGGATACATTAGGTGATGAATTCAAATGGCCTTCCTTTGAAGTTTTTTGTGAAAGATTGACTAGGGAGCAAACAAAATTAATGGCCTTAGATGCTCTACCTGGTCCTAGTCATGCTCTAGTTGCTAATTCTTCTAAAGGAAAACCTTCACCTAAGTCTGAAAAGCAAGCACCTTCAAATAACCCTCCAGAGTCCACCACCCAATCACGTCATCATTCTAAATCTACTAAGACCAAAAAGTCCTTTAAGCAAAAGAAGAAAACATTTGGTCCATGTAATTTTTGTGGTGGTCCTAATCATGATGAAAGTAGATGTTTTAAGAAGATGGAAGCATTAGAGGCAGCGGTCAGACAACACAAAATTTCTATTCCGTCTCCATCTCCTTCTACTTCTATAGGAAAAGGGAAAGCACTTTCAGCCAAGGTTATTTCTTCATGTCAGGATCAGTGGATTTTTGACTCAGGTGCTTCTCACCATCTCACACATTCTAAGGATCTATTGTCTTCCCTTACAGATTGCAATACATCACATATTGTTATGGGTAACTCCTCACAGATTGAAGTCTTGGGATCAGGTACTGTTGATAAACAAGATGGATGTTTTAACAATGTATTACTTGTACCTCAAATCTCTTCTAATCTTCTCTCTGTATATCAAATATGTAATTCTGGTACTGGTAAAATTGTGGAGTTTACTTCACATAATGTTGTAATAAGAGAATGTAATGATCCTAGTGAGATAGTTGCTACAGGTACAGCAGACCATACTGCAAGACTCTATACTTTTGATAAGTTTGAGTCTTTTGTGTCTTCTGGTTCTTCGCTTATAGCACATGGTAATAATCTCAACAAATTGTGGCATGAGAGATTGGAACATTTGAGTTATGGATATATGCAACAAATGAGTACAAAACATCTTGTAAAATGCCTTCCTAAGGTCTCATGTATTGATGGGGTGTGTCCTAGTTGTCTAGTTGGTAAACAACACCAAGATCCATTTCCAGTTGGTAAGGCCACACGTGCAAATGCACCCTTAGAGTTGGTTCATAGTGATTTGATGACTTTTCCAACTTGTTCTTTTTCAAGGGCTAAATATGCACTCACATTCATTGATGATTTCACTCGTAAAACTTGGGTATATTTTCTCAAGTTGAAAAGTGAAGTTTTTGAGACTTTTAAGGCTTTTAAAGCCTTTGTTGAAAAACAATCATCTCTTCCTCTTAAGAAGATACACACTGACAATGGGGGGGAATATGACAGTAATGCTTTCTATGATTTTTGTATTGAGCATGGGATACAACATCAGTTCACTGTACCACACACTCCTCAACAAAATGGTGTAGCAGAGAGGAAGAATCAAACATTGAAAGAGATGGCTAATTGTATGATTCACTCTAAAAATTTGGGTCCACAATATTGGGCTGAAGCTGTAAATTGTGCAAACTACATTCAAAACCGTATGCCTCATAAAGCTGTGCAAAATATGACACCAGAAGAAGCTTGGTCTGGGATCAAGCCTGATATTTCATATTTTTGCATCTTTGGGAGTCAAGCATGGGCATTCATTCCTGATGACAAACGTAAAGCATTGGAGAAGAAAATCCAACCACTCATTTTTTTTGGTTATTGTGAAGATGTAAAAGCCTACCATCTTTTTGATCCTGTCACACATGATGTGTTTTTTTGACGAGATGTTCAGGTTGATGAGTTACCCACTCCACAAGTGTGTACATCTAGTTCTTCTTCTCCCCCTCCTTCTTCTACTAAGGATAGTGAGGATTTGATTTCTATTGATGATGATGATGATGTCACACTTATTCAGCCACCACAGCCATCTTCTTCACCACCTTTGCCTAAATGGGCAAAGAGCACTCTACATGCAGCTGGTTCTTTTATTGGTGATCCATCTGATTCTCGTCGCACTCGCTCACAGACATCTGGTGTTGCTCTTTTGGGACAAGCTTATACAGATGATCTAGTGTTGTTTTCTGAGGCTATTGGTATACCCAAGTGGGATGTTGCTATGTATGATGATTATTCTTCATTAATGAAGAATGATACTTGGGATCTTGTCCCTCTTCCTAAGGGAAGAAAACTTGTAAAATGTAAATGGGTCTATAGGACCAAATATACTGTAGATGGATCAGTAGATAAGTACAAAGCTAGATTAGTAGCTAAGGGTTTTTCACAGGTTGAAGGGGTTGATTACTCTGAGATCTTTGCTCCTGTAGCTAAGATGGATTCTATTCAGCTTGTACTCTCTCTTGCTGCTTCACATTCTTGGTCTATTTTTCAGATGGATGTGAAGAGTACTTTCTTACATGGTGATCTCCATGAGGAGATCTATATGGAGCAGCCTCCAGGATTTGTGTAGGGCTCATCCTTGGTTTGTAGACTCCGTCGTTCTCTTTATGGCCTCAAACAAGCTCCTAGAGCTTGGTATGAGAAGATGGATAGTTTTCTTTTGAGTTCTAGTTTTATTCGTTGTGAGTCAGATCACAATGTATACATCCTGAAGCAAGGTGAGGAGCTTGTCATTTTGGTTTTGTATGTTGATGACCTCATCCTCACTGGTAGTTCAGATTCCTTGATACATGACATCAAGGACAAGTTGGCAGATAGGTTTGATATGATAGATCTAGGACTTCTACATTAGTTTCTTGGTCTTCAAGTTTTTTAGTCTTTTGAGGGCATTTCTATTGGACAGCAAAAGTATGCGACAGATATTCTTCATCGATTTGGCATGGTTGATTGTAAGCCTGCACCCACTCCATATCAGTCAGGTATTGTGTTGTCTGCCACTTGTACGACTCCTCTTGTTGATTCCACTTTGTATAGGCAACTTGTAGGTAGTCTTTTATACCTGACTCATACCCGTCCCGACATCACATTTGCTATGAACCTTGTCTCTTAGTTCTCACATGAGCCTCATGAGAGTCATTGGCAAGCAGCCAAGCATATTTTGTGCTACATTTGGGGCACCACTCACTTTGGTATACATTACACACCACAAAGTTCTACATAGCTCGTTGGATACACTAACTCTGATTGGGCTGGTGATGTTGACACTCGCAAGTCCACTTGTGGATTTGCTTTCACACTTGGTTCAGGTCCAGTTGCTTGGGCATGCAAAAAGCAGACTGCTATTGCATTGTCCTCTACTGAGGCTGAGTATCGAGGTGCTGTCAAAGCTAGTCAGGAGATACTTTGGCTTTGACAGTTGCTTGGAGAGTTTGGCTTCACATAGCAGGGTCCTACTACTCTTTAGTGTGATAACCAAAGTGTGATTTCTATTTCACACAATCCTATTGAGCATCAGTGGACAAAACACATTGAGATTCACATGCACTTCATTCGACATCTTATTCAGGATGGAGTTCTTTCTTTGGAGTTTGTGCCTACAGTTGAGCAGATTGCAGACATCTTCACTAAACCTTTGGCTTTTCCTCGTTATCTTCAATTGCGAGTGATGCTTGGGGTGAAGGAAGTTGTCCTTGGGGGGGATTTCCCATGAAGTCCATCCTTCCTTTATTTTTCATATATTTTGATTGGTTTGTACATGGGTACCTTATTAGGCTTAGTAGCTGGGACCCATCCTTGTTTGTCATTCTCCCTATGTTTCGCTTAAGGGAGGGTGTTGGAATAATGCATATTTAAGCTTACCTAGGGTTAATAGGGTAAGTTATTTATTACCGAGGGTAAAATTTATTTACCTTGGTTAATTTATTTTATTGTTGAGAATTTCTCAACAATATATTTATTTGTAGTATGAGAAAACAAATAGTTTGTTTTCTCTATTTTGTAATCATTACAAATAGTTTGTTAACATGAAACAAATTATTTGTATTATAAATACTTTGAATTATATGAGAAATTAACGAGAGATTATTGAGAATATACAGAGAAATTTTTGGATTATCACCTATTTTTTAGGTGTGACAAATTTATTTATTCTCTGGAAATATTTGCAGGTTATTTGTTGTGGGTTCTCTCTCCTGGATTGATCCTGTGGATCCTGTGTATCTCCTACTCATTCCTTCAGTAAGGATGCAGTTGAATAATGAAACAACTTTGTTTGTACTAAAACAATGTTGTAGAATTCACATGAAAAGTGACATTAACAAAAGGAGCTAATTTTGCTTATCATAAGTTGAATGTTTATTATATTAGAATATATATTGTTTTGTATAAATAAATATCATATATGGTATATATATGTAAAAATAGTGTTAAGAGGTAGTAGATATTGATTGGAGAATTATCAGAAGTACATTTTGTCAAGTAGATGTTATTGTAATTTCCCATAGCAATTCATTACTGTATTTTTTATTAATATGAACAAGCATTTATAAATTTAATTAAGCATTGTGAGAGGAAGGATTGAATATAGATTCAGAAGGAGGAAGTCCCCATTTATAATTCTTGCAACAACAATCCAAACCATTTAATTAACTAAGCATGTTATTTGGTTTCTTTATGCATTGTGTGTTTTATTTCTGAATTATGTGATTTACATTCTTGCTTATATTTGTTTAAGGAAGATTCCAATGTGTAAACATTTATTTCACAGTATTTTTTTCATGTTTAAATTCCAACATTAAATTTATTGCATGACTTCAACATATTAGATTACAATTAGTAAAAGGTCAAATTAGAATATTGAGTGTGCATATATAGTGACATCATCCTATCAAGTCTACATCCTTGAGTTGACATTTGAATGAAATATAAGGTACATGCTTATGGTAACTCTCCTTTTGCATTTTGTTCAAGAGAAGTATATTTGATTGTGAATCAATTGCTAGTCATTTTTGGTGCCATTGCCAGGGAAGGGTGTCACACACTTATAATCTTCAATCTTGATAGCATTTTTTTTTCTGGATGTTCAATGTTTTTATTTCTAAATATTTCTATTCTTTATATTAAATATTTATTTCTATCATAGTTTAAATTTCCATTTTTTCAAATAGGATAGTGGAAATTTTCAAAAAAAAACCCATATTACTAACCCTATGTAGGCAAGGTGGGCAAAAATGTTAAAATAAAAGGAAAAAGTGGTTGACATACATGCCAAGTGAAGGGGACTATATAGGAATATTTTTTTATAAATAATCAATCATTGCTACAGGATCAAAAATTCATCTTACAATAGTTTAAGAACATGAAATAATTCCTAAAGATCACTCACAGTTATCAATAAAAGAGGTAGAGAAGGAAGAATTTTTGGTTGGATTGGTAACACAAACTAGAGACCTTGAAGAGTTTCATACACCTGGAAGAGACCCACATGTACCACCTTTGATAATTTCCACCTTATCACCTCATACTCAAGAATATGAAGTTCAGTTTCCTCCATCACCTAAATTTATTGCTAGGGAGGCATTCAAGGTCATTCTTGCTCCTAGAAGAAACACTAGGCCAATACAATCTTCCAATTTAGAAAGACTATTTACTAAGACATAAGCTAATTTTTTTGAAACCTTGATACCATCCCCATTTTATAGGAAGCTATACATTCCTAAAAAAAGATAAAATCTCCATCTTTTATACCCCCAAAAAAAAAAGAATTGATAGGAATTTTGAATGGTGGGTATCAACAACCTTCAATCTACCAACATAAAGAGTATTCATGGGGGATGACTAGGAAGAAAACACTATGAATGAGTCAGCTAATTTTGAATTTCCTATCCTTACTCTTGATGGAAATGCACCCATAAATAATATCCCTCACTCTACCCTCCTATAATTTTAGGGGAAAAACATTTGAGGATCCAAACACATTTCTTTTTGAGTTTGACATCTTATGTCATAGCTATAGATGCTCAAAAAATCAAATTGTTTCTAGCAACACTCAAAGATGAAATACTTAAATGGTCCATGGGACTTGGAAAGGATGCCATTTTTACTTGGGAAGAAATGAAGGAGAGGTTTTTGATGAAATACCAAGACTATTGTAGGGGAAATAACTAAAGAAGAGATGATATATTCTGAATGACACAAGCTGATGATGAGCTCATGGAAGAATATATTCAAAGATTTTTTTTTAGATTGAAAAAATAAAATTAGATTACAATGGACAAAGAATTGGTCAAGTTGATATTCCTGAAAGGGATTAGAGATGATTGTCTAAAGGGACTAGATCTAATGTCTTGTGATGATATTTCTACACTGCCCTTTGATGAACTAAAATTTATATGTATAAAATACTCCATATTAACCATGAATAAAATTATGGGAAAAACCCTTCCTAAAACATCTACAATAATATTTTCTAAAGGTGAAGTTAACAACCTGGTCTAGGACATGAAGCAGGACATTATCAGCCACCTAACTACTTATCTTGAAACATTACATACATGGAAGAATCAAGAAGAAACTGAGAAAGCCTTAGCTACCTATTGCCCTAAGTGTAGAAATAAGAAGGTATATTACACATGTCATTCTATTAAATCTTGGGTATCTAGAATAACTATGGATAATCTTGAAATAGTGGAGTTGCATGCCATAGGATAAATGAGGATCAAGTGTTTTTCATGGCTCAATAGAAACCATGGGTATAAAGATCAAGTGTGTCATCAAACTCTATGTTTGTAAATTATCAATTCTTAAATAATCCTTAATATGGTTCTTGGTTGAATATATCCAATGAAAATTGGTCCTAAAAAAATTAATAGCTACCCCAAAATCAGTTATAGATGCAACAGAATGGAAAACAACCTCAACTTGGGAAATTCTAAAACTAGCAATGGTTATTTCCCTCTAATCCATGGAAAAAAAATGGAGAGTCAATCAAGGATTTCCCCAGTAAATTCAATAACCAAAAAAATAATAGGCCTTAATGACAAACACTTAGTAACCTATTAGAACCACCCAATTACCCATCTATCCCATCCCTAATCTAACCAATAAGTTGGCTCAACTAACACAATCCATAGAAATAATGCAATATCCAACATACACCTTGGATATTAATCAATTTCAACTTCACTTAGGCCATGTTCTTCTATAACCCACCTCACCCATAATCACATACCACTCTAAACCAACCCCATTCCATACTAATCCACAACCACCCATGGCCAATCCTAAGCCAAGTTCATCCAAAAATTAAAAAGAATTTGACAATCCTCCTTTTTTAGAGAGATTGAACATATCACATTTTAAACTAGAGCCTAAATTTGATATTTTAGGATAACTCAAGAATGTGTGCATAAACATCCCACTCTTTCAAAAAATAAAGGATTTCCTATCTACAATAAAGCTGTTAGAGAGCTATGTTTGAAATAACTAAGAAGAAAGAAAAGGATCTTAAAATAGTCCAGGTCATTGGCCAACTAGTAGATATTATCTTGGGAAATATAGTTCCCCTAGAATATTCTAATCTTAGAAGTCTTGTAGTTAATGTAATCATCCATGGCAAGCCATATCCAATACTTTAATTGAATTAGGCATGGCCATCAATGTGATGACCAAGGAGACTATGTAATAGCTGAAACTTACAACCCTTTGTCCAACACCCACCATCTTCCAGATAGTGGATAAATTAATTATTAAGCCTAAGGGGATTATTGAGGACCTTGTTATCATTGGAAAATCTTGGCAATATCTATTAGAATTTATTATCTTGTAGCTAAAAAATAATTTGGGGGGTTATCCTCTCGTCTTTAGCCACCCATGGTTGGCCATCATTGATTATTTTATTGGTTTTAGGTCAGGAAAAATGCTAATTTCCAATCAAAATGACACCAAGAAACTAGTTATTTATCCACCAGCTTAGCCTTCCTAGAATGAGGCCCAACCCATTGGATTAATGACTTTGAGAAAGCTATCTCCTTGAAAACTCTCTGCATAATTGATCAAAGTCTAACTCTATAGGCATAATAATAATAATAGACTATCCTTATTTGTATCCTAAAAAACACTTATCGATAGGATCTTGTAGCCATAAACCTGTTAGAATGTACACCATACCCTTTTTAGAATACCTTTATTGAGAATGATCTTGATAAAACTATAATAGACATTTGGACATTCCATGAATTAATTCCCTATAAATGTAGTTATGCTTCTTTAATTACCAATGTAGAAACCATGATTTATTTAATAAAGCAATTAGACATTCTACCAAATAATCCTCTCAACATCAAAACCTCCTTAAAACCATAATAAGAAATTTAGGTACTTACAATGCTGAGAAAGCACACAATAGCATTTATCTGGGATTACCATGACATGAGAGTAATACCCCCAAATTTATGCACACATCATATTTACATTAAATAAGAATGTAAACCTATTCACCAACCCCAATAATGAATGAATCCTTTCGTTAAATATATTATCAAAATTGAGTTACAAAAAATCTTGGATGCAAGATTTATTTACCCTATTTTAAATAACCGATGGGTCTCTTCCCTGGTCATTATCCCTAAGAAAGGGGTAAAATGATGTATTTACGTTGACTATCAAGAATTGAATTCTGCTATTAGGAAAGATCACTTTCTCCTTCCATTTATTGATCAAGTGTTGGATTCAATAGTAGGGAAAAACTACTTTTCCTTTCTAGACAAATATAGTGGTTATAATCAGATATGAATTGCTCCACAATACCAAGATAAAACCACTTTTACTTTCCCTTAGGGAACCTATGCCTATGCCATCTTACCATTTGGCCTTTGCAATGCCTCAAATAATTTTCAAAGGGCTATTTTGAGCATATTTTATAATCTCTCATATGACTATGTTGAAATGTACAAGGATGATTTCCTTATCTATGGGTAGACATTCAAGAAATGATGACCAAACTGGAGAAAGTTCTTCAATGTTTCTAAGACCACCAATTATCTTTAAAAAATGAAAAGTGTTACATGCTTATGACTGAAAGGATTGTGTTGGGACATCACATATCTCCTGTTAGAATTGAAGTTGACCCAATAAATATAAGTATCATTAAGGATCTACCCACACCAAAGAATAAAAAATATGCTACAATATTTTTAGGACATATTGGTTATTATATACGATTCATCAAATATTTTAGTAAAATTGTCACCCCATTTTTTGGATTGCTTGCTAAGGATGTTGAATTTACATGGAATGATGATTTTCAAACTACCTTTCAAAAACTCAAAGACCTCCTCATAACAAATCCTATTATGATAGGGTCTAATTGGAAGAATCCTTTTCACATCCACATAGATGCATCTGACACCACTTTAAAAGTTATCCTTGATAAAAAAAAATATGAATATTTGAGTTATGTAATCTATTTTATTAGAAAAAAATATTTAAGGGGATAAAATCATCTATACTATAATAGAGAAGGGATTTCTCACCATCATCTATGCTATCAATAAATTTTGATACTACATTATAGGTTACCAAGTACTCATACACATACATGATGTGACAATTATGTATTTAATGAATAATCTACTATAATAGGTATTATAATTTGATGGCTACTTTTACTATAGGAGTTTGATATTATCATTAGAGATAGACCAGGTAAGGATAATGTAGTAGCATATTTTCTATCTCAATTGAAAAATGATGAGCACAATCCTATTGTTGATAAATTTTTTCTTGATGAACATTTATTTAGAGTAACAATTGAATCTCTTTAGTTCATAGATATTGCTAACTATCTTGTTGTAAGATCACTACCATAACCTTTCTCACCTAGGAAAAAATAAAATTAGATCTAAAAAATCAAATATTATTCCTAGATTATAATATATCTCTTTATCACTAGACCAGATTTAGTTATGAGAAGATGTATTTGAGAAGATGAAGATTGCGACATTCTTAGAGATTTCCATGATGAACCCTATGGGGGTCATTTTTCTACCAAATAGACTTTCATAAAAGTACTCATTATCAGATATTATTATCCTTCTTTGAACAAGGATGACATGATGTATACACGTAGATGTGATCAATGCTAGCATATGGGAAAACTCACTCACTCTGATGAAATGTCATTATATCCACAACTAGTTCTATAACCATTTTACAAATGGGGACTAGAATTTGTATGTCCCATTGGTCCTAAATCCAAAAACAAGGTATATAAATGAGTGTATATTGATTATGTCACAAAATGGGTCCAGATCAAAGCATTAACCCATGTTTGAGATAAGAAAGTAGCTAAGTTCTTGTATTAATCAATATTCACCCACTATGGAGTATCAAGAGAAATAGTCATAGACCAAGGCCCATGGTTCACATCAGACCTCACAACCACCTTGGTAAAGGAATATGAAATCAGATGCAAAAAGTCTACCCCTTAGCATCCTTAGTCAAATAGTTAGGTGGAAGTGAAAAATATAGAATTATAAAATATCCTCACTAAGTCTATGAGTCTACATAGAAAAGATTAGTCAAATCATCTTCTAGAAGTAGTCTGGGCTTATAGAATCACCTGGAAAACCATAACTAGTCTCACTCCATATAAACTAGTTTATGGTAAGAAGCATGTTCTGCTCATTGAGTTCAAACATAAAACATTAAGGACAACACTTGATTTTAGATTGGATCTTTTCCAATCTCAATAAGATAAGATCATATAATTGAATGCACTTTATGAACTAAGAAATGAAGCACTTGATCATACTAAAACAATGTAAATACAACATGTGGGTTGGCATGATAGGAACATCAATACTAAGAATTTCTAACCTAGTGATTGGGCACTCCTTTTTGACTCTAAATACAAGGATCATAAAGGAAAGATACAGTTTGGATGTCTTGGGCCTTATGAGATCAAATATTTTTTTGACAATGGAGCTATAAAGCTCATGACCATTGACTCTATTTAGTTCTGACTATTTGTTAATGGCCATAGGCTCAAGCTATATAAGAAACTATTTTCCAAAGAAATTTTCACCTACCAACTTCTTGAAGAACAACATCCATCTCTTCTTCATGAAGCAAAACATGTTCCTATAGCCAAAATTTATTTCTGTCAACCCTTCTCTAAAATTTCCCAAGAGAAATAAAGTTTATTATAGCCAAGAACTATCCATTCATAATGTCTTGTTTTAGGTTGAATAAAATACTACCTCCTATATTCCTATAATTCTAGTTGAGTTTGGACTAGAAAATATAAAAAATAATCAAAAAATTCAGAAATGAAACCCTTTAGGCATTACTGAGGGAAGTTGTCTCAAAAATCTAAGTCACTGGATGATAGACATTCATTAAAAAAAGAGGGGCACTATAGTAATAAAACTATTTGTTTTCATCTATTTTTGCTTGCAGATTCATTCCCTTAGATCAAAAATACACTTTTATTTTTGCTATAGGATGAAAAACTTGTTGCTATAGGAAATAATTCTTGATATAGGATTAAAAAATTGTTTCTACATGAAAAATTTCTTTTTATAGGATGTATTCTTATCAATCCATCCTACATTCCATCCTCATAAAGCATTTTGATCTAGAACAAATGATAACACATGCTAGAACACCACTTTAAATCATCATTTGTGCATTAGTAAAAGGTATTCCTACAAGTAACAAGGTAATTATTTTATATTTATTTCATATCATAAATTTTAATTATTAAAAAGATGATGGGTCTTAATGTTATTAAGGTGCCACCATATCTTTTCCTTCACCGATTGACGTGATCATTGATGTGCTTCTACTACCACCCCTTATTTTTACCATGAGTCATTTGTGCATGCTGGATTCATTCCTTGAGGAAAAGTTATAGTTTAATTTGGGGGGTTATTTCCCATTCAAATGGATTATTTTTCTCTCTAATAAAAATTTGAAAACATTCCACCAAAGCCCCAAAACCCTTACTACAAGAACACAAAACTACAACTCTAATTTCATCTCATAATATGGGATGGGATTTGCTTACACATGAACCACTTGATATTAATCCTCTAACCAATAGCCTAGACATCTTGGAACTATTCCAAAATTTAGGATGGGCATAATATTTTTAGAGGATATAGGCTCTAGATCAAGGAATTGGAGCCAAATTTTTTGGCTCATTACATAATAACTAGTTAATAGTAAGAGGAATGAAAATAAAGCTGAAAAAAACTATCATTAGTAGAGCATTGAGATTTACATGAAAAGGGGAGGCATGGTAAGATAAATTTGATGCTAAAGTAGAGAGGTGAAATTCCATTAGAGGAAATGAAATCCTAGAAACTGCAAAGCAAGGCATTGCATGGTTATCTTTACTAGGAAGATGGGTGAAAGCTACTGAGTTCATCTATAGATATTTCACTTATGAAGGGAGGTATTCCATGTTGCATGGAATTCACTTCAAATTCATGAATCATTTAATAAATGGTATAGAGATAAATGTCCCCAATTTCTTTCTCATCATGATCACAAAAATGGTGGAGGCATTTTAAAAGCTAATTCCAAAGCTCTTTCTCATGATTGTTTAATCCAGTTGATTGTTCAAAACTATTTGCAAAGGACTAAACCCAACATAAGTTGGGAAGATTTTCTCTAAGTTTCAAGAAAAATAGAAATTAATAGAGAGGGAAATGAAATATAAGAGGAATTAGAAGTAGAAGAACAAAGGATAGAAGAAGCCTTTCCTATAGCTCCATAAGAACCTACAATAGAAAAACTTCTTGTAGCTCCATAAAATCCTATAAAAGTATACCTTCATGTAGCTCCAAAAGAACTTGCAAAAGGAGACCTTCCTATAGCCACACAAGAACCTACAGTAAGTACTAAATAAATGAATTCCAAAAGCAAAGAGTCTAGAAGAAAAAGGAAAAAACTCATTCTCAAACCTGATTCAGAGGAATTTGAAGAGGAACTTCCACCTCCCAAAAAGGCTAAGGTAACTTCTACTCCTCTCAGATCCCGTAGATTAAGAAGAAAGATGAGAACTAAACCTTCATCTATTATTGAAATCAATGAATAATATGGAGAAAATTAGACTAACAATAGTAATGAATCTCTATAGGCTAAAACAAAAAAAGAAGAACGTTCTCTAGAATACAATCAAGAGGTATAACAAGTAGAACACAACCTTGAAGAGTTGTAAAAGGAACCGATTCTAGAAGAAGAAAAAACATGGAGTAACCTACCATACAAATATAATTTTCCACTCTACAGCAATCCCTATAAGAAATTGAGTGACTAATAAAGAAGCTATAGGG
Organism: Torreya grandis; assembly: GCA_037957365.1. NCBI lineage: Eukaryota > Viridiplantae > Streptophyta > Pinopsida > Cupressales > Taxaceae > Torreya > Torreya grandis. Next base: position 94,743 of record JARHVA010003068.1, read on the forward strand.
TCAGTCTAGAGGAGGATTGGATGCACTAGCTATAGTAGATTTTTAGCTATATGCCTCTATCGAAGACCATACTATAGTCATTATTTCACAACCTTCTATAGACAAAAATAACCAAGAAAAATTAATAACTACCCAAGAAGTCAAGTATCATTCCTCAATTACAGTATCTTCTAAATTGATGAATTGAATGGATAGTTAGTCTAATATTTTGAAGGCATTAACAAAATAAAACAAGAAATTAAAAGAAGAGGTCAGGATGAAGGAATAAATAATATCCAGATTTCATCAAAAAATTGAAGATATGGCTTGTCTTATCCAAGATCTTATTGACTATAAACCTCTTACAAGAGTATATTTAGTTTATCTTGAGGAGAAATGGCATAAGCATAAATTTATTCAAATTTACTTTGACATGATTTATGAATTAATTTATTCCATCTCCTTCTTTCAAATTTATAAAGAGAGCTCATAGGAAAAATAAGCATAATTGTGCAAGTTTTATCTTCACAAGTATGTTGTGCCTTATGACAAGGAATGGAGCCTTAATAAATATATTAGAGATGTCCTTGTAAAGGAATTTTCATCATATCTTTTGAATGAGCAAAGAAGAGGAAGATAGGTAATTAAATATAGGAAAAAGGAAAATGAAATCCAACTGCTTATTAGAAGAGAGTCAATGGCACCTGATGTTATATTGATAGAATGGGAAAATATCATGCCAAAGAAGGAAGTCAAAACTTATTTTTCCAAGAAATATGATGAAGCCCAAGATTTTTGCATAGGGTTGAGAACTTATGTTGGTCCTGTAGTAAGATAATCTTGCATTGAATGATGGAATGAGCTCATTCTTGTACTAAGAAAAAGAGATACATATTCCTATTTTATCTTAAAGACAACATTTAATAGGATCACAATATATATTCTACTTCTAGGTGAAATGGGATCTCAATTATTGAGCCTCAAATTACATCCCCCTTTATTTTGGTATCCTACTCTAGATTGACAAGATAAATACCCATTGGATGAAGCCAAGGAGGTCAAAATTTAGAAACTATTTGAATAAAGGCATGTATTTTATGCTCATCTTTCCAATGGTGCCATAGATCCCATGAATTTTAGAGTTCTTTGTGAAATGAAAATGAACAATTTTGTTGCTCATGGTTAAGCAAGGTCTTAAGTTGGGGGGTGTGATGATTCCTAGAAATTTCCTATTCTTTTCCTCATATATCACACTCATCCTTATTTTTACCATGATTTTGAGTACTTTTTCATTAATTTTCCTTCCTTAAAAGGACACAGTTATTTAAATAGAATTATGTTTCCATACTCTTTGAATAGTTAGAATTATGTATTGGAATTAAATATATAATAGTTATCTTTTGCTATAGGATGTTTTTACTATAATGTGTTTTAAGGATATTATGGAGAAATAGATATATAGCATAGAACATCCTGCAACAAAGGAATCTCATCACATAGACATATCTTACAGCCATTACATGACCAAAGTTGTAGATAAACAGATTTTGATTCCTCTTTCAACTAACTCACATAAACAACTATAACCTCTATGGATATTAATAAGGATGTCATTAAAGAATGAAATAACTTTATTTATCATATAATAATGTTAAAAAATTCACATGAAAAGTGACTTTAGCAAAAGGAGCCAATTTCAATTATCCTAAGTTGAGTGTTTCTTAGATTAGAATATATATTTTTATATATAAAAAAATCTCCTTTGTGTTATGTGTGTGTGTGTGTGTGTGTTTTGAATATAAGTGTTGAGAGGTAGTACATATCGATTAGAGAATTATTAGAAGTACATTTTGTCAAGCAACTATTATTATAAATTCCTACAACAATTCATTATTACATTTTTGATTAATATGAACAAACAGTTTTGAATTCAATTAAGTGTTGGGAGAGGAAGGATTGAAGCTAGATTCAAAAGGAGAAAGGTCCCCCTTTGGAAGTCTTGCAGCAACAATCCAACCCATTTAAATATCTAACATGTCATTTAGTTTCTTTATGCATTGTGTGTTTTATTTCTAAATTGTGTGATTTAAATTCTTTCTTAGATTTGTTTAAGGAAACTTCCAATGTGTAAAAATTTATTTAATATTATTATGTTCATGTTTAAATTTTGGCATTACATTTATTACATGACTTCAACATCTTAGATTAAAATTAGCATAAGGTCAAATTATAAGATTGAGTGTGCACATAAAGTGACATCATCTTATCAAGTCTACATCCTCAAATTGACATTTAAATTAAGTAGAAGGTAAGGTCTATGGTAACTCTCCTTTTTCATTTTAGTCAAGAGAAATATATCTAATTGTGACTAAACTACTATTTAGGACTATTCATAAAGTTTATCTCCGAAGATCTGTAGAATCTCATCCTTATTGATAATTATATTTTCATTGTTAAGTAGGGGAGAGTGACTTGATTCCCACACAATGTATCATATTGGTATTTATTAAATTGATCATATTAGAATTCATTTTCATTGAAATCCACATAATCAAGATGTGAAGGGTCAATGATGAGATTTATAACTACTCCCTTGTCCATGGTATAAAGTCAAACAAAAGAAATCTAAGTATACTCAATAGGATTGACGTTAAGCCTATCACTTCTTCTTAAGGGAAGAGAAATAGATTGCATATATTAATAAAAATTGAAATAAGATTTCTAAAATAGAATGTATGAAATCTATAAATATGAACACAACCAATAAAGATAGGAAAAATAAGGATACAAAACCTAGTAGTATCTAAGATTAGGGCTTTGAATAGTATTTGAAGTAATCCAGGTTCACCACATGTTTTAACCTTTTAGGACTTAGATGAATGTAAATCATATGTTGTTAAAAAGATAAGTATAATAAATCAAGGTAGAAATATGTAATAAATACAACCACTAATTTTCTATAGAATTGACTAAATTTGACCTTTATAAAAATAGTAATAAATAACATAAATGAGAACTTAGCTATAAAATGATTGAGAGAGATGATCTAAAGGCTAAAAACTAAGGAAAATGTTGATATGAGTGTCTCAAATAAGATCCATGTGTCAAAAACTTCCTAGATAGTAGCACCCTAATTGGATAATAGTTCCATGTGATGATAATGTACCTATTTTGGTGGTAATTTCCTCTATGCAAGACTATTCTAAGCTTTTAGGTACACCTATGTTTGGATCTGTAAATTCTATTCCTACATGCATGATTTCTAAAACCTTGTAGATGGCCTATTTTAATTGATTTTATGAGCAAACCCTAATATTCCATGTTTCTAGGGCATTTAGTTGGTGTAAGAATAAAAGTGTGTTTATTAGTGGGGTAGGCTAGACATCCTCAACACTCCTTTTATGATAAGAGATGCCTACATAATAATAATCTGAAGAGGGATCAAGCCTAATGTAGTTCTCCCCACCTACATGTTGGTGTAATAGTTAGTTAAACTAGTATGATGGTTGACTTGAGTGCTTTAAATGTGCTTGAGAGTGTAAATTTGAGTAATCTGAGCTTATGAAAGTTATATATGGTAGTAGGAAAAAGTAGGGAAGAAAATATATTGATATCCTTAATTATTCCACAACTTGTTATGAGTTTGCATATATAATTTGCATCTAATTTCCATCTAGTGGATAAAGGGATAAAATTTACATATATATGCAATTTTGGTGCTCGTGTAGGAGGTAAAAGAGGTCTAGGCTAACCCTAGGATGTCTAATATTTGAAAATATATCCATTTGTGTAAAAAGGAGGTAAAAGATAGTAACACCAATATTATGACACTAGAGCCATGTGGTGTTATTTTCCCTATTATGGTACTAGTGTTTAGGTGGTGTAACCTAAGGCATTAAGGGATATGATGTAAGAATGAGGGTTTAGAACTAGTTTATGTATGACTAGGGATGCATGTGGCCCACATGAAGGATGGATAAATGTGAAAAGAATCCCTAGGATAGGTCTAGGGCTAATCTATGGATATGTGGTCTTAATTAGCACTCTTAGCACTTGTATCCCTTTTAGGTGATTACATTAACATATATTACACACATTTTAGAGGGAAGAGGTTACATTTTGATAGATACTTTAGGTTGAGACACATCATTGGTATATATGCCTTGAAAATACACCAAATCATAGATACATATTCAAATTATATACAAATTTATGAACTAACCTTACCAAGATGCATCGATCAAGTTTTATCTATTTACAATATTTGGCCCCCTTAAGTAGTTTGGTTGAGACTCAGTGCACTTGATTACCTTGGCGCTACTTCCATTTTGAAGTTTCATATGGTTATATCATTCGACCTAGGTGAGATTAGCTAGATTAGATAGATTATGTATACAATTGAATTATATGATACGTTCAATGATATCATGGACTTGACAGAACTCATCATTGCACTAGATTAGGGGAATTATCATCTTAAAATTATCTTCTTTACATCTCCATTGTTCATTTGTGAACCTCTTTTTCTTATGTTTCAATAAATAAAATACCAAGGGGGAACATGGCTACATCAACACACAGTTGTATTCCTTCCTTACTCTTTTTTATTTCAATTTTTTTAATTATTAAATTTTCATATTATATGCACTAATTAAACTATAAAATTTTCTTAGTTTTATAAAATAAATAAACAACAAATCCAAACATGGCTCAATCAAAGACAATGTCTGTTGTGCACACCACAATAAGCATTTCCTTCATTTAAACTAGTAATTCATCCTTATGAATTACTAGATTAAAGGGGTTTTGGAAGGGAATGTAGATACTAAAATGTGATTTTATATGATAAAATAGTTTATTACACTTGAAAATATCACTTATAGCTCAACCCTTCAATTTATGACCTTCTTGCTGCCAAAAGTCTCATGTTTTCCATCTCATTGTGCCTAAATACTTACCCTATAGTTTGGCATTGATATTATGATTACCCAAATACCATATATCCCACATTATGCATAAAAACCTAATATTATCCTACTCTTTAATTTACATATCTTTAACAATTTTCTATCCTCTTGGACACTGCCATCTAGACTAGGACACTAGTGTCTGAACCTTAAAAATGGTCAATTTTTAAAATATTTTGACATTATGGGTTGGCCTAGTGTTCCTAATTAACCACTATGTGAAATAATCTAAAAAATGTTTTTTATAAATACAAGTAGAATACCAATCATTATCATGATTTACAAATTAAGTACACACCTATCTTATACCAAGAAAATTTACCTCTCAAACTTACAAAACTACCCTATTTATCCCTATTTCCAAATTAGTCATAGGATAATAATTATTATAGGTCTAAAAAATTAAAATATTATACCATGATAATTATTTTTCAAGTTACAAGTTATATAAATGCATGTACTCCCGTATAACTTATTTCACATTTGTTCACACATGTGTTTGCATAAGGGTGAGAACTACATTGGTTTGAGGCCCTCTTCATAATATATGGCTATGTAGGTAGTGCTCATTTATATAAGGATATTTGAGGTCAGATAAACTTAAATTTATACCATTAAATTTTATTTTTCAAGGTGACATGTCTTAATTAGAGGACCTAGGGTTTTGAGTTACATATTGATATCCATAATCTATGCACATGATCTGAACAAATAATCTACAATGTGATAGTGAACCCTAATAGAATAATATAGTCATTCTAAAAAAGGAATTGTATTCCATACAAGACATAACCATAAAAAATAGGATAGGAAAATTGATGGTTGTTTTTAGATCTTGATAATAGTGCCTAGGCTAAATGAGAGCTAAATTTTAGAATCTGACAAATCATAACAGATCATCATCCTATCTTCTCCTAGACCTAAAATTTCTAGATCTGCTTATGAATCAATAAATATTCTAATTATTAACTATTCTTCATGTTTTTACATTATCGTTTAGCATTATACTTTCCATATCTAGCATACTTTAATAATTCAACACTGTATCAAAATATTTTGAATCTAAATTGTTTAATTGGTCTTATTTTAGAATAGCTTATTCAATTTTTTTATTAGGATATTATCCTGTTAATTTTTTTTAAAAATAGTTAAATACTTACTCATTATCATATTTTATATATTATATGTTGTATAGATAACATATTTAGTTATTCAATACACATTTCTTTTCATGAGGTATTTTAGTGTCATACATGGACACTTTTACATGGTTTCAATGTTGAGATTCCTTTATTGCATAATAACCTTGATAACTTTGGGGCATTTACTTATTATATATGGAAAATTTAATAGGTTGCATTCATCCACATTTTTTATACCATGATGATTTATATATCTTAAAAATGTTTTCTTACTCACTCATAACTATACATGTGTTACATAAGAATGTTATTTGCTAACAATGCCATGGATCCATGAGGTGTATGTAGACTAGTTTCATTTTTTATATGGTTATTTCCTTCTTTATATAATGATAATTTTTTATCTTAATTGTTTATTGTGTCCTTTGGTCTTATGTGTTTATGAGACATTCACATCTCCCTTATATGTGGCCTTAGGGCCATATATGTGACATTATATACAAAATGCATGACATTATAATACATTTCCTATATGTTACTTGATTATTTATATGGCTCCATGATTAATATAATTCATTATTCCTGCTCTCTACTCTTAATTTGGTGTCATGATACATATCATGAAAATGATGATTTTACATGTCAATAATACATTAATCTATTACATGATTCATCCATAGATTTCATGATATATTTAAATAATATGATGCAAAAAAAAAAATTGAAAGTGATATTACATGATTGCATATTTTGAATATTACATAAATCTCTTTTTTATATAATTGAATTGCAGGCTATACCCCTCATCTCAAAAGAGGGGAAATTACAATGTGATTTAATTGAGAAAAAACTTTGTATTCATGGAACTATATAATTTTCAAAATTATAACATTTTAATATAATTTTTATATTATGGGGGCATGTAACATGAATGCACACTTGATCCTACAATTTCAATTTTTTATGATTAAACTTTAAAATGAATTCAATGTCAATTCGATATGTAGTACAGTACATGGGGCATGATATTCATTCATGTTCAAGTTAGTATATGGAAATTTCTCAAGTTAAAAAATTTAAAAATTTGAAAAGTTACAAATAGAATCTATATCCATATGTAGTGGTTTGATTTATCTCAATGTTTAAAGTGGGCCACATTAGAGTTTAGTGACACTCATGTCTGGGGTTTTACTTTTTCTATATAAGTCATAATCTATAAGAGAGACTTAATTATATTGTAAACACTATATATACTATACATAAATCACTATTTTAGCTAAAATAATACCTATTTTACTTACATATTTTTATCAAACATGTCTTAATAGTCTCCAATATTTTGGGATAAGTCTACACTAGGTTGGACATGGCCGAGTGCAACCTTGTCCACTAGCACAACCTTGTCTTCCATACTCTAACAATCACTTTTCAAATTTGAGAAATTTTAAAATAGTTATCCCATGAATTTTTAATGTTGGTTATATAAATATTCCCCTATAAAATAACATCAAGGAACTTACTTAACACCATCTAGCAAGTTAATTTCAAATTATTACACACTAAGCAAAAAAACATTATTTCTCCCAATTTTAATTCTATAAATTATAATTCAAGGGCATATATTATCAATAATTTAAATAAATATGATATTTAAAATCATATAATTTCACAATCTAAGATCATAACATCACCTGAGGTGGGAGAACTACATCAACCTGAAGCCCATTTGGGTTATGTAGGAAATACTTAGATTATGCAGGATTTTTTTAGGATAGTTTAAATATACCATTACCTATTTACCTTATTATAATTTTATCTCCTTTTTTTTATGTAGGAACAAGGTTTTATATTTTTTAGGTATTTTATGTAGCATAACAACACACATTTATCAACAAACTCTCAGAAATAGCCACACATACCCAAATCAAAAAATAAGGCATGTAGTCAGCCCAAACACAATTATAATCAATATACAAGGTTTCATTGTGACCTTATCCTCATTATATGGACTTTTCCAATCACATGTTAAATTATATATTTCATTCATGACATACTATGTAAGTCCTTTCAAGTTTTTTAAGTCACAATTAGCCTACATAGTTAGCATAATATATATTTTAGAGAGGTTTTCATATCTATAGGCTCATTTACTATTGTTAGTTAATCTCCAATTTTTATTTTTGTGTAGTATACTATATTTCACTAGTAGATTTATATATTCCACTATTTCAATTTTAATAGTTTAGATCTATTATAATGAAATTAAATTAATAATAAAGTAGAATAACATCAATGGATCATAATATGACCTAAATATAGTAGAATATATGAATAAAAGACAAGATAATTTGAGGGAGAACCTCCACAATCTTAAATAACTTCAAAATTCACATTGCGATGATAAAAACTATAAACTACCTTCTATTTATAGTCTACCTAGGTTATGGTTACTCCATAGGTTGACCTAATAAGCAAATGAATGTATAAATAAATGTGATATAGCATCAAAGAGGGATAATTAGTACATAAGGCAATTATTTCTATCCCAATACATGTGATAAGTTAAGGGCACAACATGCCCTTCCCCTTCGAACCAAGGTTGTCCTCAATGTTGAACAACTATGGATGTTTTTGCATAATATATTCACCCTCCCAAGTGTTAGAAGCACAATCACTAAAAGGGGGGTGAATCAGTGTCCTAAAAATTTCTTTCAATTACTTTTTAGCATACATGAACCATCACATCAACATATAGATCAACCAATGTATAAGTAATCAACTATACAAGCATGAAAAAAGACTACATAAGTTAACACACCATATATGTGAGAAACCCTCAATAGGAAGAGAACCCAAAAATCACTAAAAATAGAATATAGTCCTATAATTCAAAATATCATAATTTATCGAAGCACCAACTCCACATGGAGTACCAACTTCAACTAAGCTTTAGTGAACAACAAATTTTAAGGAGGCACAAACCACTTAGATGAATTAGTATCAACTCAACACTTGAAACATTTTATCACCTTTATAAAATATTGTTTCTCATAAATATATGATGATCACCTTCTTCAGTTCTTCTCTATCTTATATCCCTCTCAAACTGCCTTCTAGGCTTCTTCACTCAACTCAGTCTCTTCAAGATAAATGAGATCAAATTACCTTGATCTTAAAATGCATATTCACTATAAAATATTCATTATAGATCCTCTATACTCCTCTTATGGTCTAAAATACATCCTTCTACTTACCAATGTACTATCTTATTCACTTTTTCTTTCCACACTTAAATAAGATTAAAACTGCATGATATATATACAAGCATCTTGCTCATATACTTATTGATTGTCAAAAAACAATTTATTAATTGTATTTTACACACAATATGACTTATAAAATTCCATAAACATGAATCAATCATTACATTAGGTTCGCCATAGCTCAATTACATTAAATCCTTCTTTAGGCCTTGAGGAGACCTAATTCAATTAATCTTTCATTAGCACACGTTACCCTTTTATATCCTTATGATAATTTAAATCTATACACATATAAATAAAACTTAATATACCACTAAAATAAACCTCCATTAATCTCATCTTATTTCCATGACACTTTCTATCTCAAACCGCTAATTGAAGCACACCATTAGTAATGTTAATATTAGGCTTTCATAGACACAAAAAGATCTATCTTAAACAACTAAATAAATTATTTATCCACAGAAATATTGTAATAAAAAATATTATATAAAATTTCATGACCTTAAAAATATCAAAAATTTCATTAAACTTCACAAATTAGGGCAAAAGGACTCAAACACTTTCCTACAAATACCCCACTCAGAATTGCCATAACACTCTAAAACCTAGTCATGAACAAATTGATATTCACCACCTAAAATTAAAATTAAAATTATCACTAATAATTTAAAAATATACTATGACATATATAGACCACTCTCAAATACAAAAATCATATGTTCTGATGTCAAATATTGGTCTTGCAGACCAATTTTTTGACCTCACTACACATGATCAAATCTGAACTAGATAAGCCATTTCAGATTTAACATTTCAAAAAATTTAAATAAATATAAAGCCTTATAAAAACAATTTATAGGAAATAAAATTCCAAAAAAAAAAAAACATGCGAATTATATACTTCCACTTAGGGCAGAGAGCCTCAAAATCATCATATAGTATATAATTCACATAGTCATGATGACATTGAACTTCAAAACCTATATGACCACTTTAAAATAATTTAAAAAAATTAAAATTATCCTATGATACCTTTATAAAATTATTATATATAAATATAACATGTTCAAATCACAAATTTTGGTCTTACAGACCAAACTCATGACCTTACATCTCATTGTCCCATATACACCAGATAGTTTAACTTGTGAGTAAAATTTTCACTATAATAACTAACCTAAAAAAATTATATAAAACATTAAAATGTATTATAATTCCTAATAAAAACTCCATGCACTTGATTTCATTACTATTTCATGATAATACATCCCTAATCAACTTCTCACTGTTGCCTAGATTTCTCACTATTTCCACCATTAGGCCTGTTAGTGACTAGCTAAATTGGATGACCATTTTATCACTCTTGAGGTATATATTATATCAAAAAACCATAATTTACATGAAAAATGATTCTCAAGATTCATCATCCATCTATTTTCATAGTTTGACTTGGTAAAGTTTGCTTTCTATAGTAAATCTCCTATAAATTAGCACTTTCCTATAGGGTCTACTCACAGACCTGAAAACTCAAACACACCTAGAGTTCCATGTTAGAGTTGAATACAATATCCAATATCTTACATAAGTGTACCAATCCATTTTTGAAAATTTTTATCAGCATCTTCAACATTAGGTCCTTATCAGGGTTTTAAGAGTGTTTAAACCTATTTTCATTCTTAAAAATCATTCATAAACCATAGCCCATTAATCCAAAAACAAAGGCCTATAATTCTGATCTAAGATCCTTAACCATATAACATGAATATATTAGGTTCCAATGCATAGGTTTTATGAGATAATGAGCACAAGAAAAACCTTGTTAGGTAGAGAACCATTCATTTTATGCTCTCAAGAGACCTTCGAACATATTTTCATGCCTTATCCTTATAACATTGACCTTAAAATTCATGCACAAGCTTTAAAAAAATTTGAATTACCTTTGTAAATTATCCCCTTCTCACAGTTTCCTCAAAAATGATCTTGATACCCCATTAGGCCACACTCTCTCTCTTTACTCATTTAGACCTTGACCTACAAACCACATCAAGCCTTAAAAATGACCTTCATACCTCTTTTCATGTACTCTCCACCACTCTCACATACTTAATCAATGCCATACATGACTAAACATTATTATATATTATTTTAAGCCTTGACAACCAATCATGGTGCCTCATTAGGCCAAGTAGGGTGTATAAATGGTCTAGGTGTAGATTTGATCTAAAGGTCCTACCCCTGTAGGTTCACATTGACTCTCATGGATGATTATACACCTAATTTTCATTATAAATAAACCTAATATAACCACTCATGCCTATGTGCACTCATCTCACCAAGCCATTATACTTGTTCTTTCTCACAAGGTCTCTTCATGCTATGACTAATGACATGACTAGGCTTCTGAAGCACTTGAAACTTGATACCTAACCTTGAAACACTTAATAAAGTATCTATAGATTAATTAAATTATCACTCAATTCCAAAAAACCTTTCATAAGATTGTGATTACTTAATTAATAAAAATTCACTATGCACACCTTCTTAGAAGGTCTAGACTAGGCTTGTCAAGACAGCTTGTACTCAAGAACTAGTACTCAAACATTCATACCTATATGTTATTAAACAAGAAAAATCACTAGACAAAACTCTCAAACCAACTCAACAACATTTATATCAACCAATATAAGAAACACTAGGTTTCCTTCAAATGCTCTTTTATCATATGGCTTCCTTGTCACATCAATGACATCAATCTTTACATCAATGACAAAACTTATCAACAAAATCCCCCATTGTCATTAATGGAAAAAAATTATTCAATATGATCACTCTCATCTCCATCATTAATTTTTTTTCCCTTATTGAAATTTCTCCCATTTTGACATTAATTACAAAGGGTCATACAAACTGCAACTTTTTTAACCACTTATTTTCTCTCTTTGGAAACTAATCTCAGAAACTAAAAAATAACATAGAGCTACTAAGTTCACTCTTTTAGTTTAAAAATTGAGCTCAAAAAATGAATCAACATAATTCTCAAACCTTTTACAACACATTTCACTCTCAAATACCAACTACTAGAACAACTTTGCTTACCTCTTTTATGCTTGTCAACAACTACACTTAGAGCTGATGAACAATCTAAATAGCTCTCCCTCACACCAAGTATCCACCGCACTTATGATAAATGGATAGTGTCTCCATGAAGCCTAATGGATTTACCAATTGCATAGATATCTAAAACAACACAAACTTAGGAGATTCCCAAATCTCCATTATCTTACAAGATTGAATATCTTTCAGGGTCCTATTAGGATTTATAGACACCTTAGGCTTGATCTTTTCATCAACTACTTGATCAACAATATGAGCTGATATAAAACATTACTAATTTTATTTCACATTTGAAGTGTGACCTATCATAGAAAATAGTCCACTTGGTCTTGTAGACTGATCATGAATGACCTTTACTATATTTGGTTTCCATACATTCATCTTCCTTCTCTCTTACATGCTAGGGTCTTCAAACTACTTGTTTTGACTTGATGTCCTTCTAACTCTATTAGGATAAAATTTTATAATGTGTCCCACATTATAAAAATTGTATCAAACAACCTTATTCATACCTATTGATTGATGATTCCTTTCATAATCCCATGCATATTCATTTTTAGAGGGTTTTTTACACTCTTTTGCTCTATGACCAAACTAATTGCATATAAAATAGTAACCATTGAATGAATTAACATACCTCATAGATTTTTTTTTTAAAAATATTTATATTGACCTTATTATCTTCATTAACCTTATCCTTTAGATGAGTCACCTCCTTTTGGTCTTCTTTGAAACCTATACCTATCTTATCACTTGTAGACTTCTGATTAATCAAGATGTTAGCTAGATAATCAACACTCTTTTCAAACTTAACAAAGGTATTAAACTTGATAGATGCTTGATCCAACTCATCTTTCAAGGATTCCATGTCATTTCCATACCTAGTGCACTCTTACTCTTTAGATTTTAAGCTAGTATTGACTATCTCCATCTATGCTTCAGTATGATTTATGATCTCATCATAATCCTTAGATGTGTTATTTAGTATCTCCTCAAACAAACCAATTTACTCTTCATAGTCCTTTACTAATTATCTTAGTTTATTATTCTTCCTTCTTTGAAACTACAACTCCTCTAAATGACTTGCCAATTCTACCTCAAGGTTCACTTCAGCCTCTTCTTCACCTGATTCTTCATCATACATAAGGTATTTTCCTTTTGAGCAACCCTCATTATCTGATTTTATAACCATGAATAAGGTTTCATTGTTTTCATGTTCATGTTTATTAGTATCATATCATTCTTAGATGTGCTTGTGTCACTTACATTAGATGAGTTATTATCATATTTGGTATAGAAACTTCATTTATTCTTAAATAACCCTTTCCTACCTTCATACTTCCTAAAATATTTCTTGTTTTTGTCAAGTTTATAGACCTTATTATTATCATATTTGGTATAGAAAATTCATTTATTCTTAAATAACCCTTTCCTACCTTCATACTTTCTAAAATATTTCTTCATTGTGCTCACCCTTATCCTTGTTAGGACACTTAGATGAAAATTAACTAATCTTACCATATTTTAAACATTTTAAAGGTAACTTACCCTTGTACTTACTAGATCCAAAGCTAAATTTCCTAGCAAACATGGCAATTAGTTCATAATCATCAACATCCAAACATACCTCATCCTTTAACTTCTTGTACTTTGACTTATTATAATATTTGAATGATGTTTCCTTCTTAGGAAGTATTCTTTCATTTGTTCTCATCTCATAGGCAATCAAGATTCCATGAAGCCCATCCATTTCTAGCTTGTCTAAATCTTATATCTATTCTAATATAGACACCTTAGAATTAAACTTAAGATTTAATGATCTCAATACCTTTTGAACAAATATATACTCTTTCACTTCTTATCCCAATTCTCTAATGACATTGACAACTTCATCAACCTTGAATAGGTAAGATCAAATGGTTTCATCTTTAGACTTTTAAACTATCTCTGATAGGTCTGCAACTTGGCCATCTTAACCTTGGTGTCTCCTTTATAGATAGTATTCAATTTTTCCCATATCACCTTGGCTGATTCAAATTTCATCACCTTCACAAACTTTACATTTAATATTCCACATATAATGGAACTCATTACCTTGGAATTACTCTAACTTTCCTTCTTGCCTATTGCATCAGTTATGGGTGTAGGAGGTTGAGTGTATTAATCCATAACTAACTACCATATATCATGGACCATTGACATTAGATATGTCCTAATTATGATGCTTTAAAAATCATAATTATTCCAATTAAAGAACATATCCTTATTTTTAGAGAAACCACCTTGAGCTTGTTGATTAGCCATCCTTGCTTCTAAGATTTCCTTAAATCTATTAGGCCTACTTCAAAGGACCTAATATGATACCAAATTTTGGAAAAAAAATCACTGAAAGGGGGGGGGTTGAATCATTGTCTTAAAACTTTATTTCAATTCCACCTTAACATACATGATTTACCACATCAACATATAGATCATGTAATGCATAAGCAATAAACTATACAAACATGAAACAAGATTACACAAGTCAACACACCATATATGTTAGAAACCATCAAGGGAAGGAAAAATAAATAATAGATTAAAATTTAATATATTATTATAATTCAAAATATCACAATTTATTAAAGCATGAACTCCACATGGAGTACCAATCCCAACTAGCTCAGCACCAACCCAACTAGGCTTTAGTAAACACCAACATGTAAGGAGACACCAACCCATTAGATGAGTCAGCACCAAATCATCCACTTGAAATATTTTATCACTTTTATAACACCTTGTTTCTCATAAAATATATGATTATCACTTTTTTCAGTTCTTCTCTCTCTTCTATCCCTCTCAAACTACCTTTTAGGCTCTTTCACTCAAAAAGATATCTTCAAGACAGATTAGGTCATATGAACTTGATATTCAAATTTAGATTCAATATAAAATCTTAATTAAATATACTATATAATCCTATTATGGTATAAAATACCTCCTTCTTCTTACCAATTACTATTTTATTCACTTTTTCTCTCCACACTTAAATAGGCCTAAAATTGTCTTGTACATATACAAGCCTCTTACTCATATACTTATTGGTCAGACACACACAGTTGAACACTTATATTTTTATAAAACTATGACTTATTAAATTCCAAAAAAATTAATAAATAATTACATTATGTCACCCATAGCTCAATTAGACCAAATCCTTCTTTAGGCCTTTAGGAGACCTAATGCAATTAGGTCTTCATTAGCACACATTACCCTTTGATCTCCTTGGGACACTTTAAAACTCTATACATGTAAATAAAACTTAATATACCACTAAAATATACCTCCAATAATCTCATATTATTTCCATGATATTTTCTATATCAAACCACTAACTGAAGCACACCATTAGTACTATTCACATTAGGCCTTCATACACACATAAAGGTCTATCCTAAAAAACTAAGGATAATACATTATTTATAAAAAAAATGGATCTAAAACATATGAATATAAATTTTATGACACTAAAAACATTACCAAGTTAATTAGACTTCACAACCTAGGTTAAAAGGACTCAAACACTTCCCTACAAATAGCCCACTCAAAACTACTAAAACAGTCCAAAACCTAGTCATGAATAACTTGATCTTCACCACATAAAATAAAATTTACTATGAAAAGTATAATTTAAAAATATAATTTTACACTTATATACCAATCTAAATAAAAAAATCATAAGGTTTAATGTAAAATATTGGTCTTGCATACCAATCTTTTGACCTCACTAAACATAATCAATCTGGAACCAAATAAGCTATTTTGGATTCAAAATTTCAACCAATTTAACTAAATATAAAACCTTATAAAAATCATGGATATAAAATAAAATTCCTTAAAAAAATCATGTAAATTATATACTTCCACTTAGGTCATAGAGCCTTAAACTTGTCACTGCAACTTGATTACCTAAAACTACCAGTTTACCTTAAAGCATAGTCATGATGACATTGACCTTCAACACCTATATGACCAATTTAAAAGACTTATAATTTATTAACATGATCTTATGAGACATTTATATAATTATCATATATAAATATAAAATGGTTAAATGGCAAATATTGTTCTTCCAATCCAATCTCATGACCTTACATCTCATTCTCATCTTCACCAGAAAGGTCAACTTGTGACAAACGTTTTCACTATAATCATTGACATAAAAAAATTATACCAAACATTAAAATGTATTAAAAATATTAGATAACAAATCCATTCACTTTTTTTCATTATTATTTCATGATAACACATCCTTAATCAACATCTCAATGCTACTTAGATTTCTCACTATTTCCACCATTAGACTTGTTAGCGACTAGCTAACTCAGATGATCAATTTAGAATTATTGAGGGTTATATTTTATGCATAAAACATTATGGAAATGAAAAATGGGTCTAAATATTCATCCTCCATCCATTTATATACATTGTCTTGCTCAAATCTTACTATTATAGAAAATCTCCAAGAAATTATCACTTTTTTGTAGGGTCTACTCACACACCTAACAACTCAAACAAAATTGGATGTAATTATAAGATTTTAATAAAACCTAAAATATATTACCTAAGAATAAAAATATATTTTGGTCACTTTTGATCAACATATTCAACATTAGGTCCTTATTAGGGTTCTAAGAGGGTTTAAACATGTTTCCATTCTTAACAATTATTCATAAAGCATATCCCCTCAATGTAAAAAAAATGAATATAATTTTGAGATAGGAAACTTCCCCATATACCATAAATATCTTAGGTTCCCATACATGGGTTTTAAAATCTAACAAGTATAAGAAAAACCTTCTCAGGTAGAGAACCCTTCATTTTATGCACTCGAGAGAACTTAGAACACATTTTCATGACTTATCCTTCAAAATTTTACCTCAAAATTCATTAAAATTATTAAAAAAAAATTATTCACATTTTCAATTCTCCCTTTATCACACTTGCCTTGAAAACTGACCCCGATACCCCATTAGGCCACACACTCTCTTTGATTGCTTAGACCTTGACCTACAAAACACATCAGGCCTTAAAACTTACATTCATGCATATTTAAATATAATCTCCACCACTATAACATACTAAATCAATATCATACATGATTGAAAACTTATATACATCCTTAATATGACTTTACAATAGATAATGATGCCTCATTAGGCAAAATAAGGTCTATAAATGGTATAGGTGTAGACTTGGTCTGAAGGCCCTACCTCTATAGGCTCAACCTAAGACTCTAATTGATTATTATACACCTAATATTAATGATAAATAAACCTAATACATCAATGCATGCCTTTGTGATCTCATATAACCAAGTCATTAAACTTAATCCTTCTCACAAGGTCTCTTCATGCTATGACTAGTGCCATGACTAGGCTTCTTAAACACTTAAAACTTCACAAATAACTTTGAAACATTTATGAAAGTATTTACACCTTAATTACATGATCACACAATGCAATAAAAATCTCACGATATTATTATTACTTAAACAAAATTCACTAAGCACACCTTCTTGTAGGGTTTAGATTAGGCTTCTCAAGATACCTTATACTCAAGAAATAGTATTCAAACATGCTTACCTCAATTATATTAAACAATAACACTCTTTATAAAACACTCTCACACCATTAAAAACCATGATATCAACCAATAGAATAATTACTAGCTTTTCTTCAAATTCTCTCCTTTCACATGGCTTCTTTGTCACATCAATGACATCAATGACAATACTTCTCAACACCAAGTTTAATCCTCATTAGTAAAGTTATTTCACTTGATCAAATATTCCTTAATCTATTTGGTTCTCAACCTTTTTGTGTATGTTTATAGGATCTTCTCTAGTTTAAAAATGAATATTCCTTCTTCATTTAGTTATGGTATCTCTACATAGGATGAAGCTTTCAATTCGATGACCTTCTTCAAGTAGGAAACATGAAATTTTGAGTTTATGTGAGATAAATGAGGCAACTCAATCTTGTAAGCCATGGAGACACCTAAAACTGGCC
This sequence comes from Torreya grandis, assembly GCA_037957365.1. Classification (NCBI taxonomy): domain Eukaryota; kingdom Viridiplantae; phylum Streptophyta; class Pinopsida; order Cupressales; family Taxaceae; genus Torreya; species Torreya grandis. The sequence goes on from JARHVA010003068.1 coordinate 113,261, forward strand.
ACCAATGACCTCCAACTAGGATTTTGACCAATTTCCACCAAAAATGCATAATTAGGCCTAAAAACACTAAAATAGATTAAATGAGTTGAAATTGATATATTCAAGTGCAGATGTTGGATAGAGTATCATTAAATGGAGAAATGCAATTTATGGGCCAACTAACTTTGACCAGATCATTTCAATTCAAAATGTCAATTTTGCACCTGGGTCCTCTGGATTGCTATTTTTTTTTATCAAATCTCTTGCATGAGAAATATGCCTTTGTTATTTGGTGTTGAAATCATCCTAAATGGGATAACAGTTCCAACACATAAAATCACATCCTATTTCTAATCTAGTCAAATTTTGGGCCAATAACAAGACATTCTAACAAATTTGAGTAATTTGTGCATGAAGAGCCAAGGTTTGCATCAAAGTGCTTAATCATGTTTAAGAGATAATTAAACCAAATCATGTTCCTAATTAATAATACCATGGAACTTTTTGAATAATTTATTTATTGGAAATTGATTTTCATTAACTATATCATCAGGTGACCTCATTTCTTAGGAAGACATCCCTAGGCCATAAATGCCACAAATATCAAGATTCATGCCTCCCATGCCTCATTAGGACCCTCCATGCCTAGTTAATGCCCCTCTATCCCAAATATTGATTAGCCTATTTATGAATTTTAATTGAAAATTTGGATTAATCCTTAGCCACACATCTCCAACTTGAGATGGATAGTTTAGGTTGATTCTAGCCATTTGCAAAATTTTATAAATAGGAGGCCTTTCCTATTTAATTCTAAGCTTAGATAATGCAAAGTTATAATATTTAATTGGTTTCAAAGCCTCATGAAATTTAGTGTTATTATTCCCAAATATTGAGCCAAGCCAAGCCAATCCAAAGACATAAGGTGCCAAGGAGAGATGGAGGTAGTCAAGCTTCATTGATGTAGATTTCATGAGAACAAACCAAGAAAGCCACTATAACAAAGTATTTGGAGCATCCAAGGAAGGTTAAGGATTCTTTTTTTCCTTACTTTTTAGTTGTGATTTTCTTTTTTTTTTATTAGTCTCACCCTAGTAACTAGGCATGAAGGTGTTAGTTTAGTGTGTTTTTGATTTGATTTATCCACTAACATAATACTAATCTCCTCTTCATCATCAAATTCATAGTTCACATAATGGCATGCATGGTGGGACCAAATGCATCCCAAACATGAATAAGATCACTATGAACTTGAAAATCTTCATTTGGATTATTAAAAATCTTGCGATTTTTTTTTTTAATTTTGTTTTGTCATTTTTCTTTGTCATAAGTTTACATAGTCAATCACTCATGGTCAATACAAATGTTGATGGTCAATGCAACAACTGACAGTTATTTTCAACCATCGATGGTTAGGTATAGCTATCGATATTCATGTATAACCATTGATGTTCACTGTGTTTTTATTAAAAACACAAAACCTGAGAGCTAATAGGCCATTTTAGAATGCTTGGTTTGGGGTCATATAGACTCCATTTTTGATGATTTTTTTCAAAACCACATGTTTTATTCTAAATTTTTAGAATATGATATTATTTTAGCTTCAAATTACATAAAATTTTCACAAAATTTTTAAAATATCTTTAAATTTTTCTAATCTAACACATTTTCTTTTGGGGTGATGCCTTCAAGGTAGACAAGTAACTGACGAACTTCAAATTTGTTAAAACATGATATTTAGACATCTTTTACATGCTTTAAAATTAATTAGGAACCCTATTTTGGTGATTAATTAAACATTTAAATTCTTAAGTCAATGATTTTGATAGTTAGACTTTCAAAGTTACAACATAAGACCAAGGGGTCAAAAGAACATCACCTCATCTTTCATTTGGGTTTTAAAATTAAACACACTTGTCAATTATTATTTTAAATAGTTGTTTAAATTAGAACTTATTTGGAAAAAAATAAGATTTATAAATGTATGATATTCCATTTTTACCCTTTAGAGAAACCCTAGAATCAAAAGCACCATCCTTATTGTAAAAATCCTAGTCCAAAGATTAGAAAGAATGTCATCTAAAGCACTCCCCAAAAACTCATCATAGTTTGGGTGACCTTGAAAATGACCCTAAAGTATTTATTTTTTATTTCTTTCATTTCATTTCATCATGGCTTGCGAGGTGGATGTCATTACCTCCTACATGTTTTATAGGGAGGCTTTGACCCAAGGTTTCACCTCCTAACACTAACTTCACCTACTCACACTAGGATTAGAGGTTTGAGTGGTTAAACCACTTTATAGTGTTAGAGTTGCACATGAGATGTATCTTCACTTTGAACATCACACTACACTGAGTGAACAATAGAATGTAGTGGTTGTAAAAATGACTAGATCTTTTTGCAACAAACTAAGTGCCATGGACACCCAATTTTTGTGATTTTCTTTTGCATCATTTAACATGAAAGTCATTATGCAATTGATACCCATAAAAATGTTCAAAAACTTACTATTTTATTTAACCCCACATTTCCATCCCTCTAAGTGCCTTTTGCCTCATGCTTTATGCCAATTGATCATGTTTATGTTTTATTTCATGTGTTGGGTCCAGGTCAAAGTCGTTTCCAAATTTGTTATATTAAATCAAATCACATCATCCTTTGTTTCAAGCATAGTGTTTGACATAGTTTGGCCAAAAGTCCTAGCATAGCCTATTTGAGCCTAGATTTTGACTCCATGTTTGGACAAAAGAACTAGTGAATCTTTTACCTTTCCTAGTTTAGACCTTGTTTGGAACACTTTGACCTAGACTTTTGACATGCTAGTTTTTATTCAGATGTTTGACCTTTTGTGTGTATGATATTTGACGTTAAACTATTTTATGCCAAGTCTTAACACCAACCATTTTGGAGAAACAACTCCATGACAAAACCATTGATAGGAGGTACAACTCCACTTTCAACCAAGTTATACTAGGTTTGAACCTATTTGCCTTTGGACATTGTTTTTTAGAGTTTTCAAAACTCTAAGCCTTTTTGTTTTAGAGCTTTCATCATTTGTGTAGATATGTCTAACTACACTTATGGTGGATTCATGCAAAATCCAAATTATGATTTAATGGCCACACAAAATTACTTTTATGGATTTAGTCAAGACCCTAATGAAGATAATAAAGTTTTTGAGATAAATTTCTATCCACCTCATAATAATCATTCATGGGAACAAAGTCATGAACCAATTTATGATCCAACTCAAGACCTCGATTGGTATGAAAAGGATTGTGAGGTGAACCTTGAAGACCTAAATACATATAATTTTGTTTGGGATATAGATCCATACCCTCTTTAAAATAATCAGTATACAGAACATAGTCAAGAACTAGCTTATGATCCAATTCAATATTAGGATGATATGGTTTATCAAGAAGATTTGGACACTCTTTCTTGTACAAGTAATAAAGATTCAAAACATAATTTTTTTATCTAATCATCGACTACCCATAACCCTCCTTTGGCTTATGTGAGCTATCAAGCTCCACAATATCTAAGGAATACCATTACCATTCATGAGACCTCATCCTTTAGCTTGTGTGAGCAATCAGGCTCCATGATCCCATACCATTTCTATACTAGGACCTCATCCTTTGGGTTGTGAGAGCAATCAAACTCCACAATACCCCTTAATAATTCGAGGACCTAGTCCTTTAGCTTGTGCAAGTAATCAAGCTTCACACTGCCCTATCATTACCATTTTAGGACTTCATCTTTTAGCTTGTGTGAGTAATAATTCTCCCCAATGCGCTACCATTATCTAATTGTATACCATTCCTCATCCAGTACCAATCCCTTCAAAACCTCAACCGATCCAATCATTCAAAGACCAAACTATGTTTAAAACTAATATTTTCCAGCTCATTAGAAAGCAAGGCCAATAAAATCAACCACTTGTGATTATTTAACCTGTGATGAATCACCTTTCAATCTTATACCAGTTGTTGAGGAGTCTCACTTTAATGAATTACCTTGACCATATGCTTATTTTTCAAGGACCTTTTATTGAAAAATCAATCTCTAAGAAGTTATCTCTTGACATTTTTCCCATCATAGAGGATTCTCACTTTGACAAACCAATCTTTCTAGAACCCATTATGCCATCATAGGATATTGCTTATCCAATATTAAACATTAAAAAATACATCATTGTTAAAAATTACCCATTAGATGAAGAATCAGAGTTAGAGTTAAGTTATATTCTGAAACTAACATTGGATTTAACATTAGAATCAGAATCAACATCAATATCAACTTTAGATTTAGAGTCCCTTAAGTTAGAATCAGATTTAGAAGAAGAATATGTTTGTAGTTGTTACAACATTGGTTACACATGCATTGCAGATCAATTTGAATACATTTTTGATCCTTCTATAGTTTTTGAGGATGAGTACTTCAGATTCGACATAATTTATCATAGTGTCTTCTATGAGGATTTTTTAATCTCTCCCCATTCCATTACCATTTCACACCCTTACCATCAACCAACATAGTCATTTTATTGACATTCCACCTCCCATAAGTGTCGATTGGGATTGATAGAATCACACTTTGTTAAACTACATCCATGGTAAAATAACACTTGAAGAAGAGTAAGGAGACCAAGATCACATTCATGTAGCAAAATAACACTCTCCTAATGAAACCTTTTTAGAGGCACTAAGGGACATGCAAAATTCAATCTCAATGTCTTTTATTGAAACTTTTTTGGAAGCACTAGAAGACAATCAAAGTCCAAAGCCAATGTTCATTAGTGAAACATTTTCAAAGGTGCTATGGGAAAATCAAGATAACTTCATTAGTGAAAACGTCTTCAAAGTGTCAATAACTAAACACAAAATTTCTTCAATGCTTGATGAAGATAATATCAAAGTTCAAATCAAAATAGCTTCCAATCTACAACCTAATTAGATGGTATCTACTCTCAAGGTCAAACAACAAAAAAATTTGGTGATCTTATGAAGAGAATATTTAGAGGTCTTCAGTCCTACCACAACCAAAGTTATGCTGAATCTAACATCAACAACATTACATGTGACTAAAATTCCCAATATTCATTTGTTTCACACCCATTACACATTTTATTATCATATGCCATTTCATTTCAACAAAAAAATCTACCATCCATTATTTGTCCTTGTTTATCATCCATTGCTATACTTTCCTTTGCACAGGATACAAAGATACCTTGTCTTGATGTTTGAAGGAATTAGAATCAACAACCAATGAAGATCACAAAAGCATTCTCAACATCTAAATCTGTAACCATTTATTGATAGAGTAGCTATTTAGATGAGGTGTGGGCTAGTAATTAACATGATCAAGTATTATTTTTGTATCATTTGTTGATTAAGATGTGCATCTCCCCATCAATAGGAATAAATAAATAAAAAACCACACCTAGGCCAAAAATATGTACCATATCATTTCATTATCATGTCATTGCCATTATTACATATGCCTATTTTCTATTATCATAGATCCCAGCCAATCACCTTCTCACTTGGGGGAAACCCTCTTATCATTTTATCTAATCTATTAGAAACCATCACTATCCTAAGAAAAACCATACCATCTTATCATACCATTCCTATCTAGACCAAAGCCTATTTTTAGTCATCCTACCCAATCCTATTTTGATCTTGGTTCCTTTGGTTCTTGCACTTTTTGTGAGAAGATTCTAATCAAGTTTCAAATATTATTAAATCCATGTTGACAATGATAGTCTATGAAAGTAGTGTGATAATTGATCTGGAAAGATATCTTTCATTTTTCCATCCTATAAAGTTTGTTTATGTGAGCCTGATTATAACCGCCTATGGGCAAATCAATATCTTACCAATATTGATACTAATTATAACCACTTATGGGAAAATTAGTATCATTTACCTATGCTATTGTATCCTAGTTATAACCACCTATGGGAAAACTATGGGCAACACTTGTTTACCATGTATTATCACATCACCTTGCCATCACTATTTTTATTTGATTGGCTATTTTTTTAGATTTGAAAACTTGTTGGGACCTAGTCTATCTTTCCCTACCTTTTATGTGGATGGAATTACTATGATGTGAGGTTATTTTAAGACTATGTAGGTCTTTCTTAATTCATGTTGAGGTCACCTCAGTCCCCCTTTCTATATGCTCTCATCATTTTGTGAGTAGGTATCTTGTCATTATATAATAGGTTAAGATGCCTCAAAAATGACAAAAACATTCATAACATTTCAAAAATCCAAAAACATTTGTCTTTTCTAAGCCTAGTCAGTTATCCTCGATCTACCTTACTAGGGCATGGTCATTGTTAGGATGCTTTCTTTTGCTTTTGTTTTCAATATTTTTGTTTGTTTGTTCATTTTAAGTGGTTTGTTTATTTGTGATATATATATATATATATATATATATATATATATATATATATATATATATATATATATATATATATATATATATATATATATATATATATATATATATATATATATTGTTTATTTTATTTCAACACTATTTGTTTATTTGTTCACTTTCTTATTTATTTGCTTTTAGCAATGTTGCCTTTACTCAGTCTATATGTGTTCATTGGGTAATTCCTTGTACACAGTATTCTTGAGTCCATCCATATTCATACATCAAAATTATCATCATGGTTGTTATCATTGGTTAATTGTTTTCAAATGTTTATTGTATTGGGAGTTAGTCCTTATGCATATTTTAGGATAGTCTTCATGGTGTTCTATCATGCTACCTATCGTCACATGCTAAAATAAAAATCACCTTCAAAGAGGTCTATAATCAATGGAGAAACATAATTTTCTCCTTGAAACCTTGGAAAATCCTTCCACCCTTTATCAAATAAAATCATTGACCATTCTAGTTGTATTATTACTAATAAGAATGAGCATCTCCTCATTGGTAAGTACAACTAAATCTTTTCTAGTGATAAAATCTTATTCTTCTAGTCATCTCTTTCATCACTTTGTGCCTAATAATATTTACTCTATGCAATAGGTTCTATCCTTGAGTTATGATTTATGATCATCCCTAATTGGGGCATAATCATCTTTAGCCAATCTAGGTCCTCTTAATGATTATAAATGCTTATGGGCAAATCATTATTTTGACTTTTATTCTTGACTATAACTGCCTTTGGGAAAATTAGTAATATTTTTTAAATCAACACATGAAAATATTTTTATCATTTTGATTAATCTCAACCATGGGTTAATTCCACCTTTCTTCTTGCTTTTTTTTAAGGGGCCATCCATCAACAAATGTGATGGCCACTCCATCTATGGGGCATCATCATAGGTTTCCCAAAACCATTTGGATCTTTGTTCTTCAATCATCATCTTATTTTTGGCATAAAAGACATTTCTAATTATTTGATAATACATTTCTTTAATTAAAATTTTCAACATCTTTCCAAATATGGGCAAACTGTAGACACCTAAAACTAGCCACCAATGACCTTCAACTAAGCTTTTGACCAATTTCCACAAAAAATGCACAATTTGGCCTAAAAATAGTAAAATAAATTAAATGAATTGAAATTTATATATTCAAGTGATGATTTTGGCTATAGTATCATTAAATGTGGTATTAAAATTTATGGGCTAGCTAGCTTTGATCAGATCATTTCAAGTCAAAATGCTAATTTTGCACCTGGATGTTCTAGATTGCTCTTTTATATCAAATCTCTTGCATGAGACATGTGCCTTTGTTATTTGGTTTTGGCATCATCCTAAATGGTATAAAGGTTATGATTAATATAACATCACATCCTAATTCAAATATAGTCAATTTTGGGGCCAATAATAAGACATTTTGACTAATTTGAGTAATTTGTGCACAAAGAGCCAAGGTTTGCATCAAAGTACTTAATCATTCTTAAGAGATAATTAAACCAAATCATGTGTCTAATTAATAATTCCATGGAAATTGTTAAATAATTTTTTTATTAGAAATTGATTGTCATTAACTGCATCATTAGGTGACCTCATTTCTTGGGAAGACATCCCTAGGCCATAAATGCCATAAATATCAGGATTCATGCCTCTCATGCCTTAGTAAGACCATCCATGCCTAGTTAATGCCCCTCTATCCCAAATATTTATGAATTTTAATTACAAAATTGGATTAATCCTTAGCTACACATATCCATCTTGAGATGGATGGTTCAGGTTGATTCTAGCCATTTGCAAAAATCTATAAATAGTAAGCCTTGCCTATTGAATTCTAAGCATGGATAATGCAAAGTTATAATGTTGAATTGGTTCCAAAGCCTCATGTAAATTATTTTTATTATGACCAAATATTTATCCAATCATATCCAAGCTAAAGACATAAGGTGCTAAGGAGAGATTGCAAGCTTCCATTGATGTAGACTTCATGAGCACAAATTGAGGAAGCCACTACAACAAAGCATTTGGAGCATCTAAAAAAGGTGAAGGATTCTTGATTTTACTTAATTTTTAGTTTTTATTTTCATTTGTTTTTGTTATTAATCTCACCCTAGTAACTAGGCATGAAGGTATTAGTTTAGTGTGTTTTTGATTTGATTTATCCACTAACACAATACTAATCTCCCCTTCATCATCAAATTCCTAGTTCAAAATCCACACTTCTGATTTTATATAGAACTTGATAAGGAACATAATATTTTGGAGCAATTTTTTTGTCCTTTTATTGTTGTTTCAAGGACATATACTTGTAAGGCTTAAAATGTACAAATACCCAATCACCAATTTCAAAACATGACTCACTATTATGTTTATTTGCTTGTTGCTTCATCTTGTTTTGTGCCAAGGCAAAATTATTTCTCAAACTAGATAAAATCTCTCTTCAATGTTGAATGTGCTCCTCCATGTCTTTAACCTTGGTTTTCAACCTTAAAGAAGAAGTGATTTAAGGTGAATGGTAACCATATAGTGATATAAATGGGGATATTTTAGAAGAGGTATAGAAATATGTGTTATACCACCATTTTGTAAGTGGTATCCATTTAACCCAATGTTCCTGCCTATTTGATACAAAAAATTAAGATACCCCTCTAAATTTTTGTTAACCACTTCTATTTGTCCATCAAATTTTTGGTGGTAAGATGAGATATGAGCTAGCTGAGTACCCAAATAAGAAATAGTTTTGTCCAAAAATTACTAGTTAAAATAGGATTGTGATAACTTATAATTATTGTTGGGGTTCCATGTAATTTTAAAACTTCTTAAATAAAAATAGTTGCTACTGTACTTTTTATAAATGGGTATGAAAGGGGAAAAATGGGCATATTTTGTAAGCCTTTCCATAATTATGAATATAAAATTCTTACCTTCATAATAAGGTTATCATGTGATTAAATCCATCAAAACCTCCTCCCACCTTTGGATAGGATATACTAAAGGTTATAACATACACATGATATTAACTATATCACTTTTGTTCTACTGGCATAGAAAAAAATTCCACAAAATTCTATGCATTTGCCTTGAGTCCTTACCAAAATAATTCTCACTTGATTATGTGATAAGTTTTCAAGAACCAAAAATGTCCCCCAATTAGAGATGCATGCAACTCTATAATAATCTTATACTTCATCTCTAAATCTTCACTCAAATATAACTCATCCTTATACCATAGGGTATCACCTTTCCATTCAAATTTGTCATAGGATATAGAACATTCATGGATATTTTGATTCAAAACCCTTATATCTTTGTCCTGATCCCACTCTAGTCTTGTATCCACCCAATCTGCATGTAACATGGACATTGCACAAAGTAATTCTTCTATGGGTGTATCCCATTTGGATAGTGCATCTGCTACTACATTATCTTTACCTTTATTGTATATGATTTAAAAATAATAACCCAACAATTTTTTTACCTAATTATATTATTACTTAGATGAAAATATTTTCTCCAAAAAGTATTTGAGACTATCATGATCCATTTTCACCTTAAAGTATCTACCATTCAGATAGGGCCTCCAGTGTTTGAATGCATGAAGAATAGTCATCATGTATTTCTCATAGATAGGTTTTTATATTTTCTTACCTTTGAATTGATTAATCTCAAATGAAAGTGGTATTCATTCCTACATTAGTACTACTCCCAACCTTGATCTAAAATCATCACATTCAATAATGAATGTCTTTGAGAAGTTTGGAGTAGCCAAAACTAGGGTGGTGCACATAGTTACTTTCAATTACTCAAATGCTTTAGTGGCTACATCATTATAGTGTAAGGAATCTTTATTTATAAATGTAGTGAGTGGAGCTACTATGCTACCATAAACTTTCACAAATCTTTTGTAGTAACTTGTTAGTCCTAAGAACCCTTAGAGGTTTTTGAGAGTTTTGGGCATTGATCATTCCAACATAGTTTTGATATTCTAAGGATCAAATTTGACACCTTCATGGGATACAATGTGACCCAAGAACTCTACCTCTTATAATATAAAATCACATTTAGATATATTCACATAAATTTTATGTTACTCCATAATTATCAACAAACGTTTTACATGTTGTAAGTGTGCTTCCCATATCTTACTATAAATCACTATGTTGTCAAATAAAAATAGAAAAAAAAATATTACAAAAGGCCTAAAAATGGTGTTCATCAAGATCTAAAAAGTATATGGTGATTTTTATGACCAAAGGGCATTGCTAAAAACTCATAATTTCCTTCATGAGTTTTAAAAGAGATTTTATGAACATCTTCATCCTTGATTCTAATTTGATGGTACCCCAAATGAAGATCCAATTTCATGAAATAAATAACACCATGTAACTCATCAAGTAAATCATAAATTAATGGAATAAGAAACTTATCTTTGATGGGTACTTGATGAGCTATCTATATTTTCGGCACATCTCCATGTGTAATCCTTCTTATTCACCATGACTACCATTGGTGATAAATGTGCACTCTAGCTATGCCTGATGATCCCTACATCCAACATCTCATGAACCTTATTTTTGATTTCACTCTCTTGCACATATGTAAATTTATATGGTCTGATATTTAGTGGTTGAATCCCTAGGAGTAGTTAAATGGCATGCTCATTTTCTCTTTTTGGTGGTAGTCCTTCTGGGATGGCCCCAAAAATAGATGGATGGTTATCAAGAATCATTTGTAGATCAAGATGTGTAGATGACTTTGTGGATTGAACTCTATGTAACATAATCATGTTATAAATTATTCTACCCCCATTTTTAGTATCTTTGTCATCTGATGTGAACTAACCAATTATGGATATTTTCCCCATAATCCATGTAGTTCAATTTTCCTTCCTTTAAAATGAAAGTGCATGAATAGTTCTTAAAAATTCATCTCAATTGTACCCACAGTTATGATCCATTATCCAAAAAAAATGGATGTACCACCAATAATAATAGAAAAAATATGAGAATATAGAATATATGTAACCATAACAAGCTTAATAATATGTATTTTCCATAAATAATTGAATTTTCCACCATCTACAATCATGACCTAAAATTTTGGCACTAGGTAAATAAAATAATTCATTCAAGTGTCTAGTTTATGGTTGATGAAGTTATGTGCTCTCAATAATTTAATCAACACTATCACCTTTTATTTCTTGAGGAAACCCACCACCTTAAGCGTTTGAGGAGTGCTAACACCTGAAAGTTCATGACAAGAGATTATATCTTGGTTTTTTAACCTTTTAGGACTTATAATGTATAAATCCTATATTTGTTAAAGAGATGAGTCTATTAAATCAAGGTAATAAAGTACAATACATATAGCCATTATTTTTTACATAATTGACTAACTTTGACCTTTCTAAAAATAGTAATAAATAATGAAAGTAATAACTTAGTAGGAAAATGAATGAGGTAGATGATCTAAAGGATAGAAAATGAGGCAGAGGCTAGCCTAAGTGTTATAAATAGTATCTCAATGTCAGAATCCTACCTAGATAGTATCACCATAATTAGATAATAGTATCATTATTGAATATGTGATGCTATTGTCCCTATTTTAGTAGTAATTTCCTTAGTGAAAGACTATCATGAGCTTTTGAGTGCACTTATGTCTAGATATGTGAGGTTTTTTCTTGTGTGCATGAGTTATAAAACCCTATATATTACCTATTTTCATTTAATTTGTGAGAAAACCTTAATCCTCCATGTTGATATGGAATTCAATTGATACAAGATGAAAAATGCATTTGTTAATAAGGTAAGCTAGACATCATCAATATTCCACTATGATGAGAGTTGCCTACATACCAATGCTCTAAAGAGGGATCAAAACAAATTTAGTTATCCCTACCTAAATGCTAGTGTAAGTGTAATTAAAGATAGTATGATAGTTGACTTGAGTGCTTTGAATTTTCTTGAGACTTGAAATCTAGGTAATCTAAGCTTAGGACTACTATAGATGGTAGTATGTAAAATTAGGACATAATAGGTATTGATAACCTTAATTATGAATAAATTATTTTGGGTTTGGATATGTAATTTAAATTTTATTTCCATCTAATGGTTAGAGGGATACAATTCATGTATTTATATTATTTTGATGTTTATGGAGGTGTTAAAATAGGTCTAGCCTAACCTTACGAGGTTTTAGATTTGAAAATATATTCATTTGTAAAAAAGGGAAGGAAATGACATTAGTGCCATTATTGGGATGCTAATTCCATGTGGCACTATTATCACTATTATGGTGATAGTGTCCAAGCGGAAAAACACTAGGCACAAAGGGACATGATGTAAGAATGATGGTTTGGGATTACTTTAGGGATAATTAAGGATGCTTTGGTGTGCAAAAAGGTTGGATAAGTGTGAAAATAGGTTCTAGGATAGGTCTAAGGTTAATATATGGATAATTATTCTCAAGTATCACTATTATCACTCAAATATCACTTTTAGGTGATTACATTACCCCTTTGCTTTATTTTATAAATGCAACAAAATGAAATGACTAGGATAAAGGAAAAATAAGTTTACCTAGAATTACCTAAGAGGTGAATCCCATGAAAATGGGTCTGAGTATGCCAAGCATGATATATTGCAAATACTACAAGTGAAACATGCATAAATCAGTTCCTACTTAAGATAAATAAAAAACAAAGAACAAATTGAGTAAATAATTAAAACTGAGTAAAGGGATAAGAGAGAGGAAAGGAACTAATAGACCTTATTAGGTAAGAAAATTGATGCATAAACTTGGTGAAAACTTGCCTCTGTGTGTGTGTGTGTGTGTGTGTGTGTGTGTGTGTGTGTGTGTGTGTGTGTGTGTGTGTGTGTGTGTGCATCTGCGTGTGTGTATATAGTGACCAATTAGTGAGTAGCTTGGACTGATCTGATGGCTTGTTTAATCCTCATGTATGGGTGGGTCAAGAACTCAATCTAGTTTTGACTCCATCATTGCCCACCCCTATTTGGTGGATCATGACCTATGAATAGATTGGATTAGACTAATGGTGTGTTTAAACCCATGATTTTGGTGGCTTAATAACTCAAGTAGGTAATTACTCCATCATTTCCTACCCATGTGTATTAGATGTATCTAAAATTGAAAATGTGTGATCTAACTAGAAATTTCTAACTAGGAATTTTAGCTTTGTAACCACTCGATTATATTAGGTAGCTCCAAGTGAATCAAAAATACCAACCATTATAGATGGAGTACGGCATGAAAGTGGTGTTTAACCTAGAATATGATGTTATATGTATACAATGTAGAGAATGACATGAGATTTGTCATTCCATCTGATCAACTAGTGTGTAAGTTAGCATATATAAATAATGTGCCACACACATGCCCCAGATTTGATATTTTAACATAGGGATTATTAATTAATTTATAATAATCTATATCTAAGTAACTTTATTGAATATGGGAATGATCAAGCCATACATGATTCCCCCTATTTGATCAAACTGGTATGAATATGAGCTAAACTATGAAAATTTGATAAATCTATGACTAAACCTATACAAACATGTACTATACCTACTATAATTTTCTAACCAATCTATGTTTATTAAAAACTAAGGCTACTAAAGAGTAACTCCATATCATGGAAAATCATTCCATGTGGTGCTAGTTTCCCAATTTGGGTGCTAGTGTCATTCTACTTTGATTTATGTGTAACTGTATTGATCTTTGTGTCACTATTTTCTCACTATGTTTACTCTAGTCTAATTCCTATAATTTGAGGCTATGTGATAAAAATATACTATGAATCCATTATAGGAGCCTAATATCTATGACAAACCCCTATGAATGCCCCATATTTTAACGGGAGTTAATAAATTTGTGATGTGTGTTAGCTGGAGCATATATGATATCTACATAATAATCCAATTTAATGTGCCTACATAACATCAAATTGTAAGATAATCTAAGCATAAGTTTTTAATATGTGATGTATAAATTTCACAAGGGTGTCAAGATAGATATAATAATGTATGTGACAACAAATCTAAGTAATAACTAAGTATCTACCTAGGGGGATGATGCATGATGTCCATCATGACACCCAAGTAAGAACGGGAAATGTATGGGGTACCTCATGGAATCTAAAACTGGAGTGTGTAAAAAAAAAGATAAAAGTATCATGGACATGGTGCATCTAAGAAAGCATACATACAACACACATGAGGCATGTAAAGTAGGCCATGGGGACACAATACAAGGGACATGGGCACATGTCACTAAATCTAAAAAAAAGACACACAAGGAAATTTTTTAATGTCCAAAAACACAAGCAACATGAAAGTTGGCTCAGAGACACATAGAAGGACATGTTAAAATATCCACATACATAATTATGAAGGCACACACAAGGACATGGGCACATGTCCAAAGCATACATAATATGAAAAGAAGTGGTATAGAGCCAAAAAGTAATGGCATATTGAAATGCCATCAAAATATAAGTATAGAGATATAATCAATTCTAAAGTAATAAATCTATAAATGAAAGTATGCATGAACATGTAATAAAAATTTATGTAAGAGATAAGATGTAAATATGTTGAGTCTAAAGTAGTAGTATCTACAAAAAAATATGAGTATGTATCATGATCAATATCAAGATATAAAAATGATAAAATTATGATGTAGAGTATATAAAGATGGAACTTGGTAATCAAAACTATGTATATGGTGCCCCCAAATGGGTAAATGTGTCAAATGAATAACTAGTCTATCATTATTTATTTCCATAGTGGGTAGATAATAGTAAATATGGATTGATATAGTGGACCTGAATCATGTAATGATCTGAAATCACTTGACAAGATCAAGTGAAGAATGTATGTATGATAATAACTAACTATACTAAGATAGCTATCATATGTAGTGTCTGTCTAATATAAGAAGTGTAAACATGGTAATGCATAAAATCTATAATTTTGTGTATTTTTTAAGTAAATATTTTAATTTTGTTTTTGTTTTTGACATATTATATTATCATTATAATTTATAGAAATAAGTTATGTACAAGCAACATGAAAATAAAACTACATATAAGGAGTAATAAAGAAGGAAAATATGTATAATAAGGGAGGAATAATATTAACTAATGAGTCTCATCAAATACTCATTATCAATGTGGCTTGTGTCAAATAAAGGAATAGTGATTATGCATGTTATATGAAAGGGTAATTTTGGTCCCATAATCTACTATATTGAGTGATCTATATTTGGTCCTACTTATGGAGTGGTGTTAAGAATCTGACACTGACTATGGTGTCCTATAAACTATAGGTGTATTAGGAACCAATTTGTTATAAGATGTTGTAAGTGGAATATCTTCCCTATGATGAGAATCTAGAGAACTCAATAACACTAATCTCAAAATAAAGTGAAGAGAGGAAGGCCCTCTAGAATTTGCAACATATCTTTGATGCATGGGTCTCTTTAATAATGGTCTCTCTGGGAGAGTATTCATACATGGAAACACTATAGGAGTAAGCCTCACCTACAGTTCTAGATCCACTTAAATCTATGGTGTAATAATAGGATCTATGCTTAGAGATGTAACTAGTAGATATTATATAACTAGTATTTATGCTGTAACAAGTAACTTTGATGTAACTGCCTGTGGGAAAGGTAGAGGATACTCATGAAATACCCTCAATTGTAACCACATGATTTACATGTATATATATTTAGGCATCTATTAATGGTGGATGGGTTGTATTTTAAATATGATATCCATGGCCTACCCAGTAACATGTCAAATACACCTAAACTAGGTATTATTAAGAATTTAGTGGACACATGTGCTAGTCCAACCTATGGTGGAAGTGCAATCTCCTCAATGGAGATCTGAATATGACCACTAAAACCACTAATAATTGTGTCTATAGGAGATATATCCTAATATAAATACCCCAAATGTTATAAAATTGTGATAGTGAACATGTTATTACTCAACCCATTGTCAACCATAACACTTTGGATAGGATGATGATCTATGTAGGCTTATACAGAGAGTGCATATAAATATGTATCATCATCAAAAATATCCTTCTATAAGAAGGTGATGATTGGTATAAATGGAAATATAGTATGATAAATATCAATTATATTGTGTAATTTGTGTGCCTCCTTTGAAGTAGTGTGATATGATGTTGGTGGTGGAAGTGTGTAATACATGTAGTGAACACCTATAGTGTTCCTTACCTCAATTTTTTATGCATTAGAAATGGATTTGAGAATGTTTTAAATACCTTAGATTCATTTTTTTTAAATTTGGGTGCCTCTATGGGTGTGCCAACGTCAATAATATTATCCACTATCAAATATTGTATCTTATGTTTCAATCTAATGCATCTTTTTTTTGTATGGTCTATTACCCTGTGATACTCATAGAATGCATTAAAATCGTAGTTATTTGGAAGAGGTCATGTAATATCAGCCTCTTTTATGGGAGGGAGAGATATGAAATTACATTCCAAGAGATATTATAAAAAAAATGCTAGCAATTCTGGAATGTTGGTGGAACCTCTATGTGGAGGAGTTGATAAAACTAGGCAGGGAGATGGCTCTCAAGTTGCATTAACTATGGCCATTGGATCACTCTTGTTTTCAGTGGCCCTTACCTTGTATTGATTATTAGTATAAATATTATTATTTGATTCTAATAAACTTTTATATTTTAGTTTTCCCATGTAAATAGTATTCACTTCTCTTTCTTTCACTATGTAGCATAAATCTATGAAGTTTGAAAATGTCTTAAACAAGATAACTTCGTGTAATGTGATGTAGGGGCATCAAACAAGCTTACCTATTTTAGTTTTTTTTAGTATAGTAAAGTGTTATCAATTCTGTAAGGACCTTATAATAGTGTTAGATTCATTATTTATCCTTTTGTTGAGTGTTCTTGGTTTGGGAAGAGTTTCCTGCCAAATCACAAATTTGAATTTTTGAAATGTAATTAGTGTTGTTAGGAGTGTTTGGATAAATTCCAAAGAATTTAATGTTGGTGTAAGTGTCTAAAGGGGTATAGGTGTGTTAGGAATATTTTTTCATGTAAAAATCATGACTTAGGTGGCAAAACGATGAATGTTGAATGTAAAACCCCTTTTAGGGTAGTTATCAATGAGGTAGTTACACAAGAAAGGTAGTTTCTTATTTAGTTTCAAGTTTTGGTTTGAAACAGATAGTGAGTATCATATGTAGGAAGTAGGATAAGTTAGATAGTTAAACACGAGGTTGCAATGGATATTAGGTATGGAGGATAACTAGAACTAAGGAGAAACAAACGTAAAAGAACCCCTATATTCTATCCATGGGGACAAAGAGGAAAGTTGTAAAGAATTTGAATCAATAAAAAGATTTATGTGTTTGAAGTACATTTATATTTTTATATATTTTTTTTTATTTTATATTAATATAAATTTTTAATGACTTAAATCTTACTAATGTGGTCATGTATTCTTAACAAAAAAATTGTATGCACTAAAATAGGTCTACATTGTATTAGAAAATTGACAGGTAGAAAAGTTGTAGATTTGACAATAAAAGAGATTATTTTTGTAAAAGAATCTATTGATAAGGAATTAGGAAGTTGTATTAAATGTATTTATTAGTCATAATATTATGAGTGGATTTTAATGTTGACTAGAAAATGCAATAAATTATGTGTTTTATACTTCTGAGTTGTCCATCATAGGGAAGGAAGGAAGTGTGTAAGTTTCATTGTTTAAGGAATATGTAAGGTAAAAAATGTTCAAAATAAGTTTGGGTAGGATATACAAACCTTAGAAAGGATAAAATCAGTTTTGAAACCTTTTAAGAATCAATTGGACTCTTTTTCATAACCCTCGGGTCTATTTATGTAGGGTTGAAATCCTAAGAACAAATCAAAGTGTAATAACTTGTCAATAAGTCAACCAAATGTTTTGTAGTGGAAAAAGGAGAGAGTATAGGTTATTTTTGAACTATTAAGATTTTTTTATTTTATTTTTTAAACATGGAAAGAGACTAGATTTGTTTTTCTAAATTGAGTCCTATAGATACCCTGTCAATAAGATGTAAAAATATTGTCAAAGTGAATAAATGGAGTATTATAAGGTTGGGTGAGACTTATTATTGATTGGAGTGGTTTAACACAAGTATGTTATACCTGTTTATATATTTTATTTTTATTTTTTTAAGGATCAAGAAACATTACTTGTATTCAAATCACTGTTGAAAGATTAGATAGTAGAAGTAAAGACCAACTGAGTTTTGAGAAACCATGTGTTAAGTGAATCTAGGCATTACTCCAATCAAGACACAGGTTAATAAAGATGGCATAGTGTGTAAAATACATTAATGAGGTTGTATATGCATTATTAAACATTATATACTCATGCACATCACTTTAGAAAGCTCTCAGGTTTGTGTAGGACCTAGAAACCCTACATTAGGATTAAAAGACTAGAAATGAGATAGTGTGTGTTTGAACTAGTGCAAAAGTCTAAATTTAGGATATTAGCTAGTTTTTAACATAATATAATAGATTATTTAATTTATAAAGTGCTAGGGTATGGATTCGTACAACTACAATAGACTGTGTTGAATACAATGGTCAAATAGGCTTAAAAGGCTAATTCGAGGGAAGGAAACACCTAGAAAAATGATCAAACGAATGTTTCAGGCCTTGAAATTTCATAGAGACATAAAAAATAAAAAAAGGTGATATAATATATGTTTATTTTTTCAATAATGATTTGTACCAATCCATATAGAAGGAAAAATTAGAAGAAAGGCCGAGTAGCTTTGAGGTGTGGATGAGGGTTTGAGAAGGCAAATACACTCTTGAGATTGTCAAGGGGTATGAGTTATGTTAATGTAATATTTATAAGTCATATGGAAGTTATTTATAATAATTAATGTGTATAAAATACCCAATCCAACCAATGAAAGGGTTTTGCTTCATGAATCTTGAAGCCTAATAAAGGCTAATAATGAAATTTTACATGAATAAGTGAATAGAAGCAAGGGAATAAATAAGTAGGGGATATTTAGTGGTTCTAAAGACTTCATTGAAATAATTCAAGATGATTTGTTCCTGAAAGTAAGAAAAAAAATGACCTTGAACCCCAAATGAGAATTAATATATAAGAAATATTATGTAGTTTGAATGCAAGATTTGTGTTTAAAGGTGTTAGAGGTTGAATATAGAAGACTATGCATGAGATGAATTTGAATCATTTGGTATTATATCAGTTGATAATTGGGAAAATAAGAGAAAGGAGTTTAGAAAATAAAAATTACAAGTTTCATTTTGTTTTCATTTGATGTTTTTGATGCATTAATGAGATGGGTTGAAGTGTGAGTGGAAGATAAGGTTTAAAAGTGTGGTGGGAAGCCTTGAGCCATTTAGGCTTTTGAAGAAGAGTGAGAAAGTTTTTGAGAGGCTCATAAGAGAGAGAGATAATATGTGAGATTGATGAGAGATAAGTCTTAGTGAAAGGACAAGAGAAGTGAATGACCTAGGTGAGGTCATAGTGAATGAGATAGACCTAGTGAGAGGTCAAGATGTGGCAAGTGAATGAAGGCTTGTTACAGAGAGGTATAGGTATAGATGAGACCAAGGAGTTGATATAAATATTTAAGGATATGAGGAAAGAGAGATAAATAATAATGCATGTAAAATTTGATGACAACTACCACAAAGAGAAAAAGATAATAGAGATGAAGAAAGAGATGCAATAGATGAGGTAGCAAATTGATAAGTTATTGGTCATGCTAGAGGAGATAAAAGAAATTGAGAGCCCATATAACGTATGGATTATGAGGAGGAAGCAACTCAATTATCCAATCAATAAATAGGTGAATAAACGGAAGATGAAATCCATGAGATATGAAAGAAGGAAAAAGTAGTTGTTATGCAAACAACTCAAAAAAAGAGATGCAAAGTTATATAATGCGTAATCAACCAAGTCAACAACATGGTGATGGAAATAAATAGTTCCTTGAGGAATATTTCAGTGAATAACAAGTATATATTTTCATCCATCCAAATTAAGGGAATGACAAAGAAATAGTCTAGTTTATAGACCTCATAGAAGGATTGGAATATGATGTACAATTGGTGGACAAAGGCTTAAAATCCAGTTACAATTTTATCTATAAAAATGTTGAGTACTTGGAGATTGAGATTATAGAATTATAGGAAGCTTTATATGGTGAAAAGATAGATAATGAAGATAAATAAGTGTAGGTTCTAGTAGTTGAACATTACATGAGTGAAGACAAAGAGTGTGGAAAGGAATCATGGATGACAATAGTGTGTCAAATTGAAGAAGGTCTACAAGAAGTTGTATATGTTTTTTTTAAAATAATATAGGTGATGATAAGTGTAGGTGAGAATGTAGGTACAATTTTTTTTTGGGGTATACATAGCCCATATGTCAAAGGTAAAGAGCAAGGAATGGGTTCACATCAAGTGCAAGATGATGCAAACAAGTGTTGGAAGAAAAAAGGTTGGTTAGTTTATGACAGAGGGAAGAATGAGAGAAAAGTAGAGGAACAATTGAGATATGATGGAGAAGTAGTAGTAGTGGATGATCCTAGAAAGAATAATTGGAAAACACAAAAGCAACAAATAATAAATCATTGGAGTTTCATTCTTTCTTTCCCTAGGAGTATGATGCAGGGGCATCAAACAAGTTTACTTATTTTAATGTCTTTTTGTATACTCAAGTGTTATTAGTCATGTAAGGACCTTATAAGAGTGTTAGAGTCATTATTTAGCCTTGTGTTGAGTGTTCTTGGTTTGGGAAGATTTTCTCACCAAAACACAAATTTGAATTTTTAAAATGTATTTAGTGTTGCTAGGAATGTTTGGATAAATGTTAAAGAATGTAATGTTGGTGTAAGTGTCTAAAGGGGTCTAGGTCTGTCAGGAATTTTATTGTGTGTACATCTCATGACTTAGGTGGAAAAACCAAGAATTTTGAATGTAAAACCCCTTTTAGGGTAGTTGTCAATGAGGTAGTTACATAGGAAAGGTAATTTCTTATTTAGTTTCAGGTTTTGGTTTGAAAGAGATAGTGAGTCTCATAGGTTGGAACTAGAAGAAGATAGAGATTTAATTAGGAGATTGAAAGAGAAAATGGGTATGAAGAATAACTAGGACTAAGAAGAAACAAATGTAAAATAACCTCTGTGTTCTATCCATGGGGACAAAGAAGATAGTTGTAAAGGATTTAAATCAATAAAAGATTTATGTGTTTGAAGTACATTTATATTTATTAGTATTTTTATTTTGTGAGAGTAATATAAAGGTTTAAAGACTTAAATATTGCTAATGTGGTCATGTATTCTTAACAGATAATTTATATACACTAAAATAGGTTTGCATTATATTAGAAAGTGATGGGGAATCAAGAACAACAAACAAATCTGATCCCACTTGTCAAGATCTTGATCCTCAATAAGAGCACAATATGATTACCTTGTATAATAAACTAAACATGCGGAATTAACCATAAGTAATAAGTAACTAGAATTCACAAATGACATAGAATATGAGAGACAACACAATCTGTATTAATGCTCATCTAGAAAAGAATACAGTGAAGAGACGCCACACTCTTCCACACCTTTCAGGCTTCCCACACCAAGTGTACATTAATTCTCCTCAAGAGTTCACTCTCCTACCAAAAATGGTCCCAACACACAACTCAAACACAGAATTGGTGTTCACCTCCAACCAGTCAGTAATAACCCTGCCAGTACACAAGTACTCAAAGTACTTCAAGTAGATCTCCCATGAACCTGAAACAACCTGAAACTCAAATGATCTTACTTACACATGTAGAACTTCTCCTTGATCTTGCAACAACTTGTAGATCACCCTATTCTTACAATTGGAAGGATCTACCTTGCCTTCCTCTATTGCTCATCTGTGGAACTAGAAGGAGCTACACTTGCTCAAATCTAACTACCACACCTTACAATACATGCCAATGGGTCTATAAATAGATCACACACTAAATAATAACTTAGAATTCTAATTTAAAATAATTATACATGCAACTCAAGACTCAAAATAGCCTTTACATGCAAACAATCGGTTCAATGAACTAACTATTCATGCAACGAACAGTTCTGGAACCGCACAGGCAATCGATGTCAGTTGTTGTCTGCTTGGAGTTGACCAACATCACCTGACCTCCTACCGATGCCAGTTTCCCTTCTACACTATAGATGACTAACGTCGATTACACTACCGACGCTAGTATCCCTGGAACTCAGAAACCTCCTCCATGTCTGCATAGTCGAATATTTTAGCTCCACAACCTAACAATCTCCCACTTGGAGATAAATAGCTATAATTGTACCTGTACCTATACATCATCTAGTTTGTTCCCTTGGCTTTGTATCCCTCTTCAAGATCACTCTTGAAGACCAACCACCACAAATATTATGGTGCACCTCTTGTCATCCAAATCACCTGCCACATCTGCATCTACAAACCCATGTAGAAAAGAACTTGACCCTGCATAACATGTGCACCTGCTGCTAGTCCCTCTCAAATACCTAAGAATCCACTGAACTGCCCTCCAGTGCTTCTTTCCTGGATTGGCTCCAAACTTGCTAACAACTCCCACTACTTTGGAAATCTTAGGTCTAGTACATACCATGCACTTAACCTCATTATGTGAGTCAAGACACTATTCATAGAACTGTCCAACCATCGACATGCTAACTGGTTTCACACAATCATCTGGAGACAAAATCAACCTGTGACCTTCCATGTCTCTAGAACACACTCATGCCAAAGAATCCTGCTACTCCCAGATTCCTCATGACACACCTCTGAACTAACTTTACCTTTAGTTCAGTAACCCCTTGTATATGTAACCCTGCAACAAGCACACAATACAGTAACAGGATAATGTAGCTAATATTATCCAACCTGGTAAAGAGAAACACAATGGTCAAACCTCCATTATCCTGCACCTTCCATCTCATGTGTCTGTTCCCACTCTTCTTTATCTTGAACATCCATTCGTCTCTCAGTGCTTTTTTCCAGCTAGCATCTCCACCAAAAAACTCCCATTTGGTTCTTCTCCAAGGAATCACATCCTTCATCCATGCCAAGCTCCCACTATTTCCTGGATCTACCTGCTCTGCTTCTTTAATAACTTCCTGGTTCTTGACCATCAGTGAGCAACAAGTAGTGTATAGAAGGGAAATGATGAATTTGAGGCTTACTTACCTTTTAAGTCCTCCATATGGGCACTCGAGATTCCTTGATAGCTTACTGTCTGCCCAAAATCTATCTCAATGACCAATGCTGATCACATCTCAATCTGCACCTGATCGATGTCAGTTCCATGCGATTGCCTCATTGCCGACGTCAGTTCCCCCTGACTGATGCTGGTGTTTATCTATTCAGAGTCATTGATGTCAGGCTACACATAGCTAAAGTCAGTCCCTATCTGGATGCCAATGTCAGTTTTCTAACCGACATCGGTCTCTATGTTTAACTTGTGAGTGATGACTTCTACCCATGAGCTCCTTTTCGATCAATCCCTTGCCCATATTAACCTTGCTCTACTCAAAATTCTTTAACCCCTTATGCTGATCTCTATTCATCATCTTCTCCTTGAAAACCAAGGCTTTCCTATTCTTATCACGAACATCAAATTTCTCAAGAAACGTCACTTTCTTCTTTTGCATATAGAAATCATGATCCATGCTTTTCAAATCTGAAAGCATACCCTTTGACTCAAGAACATGCATCCCCTTCATATTCATGTGACCAAGCCTATTAAGCCACATCTTCAAATCTACAACTAAAGTAGATAAACCAGAAGGAGAATCAGTAATACAAGTAGATAGATAAATCGTACCTACTTTCTTACCTCTTGCTACAATAAGTGCACCCTTGGTAACCTTCCAAGAGTCTGCTGTGAGAGTTACTGTGCAATCCTCATCACCCAACTTTCCAACAGA
This sequence comes from Torreya grandis, assembly GCA_037957365.1. Classification (NCBI taxonomy): domain Eukaryota; kingdom Viridiplantae; phylum Streptophyta; class Pinopsida; order Cupressales; family Taxaceae; genus Torreya; species Torreya grandis. Next base: position 137,737 of record JARHVA010003068.1, read on the forward strand.
AATCAGATTTTGCTTCAGGATTGGGATATGCATGACCTTCTTCAACACCCATGTGTTCCCTGTCTACAATTTCAGCTTCACTTTCCCTTTGCCAACCATCTGACAAGGCTTACCATCCCCTAAATAAATTTCTCCAAAATCTCCCTGGACATATTCATGAAAAAATTCCCTATTTGGGGATGCATGAAAAGAGGCACCAGAATCTAAAACCCAAGATTCTACTTTATCCAAGGAACATACCAGAGCATCTTGTGCAACATAATCTATAACATTTGCTTCTTCATGTCCTTCATGCTGATCTTCACCCAACCAACAATCTCTCTTTAAGTGCCCTTGCTTTCCACATTTCCAGCAGGTTATTGTGCCATACCTGGACTTAGATCTCCTGCCTATCTTGGACCTTGATCTCCCATGCTCAATCTTCTCTCTTTGCCTTCCCTTGATTTCCACACTCAAAGCATTCCCTAATGATTCACCTGTGCTTTTTCTACAAATTTCTTCATTCAAGATTACACTCACAACATCATCCACTTTTAAGATTTTTGAAGCAGACGCAGTATTGCTAACTGCCATTACCAAACTCTCCCAACTTTCAGGTAATGAGCATAAGATTAAGAAAGCCTTAATTTCATCATCAAAAATAATATTGACTAAATTTAACTAGTTTACCAAACCATGGAAATCACTAAGATGAATATGTATAGATCCACCTTCCAACATTTGCAAATTAAATAATTGCTTCATAAGAAATACCTTATTCGAAGTTGAGGGTTTTTCATATAAATTTGCCAAAGATTCCATCAAATCTACCATTGTCTTAGCTTGTGATAATTTGGAAATCACAGACGATTCAATTCTCAACCTTATAGATCCCAGAGCCTTCCGATCAAGAACCTCCAATTCTTCATCCTTCATATCTGTGGGCTTGCATGCAACCCCACCCAACGGTAAGTATAAATCTTTCTGATACAAATAATCTTCTATCTGCTTCCTCCATAATTGATAGTTCTTGCCATTAAACTTCTCCATTCATAGCTTACTTTCTTCTACCATTGCTATACTCCCACTCAAATAGAAACCCCTATGAGTAACCTGTAATCAACACACACTAACCAGATCTAAAACACCTATTAGTAACCCAACCAAAAGCTCTGATACCAGTTGATGGGGAATCAAGAACAACAAATAGATCTGATCCCACTTGTCAAGATCTTGTTCCTCAATAAGAGCACAATATGATTACCTTGTATAATAAACTAAACATGTGGAATTAACCATAAGCAATAAGTAACTAGAATTCACAAATGACATAGAATATGAGAGACAACACAATCTGTATTAATGCTCATCCAGAAAAGAATACAATGAAGAGACGCCACACTCTTCCACACCTTTCAGGATTCCCACACCAAGTGTACATTAATTCTCCTCAAGAGTTCACTCTCCTACCAAAAATGTCCCAACACACAACTCAAACACAGAATTGGTGTTCACCTCCAACCAGTCAGTAATAACCTTGCCAGTACACAAGTACTCAAAGTACTTCAAGTAGATCTGCCATGAACCTGCAACAACCTGCAACTCAAATGATCTTACTTACACATGTAGAACTTCTCCTTGATCTTGAAACAACCTACAAATCACCCTATTCTTACAATTGGAAGGATCTACCTTGCCTTCCTCTATTGCTCTTCTGTGGAACTAGAAGGAGCTACACTTGCTCAAATCTAACTACCACACCTTACAATACATGCCAATGGGTCTATAAATAGATCACACACTAAAAAATAACTTAGACTTCTAATTTACAATAATTATACATGCAACTCAAGACTCAAAATAGCCTTTACATGCAAACAATCAGTTTAATGAACTAACTGTTCATGCAACGAACAGTTCTGGAACTGCACAGGCGACCGATGTCAGTCGTTGTCTGCTTGGAGTTGACCGACATCACCTGACCTCCTACCAATGCTAGTTGTCCTTCTAAACTATAGATGACTAACATTGGTTACACTACTGACGCCGGTATCCCTAGAACTCAGCAACCTCCTCCATGTCTTCATAGTTGAAGCTTTTAGCTCCACAACCTAACAGAAAGCTGACAGGTAAAAAAGTTATAGATTTGACAATCAAGGATATTGTTTGTGTAAAATAATGTGTTGATAAGAAATCATAAAATTTTCTTAAATTTATGTAGTATTAATAATATTATGAGTGACTTTGAATATTGATTAGCAATGGCAATAACTTCTATGTTTTTTACTTCTACGTTATCCATCATAGGGAAGGAAGGAAGAGTGTAAGTTTCATTATTTAAAGAATATGTAAGGTAAAAAATGTTCAAAATAAATTATGGTAGGATAGAAATACCTTATAAAGGATAAAATCAGTCTTGAAAGCTTTTAATAATCAATTGGACTCTTTTTCATAACCCTCAGGTCTGTGTGTGCAGGGTTGAAATCTTGAGAACAAATCAAAGTGGAATAAATTTTCAATAACTCAACCAAATGTTTTGTAGTGGTTAAAGGAGAGAGTATAGGTTATTTTTGAACTAATAGGATAGTTTTATGTTATTTTAAAATGTGAGAAGATATTTGATTTGTTTTTCAAACTTGAGTCATGTACATACCTTGTCAATATGAAGCAAAATACTCTCAAAGTGAAGAAATGGTGTAGTTTGAAGGTTGGGTGAGGCATATTATTGATTGGAGAGGTTTCACACAAGTAGTTTATACCTATTTATAACTTTTTGTACGTTTTTAAGGATCAATAAATATTACTTGTATTGAAATCCCTATTGAAAGATTAGATAGTGGAAGTAAAGACCAACAAAGTTCTAAGAAACCATGTGTTAAGTGAGTCTAGGCATTGATCAAGCCAAGACAAAGTATAATAAAGATGAAATATTGTGTAATAAACATTAATGAGGTCTTATATACATTAGTTAACATTATATACTCATGTACATCAATTTAAAAAGCTCTCGGGTCTGTGCAAGACCCATAAACCCTAAATTAGTGTTGAAAGACTAGAAATGAGATAAAGTGTGTTTGAACCAATGGAAAAGTTTAAATTTTTGATATTATATAGTTTTAAATATAATAAAATATATTATATAGGTTATAAAGTGATAGGTTACATATTCATATGACTACAATAGATTGTGTTGAATACAATGGTCAAATAGGCCTAAAGGGCTAATTGGAGGGAAGGGAACTCCTAGACAAGTGATCAAATGAATGTGTTAGGCATTTAAAATTCATAGAGACTTCAAACATGATAAATGGTGATATAATATATGTTTATTTTTTCAATAATGATCTATACCAATCCGTATAGAAGGAAATTTTGAAGGAAGGGATGGTAACTTTGAGGTGTGGATGAAGGTTTAAGAAGGCAAATATACTCTTGAGATTGTTAATGGGTATGAGTTGTGTTAAGACAATCTTGAGAATTCATATGGAAGATATTTATAATAATGAGTGTGTACAAAATACCCAAGCCAACTAATGAGATTTTTTATTTCCCAATGAAGCTTGAAGCATAATAAAGGGAAATAATGAAAATTTGAATGAATAAGTGAACATAAGCAATGGAATGAAAAAGCAGGGGATATTTATAGGTTCTAAAGACTTTGTTTAAATCATTAAATATTCTTTGTTCTTGATATAAATAAATAAAATGACCTTAAACCCCAAATGATAATTGACATAGAAGAAAGATTATGCAATTTGAACAGAAGATTTGTGTTTGTAGGTGTTAAAGGTTGAATAGAGAAAAGTATACATGAGATGAATATGCATCATAGTGCTAGTAGAAGGCTCCATTTGAATTTTTATTTTAGCTCTTTATCTACCATTGGGATAGTCAACTAGGCCGATATAGTTTCATATCATAATATGTATTCTACAATAGACTCATTTAATTTTTGTTTCAATTATGTAACCTTAGCATATGAGATATTATCACTAATGTTTATTGAGAAGTTTTCTAAAAATGTATTTTCCAATGGATTAAATGCGATGATATATTTATTTGACAAATCATAAAACCATTGTAAAGCATAATCATTTAGACTGCATGGAAACAACATAGAGAGGAGCCAACAATTAGATATTTAGTCCAAACATGCTACATGGAAAGATTAGATATGGTGCTCCGAGTCACCCTTACCATCATACAATGTATGCTTATGTGCCATGAATCTATAAAAAAGGAGTTACTTTTATGTGATGTAGTAAAGGTGTATGCAAAAGAACATGATAATATAAGGCATGTGATGGCATAGTGGCTCTCTACTCAAGATGTAATACCTTTTGAACCTCTTGCATAAGGGATTATACATATATAGTGAATAAAATATCCATAAGAGGTGTAGCTATCACTCAAGGTTGATGAGTTACAATTGGTTATTGTGTTATCTAAGTTGGCCCTATTATAGGTGTAACAATGTTATTATTTAGGGGATTATAAGATTGGTCATTGTTTTATTGTTGAATTTCCTCATGGATAATATTCATAAAGTCATCTTGAATAATTGAATGTTGAAAAATAAAATCTTGGAATTGTCTCTTATTATTTTCATCAAATTGATTATTGAGTTTTGCCATTGTAGTTTAGGGAGTAGGAGAGTAAATTATTACATATTTGTAATCTTTATATAAAATAAATCTATAAAAGATTATAAGAAGTAAATATTGAAAAAAATATGATATTTTAGAACTAATATTTGAGCATAAAAAAGGATGCAAACCCTAATATCATCTAGGTTTAGGATTTGAGCAATGTTCATAGTAAGTCAGGTTCACCAAATGTTTTAACCTTTTAAGAATTAGAATGTATAAATCTTATGTTTGTTAAAGTGTTGAGTATAGTAAATTAGGTTAATAATATGTAATAAATACAACCACTGATTTGTTTTAGAATTGAATAACTTTGACCTTTCTAAAAATATCAATAAATAATATAACTAATAACTTAGCTAGAAAATGACTGAGACAGATGATATGGAGGATATAAAATGAGGCAAAGGCTATTTTAAGTATCAAAAATAGGATCCCAATTTTAGAATCCATCCTAGATAGTAGTGCCTTAATTAGATAGTAGTGCCATTATTAAATATGTGGTACTAGTGTCCCTTTTTATGGTAGTTTTCTCTATGTGGGATTATCCTAAGCTTCTAAGTGAACTTGTGTCTGGATCTGTGAGGTCTATTCTTGTTTGCACAAGTTCTAAAACCTTGTATATTTCCTATTTTGACTAATTTATGACTAAAACCTAATCCTCCATATTTATAAGGCATCTAGTTGATATGATCTAAAAAGTGTGTTTGTTAGCAGGGTAGGTTGGACATCCTCAACACACCATTGTGATGAGAATTGTCTACATATCAATACTCTGAATACAGATCAAGATCGATGTATTTGTCCCCAGTTAAGTGCTAGCGAAAATTCAAGTGAAGCTTGTAGGATAGTTTACATGAGTGATTTGAATGTTCTTAAAACTATTTTATATGGTAGTATTTAATAAGGCCTAATATGGTTTTCTATATACAAAAACATTGTATTAAAATATCCTTTAAATATATTTATACCTAAATAAATTAAAAATAATCTAATCAATCCATACAATAAGAATGGAAGAATGAAGGAGAATACAAAATTAAAAATAAAAGTTACTTTTATACCAATTTTAGGTCAAGAATAATGGAATGAAAAATATACAATAATTTAGTGAAAACCAAAATTTTATTCATGTTTCATTAACCACAATATGGATACTCATTTCACCTTCTATGAGGACTATTCACATTCGTACGTAGTCTATTCATCTACCATTATGAGATAAAATTCTCCAATCATTTACACCTCATATTAATAATATTATATACAATAATATTACATCGCCCACTTAATCTGCAAGTTTTATTGTGAGACCAAACATGACTCTAAACTTTTTAAAAAATTATCTTCTAATCACATTTTTTCAATATGCCTATAGGTCACTCCATAGCAAGAAAATGTAACAATTTTATACTACCATCTTTCACATAATTCCAAATAAAATAAAATTTTGTGTTAATGTGCTTGGTTTAGTCATGAAATAATAGATTATTCACCATTTAAATTGTATATGTGTTTTCAACCATGAGTGTTGTTGATGAAACTTTTAACTCAAAATATGAAATTACCCTTCTAATCCATAATATTTATTTGGTTTCCTCTATAAATACCATGTATTCTACTTCCTTTGAAGAAATTATTAGTAGTGATTGCTTCTTTAAATTCTCACTGATGAGAATTGTTTCAAATTAATCATAACCCTAAGCATATTTTCCATATTCAAAGTCACCAACATAGTAAGAATATAAATATCCAACCAATTTTAAGTCTCTTGTATTGAAGAATTTGAGCCCAAAATTATGTGTTTCTTTTAATATAGAAGGACTCTTTTTCCTGCTAGCCAATGTATTTTTCTATGTTCTTCCATGAATCTAGAAATAACATCAACAAAAAAATAAATATATGGTAAATTTATGGTCACATACACCATAATTTTAATGATTTTTTTGTATATAGTGGCTTCTAACAAATTTGTGGTATCTTCTAATGTCAATTTTATATTTTGTTCCATGGGCGTATAGACATGCTTATAATATATCTTTCTATTTTTTTTCAAAATTTCATTAATATATTTTAGTTGAATGATGAAGATATACTTTCATTTTTTTATTCACTTCAAAACCCAAATAGTAGTGAAGATAACCCAAATATGTCATTTCAAATCTTTTAATCAACTATAATTTTAATTTTTTAGTGTATTTCTCATTATTTCATGTGATGATAAGATCATCCACATACACTAATAGAAATACTTTTGTTTTGATAATAATATTTTCATATTCAAACTAAAAATGTTTGAAATTCATGTTTAGGAGGCACTTAGTGAGTTTTTCATACCATTTTATTGGGTCTTATTTCAAACCATACAAAAAAAATTCTGCTTACACACTTTTTATTCTTGGTCTATACTGTAAAACTTTTTGACTTAGCCATGCACATTGTTTCTTAGAGATCATAATTTATAAATTTAGTTTTTTCATCCATTTGATGAACTCTCCATCCATTTTTGGATATCAAAAACAATAAATTTTAAATGTTATTTCATTTGTATGTTGGTGTAAAGGTTTCATTATAGTCTATCCATTCTATTTGAACAAATCTCTTTGTGACAAGCCTTGATTTATGTTTTTCAAGTGAGACATTTTATTTGTATTTATTTAGAAATAACCACTTGTAACCAATTGGTTGAAAACTGATTGAAGGATAAACCAAATTACAAGTTCCATGTTTAACCAATGCATCATCCTCATTCTTCATTTCTTTTATCATGCATGAAAAAATTTAGATATTTTGAAGGAAGTAGGTTTAGATTAAAAATAAAAATTGACTTATTATAGAGCATATTCTAAGAAATGTTTTTCTATAATATCTTGAATTTCATCTAGTAACTTATCTAATTTTTGTGTGCCTATATGTGCACTTTGAGTGCCTATTTTTCCAACCTCATAATGACTCAAATCTTTTTATGCCTATTCAACCCATTTTGGTATTATTTATAAGTAGCTTGTGAAATCACCAATGATTAATTTATTTATTTTAATATCCTTCATTTTATAACATCAAACCATTTTTAATGAAGTTTCACTTTATTACATAGGGGGAGTGTTGCATTCAATTACATGAGTTATAGAGATTGAAATGTTCCCCAATTACAGGTTCATCTTTCACTATTTAGAAACTCAATATCAATCTCGTTGAAAATATCAAATATAACATATTTTTCAATCTTATTCAATTATCAAATTATGATTGTTGTGGCCTTTAATATTTAACAAATTACATCTTTTATGATGATAAATTTATTATTATTATCATCATATAGTCTATATGAGTTTGAGGATTATAAGTATCCTAAAATGATGCATTTATGACTCATGTGGTATAGTTTATTACTTTCTCCTTCGGAATTAATGCATAAAAAGTGGATCTAAAAACTTGAAGATGTCACATTAAATAGAGATGACCACACTATATTTATATGGAGTCTTCATTTGAAGGGATATCTATGGTGACCCTTTGTGGCAATACACTACATTTTAAGTTGTATCTACCTAGAAATATAGATTTACCCCTTTGAAATAAAAAAATACTCCAATTGTATTCATCACATTTCTATTCATCCACTCAGTTACTCCCCTTTTTAAGTGTAAGTAACTACGAGATTATGTTTGATCCAATTTTTTTGAGATAAGATTCATACACCTTTAACATGAATTCACCACCATTATTAGTCCTAAGTGTCCTAAATATGGATTGAGCTTCATTTTAAACCATTATTTGAATCTTTTGAAAAGTTTTTAAGGCTTTTAATTTTTTCTCCAAAATTATAACTAAGTCAGTTTTATATTGTGATCAATGAACAACATGAATTACTTATTACCACCCATGGAAATAATTGGTAGAGAACTCAAATCAGAGTGAACCAACTAGAATTTTTTTTTGTCAACTTTACAATCTAACCTTCATAATGGTTGGCTTTCATATTTAGCTAACATGTAATCTTCACACTTTTCAATATTTTTTGGTAGTGTTGGAAGTCATACAATAACATTATTTTACATTGTGTGAATGTTTTCATAGTGATTTTTCCCAAATCCAAGATGCTAGATAATACTTGTTGGAATTACTTGTTTAATGAAATGAAAAAAAAATATGTTGGAATAATCCTTAACCCTAAGTTTTATAAACCTTCCTTCCTCAAATCTAGTCAATAAAATTGTATTATCACATTTACTTATGATATTCACTACTCCATCATCCAATAAAATATATGCTCTTGTTTTTGAATTGAGGAAGGTATAAAACATTGCAAAAATGAAATATAGAAGCACTAATGACTTGAGTCAAATTGAACCTTTGCATTGAGGTTTTAAAATTATTTTATCTACCAAATATATTAAACCACAAATTTATTCATGAAACTCCAAAAATAATTTCCTTTGAAAACTTATATTTTGTGTGGCACCAGTGTTTAGGACCCAAGCATTATCCCAAGCTGAACTCACTAAGGCATTATCTAATTCATCCAAAAAACATGCATTCACTTTAAAATTGAGTTGATTCTGATTTTGAGATTTTCTTATTTTTATTTTATATAGGCTTCAATATTGTCCTATAACATTTTTCATTCATGGATCTCATGAATCCCTTTTATTTCACAACATTTTTTTAAAAAAGTGTTTTATGTGATTTTGCTTCTCTTGAAGTTTACCATTATTTTTGCCAATTTTTCTTCCTCACCCTTTATTTCCCCCTTTCCTCTATAATTTATAGTATTATTGAAATAGTTTCCATTTTGATTAGCATAGAAAATTATTTATCCTATGGACTCGATCTTTCTCTTAAATGTTTTTTCTCTCTTTACCATCTTCTCAACTAGCTGATAAAAAGTGAGGATCTTCAACAAATTAATTTCTCTAAAATATTCCAAGTAGGTTGATTATGCAGTGAAAAGATATTTTTTGAAGATGGCCATGTATACATACATATTTACACCATCATCATCAACATTGTGTTTGATAGCTCAAATTTTTGAAGCCGAACTCATGCCATCTTTGATTTTCAACTCAAGATTGAATAATTTCCATTGTAATGGTATGGAATCCAATTTTGAGTGAGATTCATATAGTCATTAAATTTGTGTAGTGTTTCCCAAGTAGTTTTTTACCCATGTATGTGAAAAAAAAACTCACCATCAATTGAGTCCCTCATCAAGGCTAATGCTTTTGAATTTGTGTGATTTAATAATTATATTTCCTTTGATTAATTTGGTTTAGTTCATTATGTATCCCCATCATATATTTTGAAATATAATTAATTTAATATGGGAGTGTTGTCCATCTATATTGACCATTATAACCAGGTTTCCTTCCTAGTTAGTGTTGAGCTAATATTTTTTTAGAGTGAGTGCATTTTTATCAAAGGAAATGGATTGGTTTTTTATCACTCTAAAAGGTTCCCTTTTCTATATACCACCAAACTAATATACAAAACCTCTCTATATGTGTGCACTTACTATATACCCAATGATACATGAAATGAGCTTATCATTTATATGTACCTAGTGTATACAAGGGAAAGTGAAGTTCATCTACAAATCAATCCTAGCTCAGAGAAGATAAATGACACTAGCCCTTCCACATGTTAGTATATTTATAAAATCAGGGTCATGACCAAGATGGATCTACTATACCTAACAAAGGGGTCCCTTATCATAACAATATCACTAGAGAGGGTTATAAAGCCTCTAGTCAAGAAAAACCATGTGATAAGCCTAGCTAGGTCCTATGTTTATCTTAATCTCAAGTAAATTACAAAGTAAAGTAAAATATAACCTAGTTATCACCAAAGCATGTATGAAGTGAATAAGATAAATGAAAGGAAAGAATTGAAAAATACATAATTTTAATTACCTTAGTGCTATAGAGTGAGAAGGAAATGAGAGAAATGTGAAGGTGTCTAATGTAAGGAACATTAGGAAAACCTATTAAAATAAGTAAAAAATATTTTTTTTTTCAAAATATACATGTAATATGTGAAAAGATTCTCTACAATGTTAGGATTTTAGAACATCTTTTGATTTAGAAAAAGAACTAGTAGAAATAAATTTATGGATGAAAAATGGAATCTGGTTGTAAATAATTGACAAGTAAATAGTTTGGAATAGAAAATATAAATAGGGTAAAAATTAATTCATTTTTTTTTACTATTCTGATAAATATTGCTCTAAGAGACCTAGTTTGAGCGTAGAGAGCGATCGTGGTGAATAGATGATAACTTCCACATGGAGGATGCCTAGTAGCCATGAAAAGTGTAGCTTAGGTATGTGAAGCATTAATTTTAAAATTTTGATTATTTTTAATTTAAATTAAACTAAATGTATAAAATTATATTTTAGGTACCAAAAATGACTCTAAGAATTTTTTAGGTAAACTAGGTGTAAAATGGGATATTGGGTAAGAAAAAAATAGACCAATAAATGCCTAAGGGATTTGTGGTAAATGGTTAAAAGGTCACTAAAAATTAAGAATAGAGATGATTTTTTCAACTTTTTTTCCAAGATGAGAGAAATCTAGTGTGTTAACTGCGTAGTAGTGGGTCGATGTAGTATCACTATAGGTGGTTAACTACTTAGCTGAGGGCTGGTCCAATTATAAGTTTAAAAATGGCTGACATCATACCTTTTGGTCAATATATTATGTAATATGTGGCTAATATAGTTTTTTTAATGATGATGAATATGAGGTAGAGGGATGATATAGTATGTCAAAAATGGGAAAGGGCTCATTTAGTACTAAACTTGTTGATTATATTTATAGGAATGGGTTGACTGTGTAGTAGAAGACTAATGTAGTATGGTAAATAATTAACAAGGTTGATTCATTATGTGAAAGAGATGTTATAGCATATGAGAGTAGAATGATACATGGTACCTAGGTAGTATGTGAAAATTATTCACTCTATCTATGATGCCCACTAAATGACAAGCCCTTGTACATGGGTATGATAAGCATACATACTTGGATTATTCTTGATTTTAGTATTTAAGTCTAGAGATAATCATGAATGGGTACTAGAGGGAATGGAAAAACATATTATTTCCTTATTCCTCAATGATTTAAAGGGATTATGACAAAAATATTATTGTAGATATTTTAGGATATAGATGTAGTATTTCAAGTGTGATGACTCTTCTCATAAGTGCAAAATAGAGGACCATTGATACCAAACATTGTGTTTTGTTTGTTTTGCACAATTTTATTTATTTATAAAAACTATTTTTAATCATTTTTAAATTGATTTGTATAATAAAAAAATTACTTATTTAATGTTTTAATAAGTCAAAATTGAATAATTCTCCAACTTATATGTTTTTTAGACTAAAAAAGAATTAAAATTATTCATGCTAAAAATATTTAATTTTTAAGCACAAAATGAAATTTTAAAAACAAAAAACTTAGCTTGTACATTGTCCTCCCATTTCCATGGGGGTTTAAAGTGCATCTTTTTAGGTTTGAATGCTTTATGTTAGGGAAATATTAGGTCAAAACACCATGTAATAAAAAACAAAACACACAACTAGAAGTAGATGAAATACCCTCTTGAATTTGAAATGTAGGTCTAATGTTAAGCAAAAAAGACATAATTTAATGAGGGCATAATCCACACCAGTGTAAAACCAATTAAGAGTTAATGAGACATGAAAAAAATAGATAGATATGTAGATTTAAATGCCATATACTATTTTTTTAAGCCAAAACATAACTTTATTAAAGAGAAGTGAAGTCTAATGCATCAAAACATAGTAAAATACTCAACCTCAAATGCCAAAGTAATTGAAAAAGTCATAGTTTAAATGCCAAAATCAATAGGATCTTGTCAAAGTAAACATGACACAAGTCTTTTTTAGATGAAACTTTAATTTGTGTGGCACAAGTTAGCCACAGTAGATGATAATATTCAATACTCCAAAATATGGCTGACATGATCATCCAACACCATAAATTATTAATCTTTTACTGTAAAAGAATTTGAGTAGGCCATATGACAAGAATGGAGGAATGTGTGAGAATAAAAAATTTAAAAACATCCTATGCTTTAATACTAATGTCAAGCTAGAAATAATGGAATGATAAATAAATAATAATTTTGTGTAAACCTAAATTATATTCACATTGTATCAAATGAATAAATATTAAAAATATTTATATCCATAATATGGATATTTATATCACCTTCTTTTAAGATTATTCATATTCCTACGTAATCTATTCATCTACCACTACGTAACAAAATATCTCCTATAAATTACACTTAGGATAAATGCTATTAAATATAGTAATAATACATACTAATTATTCTCTCCTTCATCTAAATATACGTAATTAAATAATGGAATGCCTATATGAGTTTCATACTATGAATAATACATAGGGTTCATACACATCTAAATTATAATAAGTCCACTAGAATCATTATCCATCTCTAGATTTATCTTTTTCTTCAAATTTGTTACCACATGTGGTATTGAGGAATTCTAGCACATTTATGGCTTGAAGAAGCATATTATTGAGGCACGTTATTGGTATTATGGGAATTCAATGGAGTCATTTTATAAATTATAGGTAATTGGTTAGTGGGTAGAATAATCTCATTAGTAGTTACTACATTCATAAGAAGTTGGTGAGAAATAAAAAGTGTTGAACCATGAATGAAAGGGTGAGGTCACCAATTTTTTATTTGAGGATCTCACTAGATAAGATATTTTTGAGATTTAATGTTTGAAAACATCCCCAAAAATGTATAATTAACATTAAAATGAAGGGAAATCATCATATCATAGCTAAAAATTTACATAAACCCACTAGGCTCCCTTCATATCCTAAAAGGATTGTCACGAGGTGTACCTTGTGTAAGTGATGTATTTTTATATTATTGAGTGTTTATAACAAATAAATTATTCCTTCCTGAAATGTATGAATCTCTACTCTAATTTGACATTATACGTTAATAAGATTGAAAAGATAAACAAACTTAAAAGGTGTTCAACAATAATTAAATCACATGTGAACTCATCATGATTCAATAAAATACAATAAATCACATTACAATCAATAATAGATAACATAATAATAATTCCATAGTATTTATGATAAAATCATAACCATTTTTTTATTAATTTTTAATCAAAACCATTCTAAAAAAATCATTGATTCACTATAGATCAAACAAATCTCATAACTTGCTCATCAAAATATATATTTCCTTCATTCATACATTTATCTTGTTATAATATGTATTTGAGACAAATTTTATCCTTATTCTCCTTTCAAAACTAAATATAAAATCAAATGAAACTTTAAATCCAGTATAATGTTAAAAAAATCTCAGCTAAGGTAGCGATGGTTCAAATATGTGAACGAAGAATCTTTCTTATCATAATCATATTTATGTATAAATGAAAGTAGAATGAAAAAAGGGTTTAAAAATTTCATGTCACTTAAAAATACAACCCATAAATCATTATAAATACAACAAAAAAATTATAGAATTGTTAGATTTTTCAATGGAACTCAATACTTCTATTAAAAATGAACTATAACAAGGTTTGAAAATAGTTGTGGTATGATCACTTTTTACAAAGGTAGGGTAAACAAATTAAATGTATTTCATGTCACATAGAATGGATTTTATCACAACATGTACATTTGTATTGTAAAATCCAAAACCAAGACAAGAATTTATAGATTGCATGAAACTTCAAAAACATACACAGAAAAGAAAACATTTTTAATATATAAAAACTTCAAGGTATGAACTCAAGAAATTTATATAAATAGATTTGAAAAGTAATAAATATATTAAATAATATTTTGTTAATTTTATTTTATACATTAAAAAAAAATCTAAGCAACATTTTTAAGCATTTTAATATATTTGAATGATACCAAAAAAGAAAAATTATAGGATTTTGAAGATAAAAAAGCTAGGTAGATGTCATTCAATCATCAGAAGTGTTATTTTGAACACTTGATTCAAAAATTGGGTCTTATTTATTTTTATAAAAAGGAAAAAAATTATCTCTACTGAAGAAAATAAATTCTCATCAAAATATATTATTTGAATTAAAATCCACAAAATATATCACCTTCATAAAGAATGAACTCTATCATTTGAATAAGGAAGGCATTGATAGTATAATATTTTAATTTTCATAATGAATTTTATCAATAATATTTATTCCACATAATTTGATATTTTACTCAACCAAAATGAAATCCTTTCATAATCTATAGGTTTTGACACCATTATCAAGTTTAAGTGTAACTAAAAATCACTTTCCATTAGGGTTTCAATAAATAAAAAGATATAAACTTGGCAAGATTTATATCTTCATCTATTAAATAAGAAATACATTATCATCTTTCTAATAGAATGATAAATAAATAAACCATTTCAATTATTTGATACACATAAAATCAAAACAAAACACATTTGAAATACTCATGAATTATCTACATTTCACATTGAGAACTTTCTAGATAATATATTATTATTAAATTATATATCAAATATATAAATGTAATAATTTTCAAGAAACATAATTTCATCTCATTAACATTTCTATAAATTAACCTCTAAAAAAATAATCCATACTTATAAGTCCAATGTAACACAAAACCAAAAATACACCTCTAATTTCTATAAAAAAATCCACCAAGGCTTCACCAATTGTGAGCTCAAAAAAAGGATAATTAATAAAAGAATATTTATAGAAAAATTTAATAGCTTACTCATTTTTATTTTAACTCAAAATTAAACATTTTAATTTAATGCATACTCACATGTGCATTTTGTGGAGGATATTTTCTTTAATGGCAACATGTCATGCATTACCAACTTGATATTTTTAACTCAAAGATCAAAGAGTGCCAAATTATAAAAAATAGAACTATGACCACCTAATATGTGAAGTTTTGATAATAAAATCAAAATATTTTCAAAATTAACAATATAAATGTCATCATGCTACATATTATTTTCACTAATATATTCTTTGAAATTATTTCTAATGTGACTATGTAACATGATAATGTTTCCACATCATGTCCATTAAATATCAATCATAACTTTCATGTTCAAATTTTGAAGCTAATATGCATGCCTTTGGATTTACTTATTATTGTTTCATTTTCAAAACTTATCTAAGAAATATTCAAAATGTGACTTCATCAATGAATATTAATGTAACTGCAGTATTCTATTAGGATTTTGAGATTTAAAATTACATTATCTCACATTTAGATCAAGAATGACTTAAAAATTAACTAAAAAATCATAATAATTATCACATAATATTCTAATTATTCCATTTATGATAAGCATAATACAATTTATTGTTTCACATGATAAACATATGTAAGAGAACTACTCATTTTCACCACTTTGAACTCAAATGTGACATTGTTATACTCAATCATCTGTGTGGAAGTGTTGGCCTCTAGTCTCTTAAAATTTTTATAATAAAAAATCAAGTTTGATATTATAAAATAAATAACAAATACTGATTCATATTCTAACTTAACATAAAACTTATGCATGGAATTTTTCCCATGCTAAAGTAAATGGTGTCTAAATGAGAGCAAATCTAGAGAACACTTTTTGAAATAATAATTTTTGATAGGGGTGTAAATTTTTTCAATAAAATAGTGAAATATAAATCATATTATAAAATATATTACTTAATCCTCTTAAGGACAAGGCAATGTTCACTGGTTATGATTCATTTGATGACCTTTGTCATACTTTGTGTAAATTTGATACGAAGCTTATAGATGCAAATGTACTTAAATATACACCAATAACTTAAACAACCAATCCTCCCAAATATCAATGAAAAATGACATTCAAACCAAGGGATTATTATACATCTATTTATCAAACTAATAAAGAGGACAAAATTATTAACATGATATTTCAAGATCTATATAAAAGTATATTTGCAACCACTAAGCCAAGGAGAGAGTTCAAGAGGTTACCCAATCTACCTAGTAAAGTGATAAAATAAATTTTGGAATGAAATTTTCATTTCTTTACCTAAACTAATTTAGTGAGATATAAATATATCACCACCTAAAATCAATAATCCCAATGCATTTTTTATTGTCATCATGGATTGGGTCATGCAATTAATAATTATTTTAAAATGTGCCATAATATTCAAGTCCAATCAATTATAACATTATCACTATATATGACATAAATCTATTATGAATGAATATATAGTGAAACCTAATAATCATTTGAATATATTTAACAATCCATTGCTAAACTATGGTACTAAAAAAAAGAAAATGTGCACATAGAAACAAAAACTAAACATGAACATGAGCTTCATAACATCATTGATAAGGTGTTAAATTATCAAAATCAACCACTTTTAATTACATTATATAATCATGAGATATCAATCTATGGGATAATGGTTACTTATACATACAAGGGTTTTGTTGATGAAACGCTTCAATCATTCATGGTATTATGATTAATAATGGTATTAGTAAAAACCTTATTTCAATGACATTCCTATCCACTAGAGGATTCAATCATAGAGACTTATGTTGTGTAATCAGAAAATTACAAAGTTATGATGTGTGTTAATATACACCCTTTGGTGGTGTAGTAATTCCTCTCATAAGTGGACCTATAACATATATAGTTTAGTACTATATTATACAAATTTAGGGGCATATAATATATTTTTTGGAATTTATAGGCTAAACACACTCAATTTAAGCCCTTGAATAGTGTAAAATAATCTTATATTTATGAATAATACTAAAATTTGCATTATTCATGGCTCATATTAATAAGGACCTGCTCATAGACCTCTTCAACATTGAAAGATAAAGATAATTTATTCTAGTAAACCACTTATAGTTTCACGATAATCAATGTGTTCTCATGCATCTATAAAATTAGAGAAAAATTCATCCCCTTATATTATGTGGGATTCTCATGCCCCAAATCCCATGGTTTCACCTTTGAGACAAGTTTTACCTTGGAATTGATGTCCTAAGGTTAACTTAAAACCTATGCTTGTCATTAAGATAAACAATATTCCTACAAAATATTCAATATGACCTATAATGCATCATATAAAAAATAAATTAAATAAAATGAAATTTATTGCACATCTAACAATTATCTTTTTGATACATCAAGAAATTCCTATGATTCTTTTACTTTGAATATGGGAATTGACAACATTATAGGGTATCATAGCTACCCACATTGAGGGCTTCAATGCATAAATATTTCAAAACCCTCTTATAATATATTATATACTTTCTTAAATTTTTATATGTTTTATATTTTGTTTCAATTAAATTTAAAAATAAAAATATTTAATAAAATACAAAAGTATAAAAAATGCTTTAATGCATATTTACTATACCACTGTCTTATGTATAAATTTTCTTATTATATATGTTTTTCCTTAAATGTGCCTTCTTCCTAATTTTTAATTATAAAAATTGTAGAATCCAAAAACATTCATAAAAGACAAAAATACAAAAAAATGCCTTTATCTTAGTCATCATATACACATTATACCTATCATTACAGAGTTTACACATCCATGTTTCACATCCTCTTTCTGATGGTACACATTAAATTAGGTAAGAGGCAAGATAATATGGCTAGATATGAATATGACAAAATTTATGTATCTCTCAATTGTGAGGGGATATTACTTTGATAAACAATCAGATTTTCTATATAGAGTTATCATTACAAAATCATGTTTCTTACTAATTACTATTATACATATATTAATTGTGTACATGGATATGTTTGTGTTATTCTTAGAATATTATACATTATCATTTTAAAATATATGAATTTTATTTACATATCCTCTTTGAGTTGAATGCATGCTTTTATTTTTCTAAATTTCACATGGCACTTGCCTTTATTTTTAATAACATTATTCTAGCCACTTATACATGTTGATTATTATGTTTCATTAGCCTTTACCATTTGAGTTTTGGTCCCATTCTTACTCTTACACTATTCCCCCTGATGATGACATTATACTTATTATGTTTTTCTCATAGCATGCATTGAGTTTTGATGGAAGCCTACAGATGCTTAAAATACTCCTCATCTCATTCTTCTAATTTGTGAACCTTGTTTTTATTATTTATCATGAAGCCCCATGATTTATTATGTTAGATTATATTTATTATGCATAGTTAACTAAAAAATAAAAAACATGGTTTCATACACAAATATATCTATTTGCATATGGGGAAATCATAACCAAGCATGGTCTTATATAACTATATCTATGTATACATCTTTACCTTTCGAGCAAATTTTTTCCCTCTTATGTTTCTCATTGGCATATGATGAGTTAATTTGACCATGAATTTAGCATAATATTCCCATGGGGCTATGAAAATTATATTTTATTTTACACATTATAATGACTATACATGTATCACTTTAATAGGAAATTTTACCTAAATGTCTTACTTTATTTTATAATTCATGGATTTCATATCCTTAACACCTTTTTTACATCTTGTCATTGCTTGATTTTCATACACATTATTCACTTGACTATGTATTTCACATTGGTGTATATTACACACATTGACCTATAGGAGGCATTGTACCCATGCATGAATATATAAAATTAGCACTACATAGTATTAACTTTAAATGTTATGATTGACATATGATGGAAATCATAGATATATGTGGCTTTCCTTAAGTGTTTTTCCTATTGGAGGGTAGGAGGTCTTCCACATGTAATCGAAATCATTTAATTACAATTAAATTTATATTTTATCCTTATCATATGTCATGGAATCTCAATTTTTATACCATACTTTAGGACTTATGTTACATATTTGGCTTACACTATTACATATAACATGATAATTAGCAAAATATTTATGCACTTTATAATGATATGATTATCATGCTTAATGAACACCTATCACATATACTTTTCACATATCAACATTATAAAAATTCCAAAAAATTGTAAATATTCGAAAAAGTAAAAAACTTTTGTAATTAAAAACATCAAAAATATTGAAAAAAATTAAAACATTGCTTTATACATGTTACATATTCAACTATTCTATATGTTTTCATTATTCATAGTTTGTACATATATGTTTTTCATAATGTCTATTTTTTGAGTACTCTATAGATTCATAGGTTATATAATACCATATTTCACATTGTGTACCCACATCTTATAGGGGCCTATTAAATGGATAACATTTCCTAGCTTGGGGTCATTTACATTTCAAAGGATTCTTGTAGGGTGATATATATCCTTGCCTATCATTTTTCATATTGGACTAGATTACTACTTTTTAGACTAGCATCTTATATGTCTCTTATCACATGAATATTCTACACTATGATTGTTACATTTTTGCATTTAATATATTTGTGTGAATGCTTTCTTTTGAGAACATGTTTGATTTTTTGTGTTTCCTATTCATGGAGGATTATCTTATTACCATTTTTTGTGAGGAATTTAATGATGCAAATCATTAACTTCTTGATTCACTAACTTGGGTATGGTCACTAAGATTTTATAGTCCGAACTTAATTACACTATATACACTCATGTTTACATCTATATTGAGTTAAAAAATTTGTGCCTATGTTGTCATGGTGTTCACCATACATATGTGGGTCATAGTAATTGGTTATATTATCATTATTTTATCTAGTCCCATCTAGGGAAATTTTTGTTATATGGGGTACACTAGTTACTCCCATCTTTAAATGTAACTTTACACAATCTATTTTGGCATGGATGGATGGTAATTCAAAATTTGAGTGGTATGATAATTACAAAAAAATTAAAATCAAATTCCATGTGTTTAGATAATAACATTCATTTAATAGCTTATTTTTGTAACATATGAGGGATAAATTTCAATTACATATGTTCTAGATAGGAACATGTGATGAATAAATTATTTTTCATAACATTTGGTGATTTTAACATGTTTCTTTTGACATGAGTGACTGAATTAACATGTTCTTCATCCCTCACCTCAAAAATGGTGCATATATAAAGGATTTTTCTAATTCAAGATGGAATGAAATTATCATAATTGAGACAAATTATGTTCATACTTGATCAAGAAGTTGATTGGGTGCTAGTGACACCTTAAATTTTATTGTATATGTTTCATGCACTCTTAAAAAGTCTAGGATGTGTATATCAGGTTATTTTGACACCCATGAGAAGGTTTTTGGATATGTTTTCACTATAAAAATTCTAGAGATGGAAACATTATAGGGCCATTTGGGTGAAACACCAAACTTGTGAATTATTTCCTATGATTTATTTTAATTTCAAGATCTAATTTCAGATTTTAAGTCATAAATGTTTTTTAAAAATGCATGTATATCATGAGAAATTTAACCACCTATATAAATAGTCACTTGTTTAAGTTTATGAATTAATCAAATGTCGATGGAAGGATATCAAGAGCAAGGTCAAAACACTTCATTCTTCCATAGGTAGGTAATGGTGTGTATTTGAAATCATTAACATCTACATGTGTTTCACTCACATCCCAAATCAAAGTAGGGGATTCATGTAGACAACCAAATTTGGCTCAAAACCCTTATTCTTGTGTTTTTTAAAAATTCAACTTATTTTTCAAACTTTTAAATTTTAACCCTTTTCTAAGATGACCCCAACCTCCCATAAGTTTGTATATTTTCCATAGAGCTTAATCATATCAATTTTTATCTAAAAGTTAAACATTTATACATTTGGATTACATCTTATCCATTATCCATCCCTACCTTAAAAACAAATCTTGAGTTATCTCTTGGACAAACCCATGGTTTTATAGGGACATATTGGATAAACATGTACCCATATATGTTTGTCTTTTTATTATAAATTTTCAAGCCATTTAAAAAATTAGAGAAAAAGGAAGATCATAGATGGAGGAGGAGGAGAAAATTCAACACCTCACCAATATAAGGGTCAATAATAGAGCTAAGCTTCTCCATTTAACATTTGTTTCATGGAATCAAAGCCTACACACTTGTGACATTTATCGATCTTGGTATCTCTACTAATTCCCTTATTCTAAACAAGTGTAATTAGACTTTAGTAGTTACACTAATCACTTATATGGAAGAGGGGTTGAAACCCTTACTCAATCTATTTTATTCATACCACAAAAATTAAGTGGAAGTCTGATTTTGAACATTTGGGATACTTATTTTGTAATGTTTCTACAATAATTACCTAACTCCATTACTTTTTATTTTATTATGAAAAAGGCAAGATAGGTCAAGTAAAGATTCAACCACACATCATATTTTTCCCTACATATTTTTAAATTGAAGGTATATTAGAAATAAAAAATTCATAACACATTGGCACTAAAAAACCTATACTACAAAACCCTAAATAGATATACTTACTGTCACAAAAATGATCCCAATGACATAGGTGTAAAACCTAAGTGGTCAATTTTGTTGTGGTAAAGATTATTCAAAAAAATCCCCATACATGTATGGGTCCATCTCAGAGAAATACATAGGTATATACATCTAGGAAAAGGTCAAACACACTCAACATAGTTATAAATTTGTAGAATATTTAAGGTGTGATCATTTATTAACATTTGAAATTACTTTAGTTATACATGTTTATATTTTAAAAAATATAAATTTTATATCTATCATTCCATAAGTGGTTTAAATGGTGAAATTATTCTTACCTTTGTATCCATATCATACACCTTTAGAAGAGAAATAAAGAAACTTTTCACCTAACTATCTTAGTTATTATTAGAAAATAAATTTAGATAGATAGAAGACACTTAGTAGACCTATCTAAAAATTATATTAACTCCATTTAAAATTCATATAAACTAAGAGATATTATATGGTCCCATGTTGAAGGTAGGATAATTATAAAAGCTGATTTGAGAGCCATGTGCAAATAAAAGAATAAATTTTAGAAATTATGGATAATCAATAAAATAAAAATAAAATAAAATTGAGTCAATGTATGTCCCAAATTAGATGACCATTTTTAGTAGTTAATGAGTTAAGAACATTAGTATTTAGTGCATTTAGATCTTCCTCTTCATCTGTACATATCATAATATCATCTTCACAACCCTAGTTATGCATTAATAGAAAGAACACCATTCCATTAAGTGAATTAGAGAATATTATGGTTCCAAGAGTTGTATATGATCATATTTCATCTCTAAATTTTATCCTTATGCTACAATTGTAGTTCATTTACTAGCAGAAGACCTGGGCACACCAAATGAGATAACTTCTTCAAGTAACGCTAACTCTAATTAATCTTATGACATTAATTAACTTTTCCCATATAATTCTATATTCCTCTCACCCAATAATTTTACCCAATATTATCTTTAATAATTAATTATTATTTCTTAATTAAGGTTAAAAATAATTGGTCGATATAGGTCGGTGTATTTTTAATAATTCAACTAATATAATTTAACATGGTTATGATTTGAGATATAGATGAAGCCAAAGTAACATAGTTATTAATTATCAACCTATGATTAACCTTTTATCATGTGATGATATAAATGGAATGATTAATAATAGTTTACTTAACTTTTTTAATATTTTCCTAAATAATCTTGCTAAAAAAAATTAAGTCCTAGTATTGGATTTGTCGTGGCCCTCATAAAATTATTGTATGAATGCTTTATCACTAGAATAGATATTTGTGTGAGGAACTTAGATGTATTTTTAGATAATTAAAATAATAATTTTTGATTACTTTAAATAAAGGCCACCCACCAAAAATAAATAGTCTAAAATAAGAACATGTTGCCTTGAGGAATATAAGAGAAAATAAGAGTGTTATTATTCTCAATGTAGACAATGGTAACATTTACATGTTTTTAGAAAAAAATATGATACTAAAATGCTTGAACATATTAATACAAGTTTAATCTCTAATATTTTCACAATAAATCACCTAAATTAAGAAAAAAAAAATAGCATTGTCACAAAAGCTATCAACAACTCTTATATTAGTGATAAATAAAAACATCGGCTAATTTTGCTTGCACTTATAACCCTAATGTTTTTTTAGGCACCAAAAATCCACAAGGATGGTGTCCCCCTTAGACATATTATCAATTTATGGAATTCTCCCACTTACCCTCTTTCAAAGTATTTAGTTGGTAAATTAAATCATTTAGTTGGTGTTTTCCTTTTTCTATTTAGTGTGATCTAAAAAGATAAAACAAGAGACTAATTATAATTATTTAAGATATGTCTAAATTAAGTAGATTTTAATGTAACAATAGAATATAATTAAATTATTCCAATTTATTATTTATGAAAAAATGACCTAAAAAATAGGTTAGATTATTTGGGTTCTATGCAAGTATGTGATTGTGTACAAGTGTCAAATTGACCCTATAGAGGCTTCATGTCGACTTGAATTAGGAAATCTCCAGTAATATGTAGATGTATATAGTCACTAGATTCAACTATGTTCTACTAGATATTTACAAGATACCTTTGATAATATTTGATAGTTGTATTTTATTTGCATGTGTCTATAATGGTTCATGTGTATTCAAATATATTTAATCCTATGTGAATACATATATTTTCATTCTCCTTACCAAAACCACTAGCTTACACTCTTGAGACAAATATAGCCTATACAAATGGGTAAGTGGGTTAGGTTAATTTGAACCCAACCAACCACTAGTAGGTGATTGAATTTTACCTACATTATTATAATTTGAGGAGGGCTAAAACTACATGTAATTCTCCCACCTAGGTGTATTGTGATATGTACTATGAATCCCATGACCATATGTGTGGGGGACAATCAAGTTTTATTGTACAAAGCAAATTCATGGTGATATTTTTAGATGGAGCAATAAAAACCACATTTAATCAATTAGAAGTCTTATTTTTACGAAATCCAACTTCTATTCACAAATGAAAAGATAGGTAAAATATAGTACAATGTCTACAATGTGTGTGTATATAAAATAGATGCATGGAACAAGCTATTTATATTACGACTATGCAATGGCATCAACATAAGTTAATATATTAGTTGTCTTTGTCCATATGTGTATATTACATATATAACATGTATATTGGAAGAGTAAAACTAATTATTTTACAACAACCAAGGAGGGTGTTTGAATTTTCATGTCAGATGTGGTAGTTGGAAATGTTCTAAATAGTTAATGTATAGGTTATCTTCAATGATTCCCAATCCTGTGATCCTTGGTTGGTGGTTAATATCTAGTTGGACCATTTGTTGTACCATGAAATTGGGGAAGGTCGATGCATGGTTGTGTTGAAATGGGGTCCAAAGGAACTAGTGAATATATCAATACATATGTGTGAAGTGTGAAAAAATGCACAATGAGAAGAGTGTAGTGTAATATGTAGGTTGTGATCTGAGATAACCATTACATGAAAGTCTGAGAGTGGGAACATAAATTATGCATAAGGTTGTGAATAAAATTTAGGCAAAGGAGTGCAAATGGATGTGTGATATATACCTAAAAGAACAAATGAGGAGTGTGTTCAACTATAGAGAGGTTACACATGGATCATATCCCTTTCTTGAATAAAAATGGTCTATATTGTTGGTGTGTAGCTAAGGAAACTACACTTAAAGTTACTGAGAAGTGTACCACTTAGCTTGATCAACATATTTTCTAACCATGACCACTTAAAAAATTTGATGTGTGTCATGGTAGGTACATGTGTTTATCACTTCCATGCTCTGGTCCTTCTCTATGGGCCACCAATGTTTTAGAACCAAATCATAAGGATGTTTTGTCACCAATGGCTCAATAAGTGGTGGAGTGTAAGGGTTTAAAATTTCCACATTAAGTATTGGGTGCATGCCTAAGTATGCAGGTAGATCAAGAACAAAGGTATTCTCACTAGTTATGTGTAGAATGGTGTAGGGACCATACAAAAAGGCTTGATATTCTAGGATGGACCTTTGAATCATTCCTTCTAAAGGTTCAACCAAACTTAATTTCCAAATCAAAATGCATAAGGTATGAGATGTGTCATGATACTCCTTGTAATTTAATTATGTGTATCATATGATCTATTAAACCTACTAATGAATAAACTAGATGTGTTACAAAAACTTATCAATTTGATCCACTTCCCATTCTTATGTGCATGAATCAATATTATATGGTTTTTGGTAGGTGATATATAGAGGTGTTTAATGTTGAAACTCAAGACATGTCTAGAATGTTGCACAACTAAACTTAGTTGTCCCCTACACACTTGGTTTTAAGCCTCATGGTTTAGATTATTAGTATTAGAGTAAATGTAAAGTGATATATTCATAGGTAATAATAAAACACAAATTAAAAGGAGTGAAAGGCTTATTGATAGGAAATTAAACTTTTATTAATAAATGAAAGAATATGGAAAATAAATTATAATATCTATAGTGCATGTGTATACAAATTAGATGCATAGAGGAAAGTATGTATGTTATATATGCATAACATAATTGACCCAATTAACTATCTTATTTTTCTTTAGCTAATTCTGTATATTACATATATAGCATGTATATTACAATATCATTATTAATTTTTTCACAACTAACAAGGAGGGTTTTTGAATCTTCATGACAGATGTGGTAGTTGGAAATGGGCTAAATAATTAATGTCTATGTTATCTTTAATGATTCCCAATCCCATGATTCTTGATTGGTGGATATCAACTAGTTATACCATTTATTATGACACACAATAAGGGTATGATAATTCATGTTTATACTGAAGTGGGGCCCAAAAGAGATGGTGAGTCTATGAGCACATGCTCATGAAGTGAATGAAACTATGCAGTGAGAATGTAAGCTATGATCTGAGGTAATATTTATGCAAAAATTTATGAGAAGGTGCAAGACTTATGCATAAGGCTGTAAAATTTTTTTGGGTAAAGTAATGTATAGGTATATGTGAGAAGTGTGAGCTCTGCATAGAATAACAAATGAGGAGTGTGTCTAGTTGTGCAGAGGCTATGCATAGATCATATTATGTTTTGATTAGTGTTGTGCTAGAATGTATTAAATTTTACTAGTGGATTTCAACTCTTGAAAACCTATGATTTTGACCTTAGAATTATATTTAGAATTATTTGGTGAGCACTTATTTTGAGGGGTTTTATATTTGGAAGCTTTAAGATAATTCCTCTAAATGTCTAGATAGATAATAGATGAGTGTTAGGAGATTTCTAGATAGGAATAAGATTATCTTGATGTGTTTATAAGATACCCTTGGGGTAATTTCCCTCTGAACCAATATGTGAAATTTAAACCCAAATTAAGGATTTGAATTTTGGAAAATAGCCAATTTTATCATATATTAAAAGTGTCTAACTGTGACTAGAGGTGTCAAGGAGATAAGAAATAATGATCTGAGATCAATAGATAATTTGAGAGAGATGATAAGATGTTCATTCAAATACTATGGAATTATTAGGGGTTGGTAATGGAAAATTAGTAAGGGTATTCATGCATATGAGTGATTAACTGGGAGAAATTTGAGGAAGAGTCTTATATTTGTGGACAAGTAATATATGTTATGGATTGGTTAAAAATACACATTTTCAAGTGTATAAAACGAAATTTGAGTGTATAAATTTCCCCTATTTATTATAGTACACTAAAAGTGCTAAATTAAAAGGATAGAGTTAGATACTTGAGTATAATCATGGTAGGTTTGTTCAAGTAGGCTGAGTGTTGTGCTTTCTCCATGAAAAATCTATAATGAAACATCTAGAAATTAGACTCAACTTATGATACAAAAATTTGAAGTAATGTATAAATTATCTAAAATTTCAAAATAAATGAATTAATACACATATATGTGTGTGAACCAAGTTTCTTTATAGAGTCATTAGAGAATAGGGTAATTGTGTTCTAAGGAGATGACTATGTGGAGACCATAGGTTGGGAAAAATATGTCCCAACTCCAATGTGGAGATGGAGTAGTGATTAAACCAAAATTCTCATTAAATGTTTTTATTAAAATGTAACTCAAATGATCTCTAATAAATCTAAGTGTCTAGTGCATCTGGTGTATTTAGGTAAAACTTAGAATCATTTGTTTCAAATGGATGTTATATTCAATATGAGTATTTATTTATTTGGTACATTTGAGTAATAAAATATGTATAATATGTGGCATATGATCTACCTATGCCCACAAACTAATAATTTATGTAGTTTTAGTCATCTTATCATGTGCCAAAATATCATAATATCTATAAACCATGATCATATGCCATGCATATGCCCACAATCTTTACCAATATTTGTAATATGAGTAAACTAATGCTATGAAATATCTACATATTCCTTACATGTGCCCCCAATTTATGTAAATCTATATAAATTGAACAATATAATACTATGGAATATCTAACATATGTCTTGCATATACCCTCAATCTATGTCAAACTATGTAATATTTGAATCAATTCAAACCAATCTAAATAAATTATTCCAACTTTTACAAATTTAATTAAATATAAACCAATATATGTGTATCAATTTATGTCCATATTTAAATTAGTTATTTGTAATGGCTTGATAATATATGAAAAACTCACTATATATGCACCCCTTTTGATGTTATGGTTGTATCCTATAAATAACTCATCTCAAAAGAAAGATTTATACATGTCATTTTACGTGAAAATATATTTTAACATATAAAGAATGTGATAACATGAGTAGATTATGTCATCATAGTATGAGTAGACTGTGTGAACATATATTAAACAAGTAAATTGAGGCATACATGTGTCATGTCTAATATATTTAAAAATTACACACATAGTAATAACCATCATAATAATGATCATAAAAGCATTGACTAAAAACTACATAGAAGAGATACATGATATAGATCATGGCATCGCATAAAATTAGAATAGTGTTTGATAGGATTCAAAACACTACAAGCTCAGCAATAAAATATATATGCACACATGATCACACAAAATTTTCATGGTCATGATGCTCAAAATAAATCATAAAGCACAAATGATAATAGTTAATTTCATACAAAAATCAACTGATGTCATATAAATAATAATCAATATCATATAGAGTATCATTCACACATAAATTAATTTCATTCAATTTAAAAGAAATATAATACAGATTCACAAAGAGAATGAGTCACAAAATGTACACTCAATAACAATAAATTAGAAAAAAAAATCACACATTACAACACATAATAAATTTCACATGATGTAACATGTAGCAACAACAAACATGCATATAATAGGTACAACAATTATACACAATCAAAGTATGTTATCATCATCTGTGTAAGTTATAATATCAATAGTTTACATAATATTAGGTCATGTGTAAGTAATATAAGTATCTCAATATAAGTAATAGAATGGTCATATAAAGATATAACATGGGTAATTATTCCAAGATTTTCCTACTCTAAGTGTGGCCCCAATGTGGAAGTGGTATCCTCTAGGTATAGGAATACCCCACCTTTATGAATACACATCCATATATAAAATATATTTCCTACATAGTACTCTTGTATACCTATGAAACATGTTTATATTTATAAAAATCTAGGGGAAAAACTTGGTCTTGGAGCTCTAAAAGTGGGAGATGAATAGTCATCCTCCATTGATGAGCTTAAAGCTCTGGTTCTTGCCAATTTACATCTTTGGATGCCTTTTCTACTTTAGTCTTCAATTGGACTTTGTTTATAATTTGGTTGGGTAGCTTTGTGTTTTATTCTTTCTTTTAGTAGGAGATTTTTCTCTTTCCTTGTTTCCTTTCATTTATTTTGTTTTTTTTTAATCTTGTCTGCTTATCTATCTTTCCTTGAATCATGTGCCATAATTGGTAAAGTGAGTCTCTTATGCATTCATTATAAGTGTGTATGGTTGTGACCAAGAGATATGTTATTGAATATGTGATTGACTTTTCAAAGGATGTTAGAATTAATGACCCCTTGGGTGATTAGGCAAATAATAAAGATTATTCTTTGGAGAATATTGTATAAGAATTAGGCCAAAAATAGGAGGATAAACAAGGATTACATAAAAAAAATAATTATCAAAGTTCTATAGTAGGAGGAAGCACTTAGACATTTAGATGGATCCATTTTCATCCTTTACAATGGATACGCAGTCACTTCTGGACCCGACAAATAGCACTTGATAGAAATTGGTAGGCCTCATTGCCTAAGAAAGACCATTTATTTATGCCCTAATGAATCAAGGGATCTAGATTTATAGTCAAAATAAACCTAAATCAATAATGTCAGGTTTTTCATTGTATTCCTATAAAAATATGTTACCGTCAAGTATTTTTTTATAATTGGATTAATTATATGTGGGAAAAAAATGGGTATCTATGTTACATTTTACATAACGTTTAAGCAAGGGATTTTTATGGTTCTTTTTAAAAATTCAAACATGCAAAGAAGATTCATTAGTAAAACTCTATGGAATTTTGGCCTATTGATGTTTAAATCCATTTTGTGGAACCCCTTAGTTGACTATGAGGATTTAACATTTAAAATGACTCCATGATGTGTTGATATTGAAAATGTTCTTGTTTATCTTGAGAATGGAAGACACTAAGAAATCCCTATCACAAATGAATTATAGGGTGTTAATATGTTTAAAACACATGGATATGTTTATTGAAACCTTGGTATTTTACCTTAAATGAGCTACTTTTTCATTCTCAATTAAGGGTTTGGGTGGCCTTAATGCATTTTTTTTGTAAAAAATATGGCCATTTTAAGAAAAATTGCCCATTTTTCAATAAAGATGTTAATGTGAGTAAAATAAAAGTGAAAAAATAGTCATTCCCCCTAATGTTTCTTCTCCCAGTGGTTGTTCTCCTAATTTCACTAAAAATGTTGTTATGAGAGATTATCCTTTCTTTGATCTCAACCCTAAGAAAGGTAGTGCATCCCCTTCTAGACCAAGTGGGGTATTTTTAGATAAGATTATTAGGGTTAACATATTAGATATTAATTCAAAGATATCCATTTAAATATAACAATAGTTTATAGATATCCATCCTATCTCTCTCCTTGAATTGTCGACATAAGAAGGTTTGGGTATTCTAGATTCACCTATTACTCCTCTTGACCCTAAGTGTTCAATTAAAGTTGAGGGTGGTGCTATTCAAAAATATTTTTCTCACTTTGCTAAAGTTAGGGTATCAGAAGAATATATTATCATTAGAGCCAAGCCACTTGAACTAGTTTCTTATACCCCTGACATCTTTGTGTCACCTTTTGTGTAAGAGTTCCATGATTTTTCTTTTTCCATAATAGTTTATGTGACTTGGTCCCTAAGGACTTGAATATTAGTAATCAAGTATAATTGGCCCCTTTGATTATTTTTAATGAGAATAAATCACCTCTTGACAAGGTTAAAGGAGGATCTAAAAGGATTAAAACTAGCCCAAATAATGGTTAGTTCCTTAACCCTATGGATGGGGATAAACTTAATGATCCCAAAACTAGTCTCCATTTAGTTGATGATGTTTTAAAGCTTAAGTCCAAAGAAACCAAGGTTCATCCTTTGTGATAATTTAACATAATAATGGAGGGGATAAGCCCTTAGGTTTACCTAAGTAGGCAACCCCCTCTATTATTTTTTTATGAAGGGTATTAGTTGGAATGTGAGGGTTCTTTAGTCTCTTGACCACAAGCCCATTATCAAAAAATTTAGGTAGTCAATAGATGATATTGATTTTTTTATACATGAAACTAATGTAGTTGGGTTTAAGCTTCAATTTATGCTTAATTTCATTTGGCCAAGGGCACCCTACTTTTCAACAGATCATCCTAAAGGTAGAGGGGGTACTTCCATCCTTGTGAATTCATAATATGTCAGATCATGGCTCGTCTCCTTTTCAAAAACATATGTGGATTATAATAAAAAAATAGTCAATGTTTTGGAATTTTTAATGTCTATGCCCATAAAAATTAAAGGTATAGATCAAAGTTTTGGAATTAGATTGCCTCCAACCTTAGAGATAGCCCTTGGATTCCTGGGGGTGATTTTAACATGGTAGAGGAGAAAGAGGACAAACAAGGTGGGGATTTGGTCCTTTATAAGTGAATTTTTTTTTTGTGTCTAAGATTAAAAACATTCATAAGTTGATTGACCCATTACAATAGTTAAAAAGGCAAAGCAAAGGCATCTAGTTTACCTACTGTAATAACCAACATAACACTAGGAGGGTATAATCTATGTTTGATAGATTATATTTAAATAATGTATTTTTTCCATTCAAAAGGAGGATAGCTCTAACCTTGTCAAGGTTCTCCCTTTTACCTTCTAGTCATCATCCAATTGATATTGAGTTCTTTTGAATAAAGTTGAGAATGACAAATCATCAAACTCAAAGGGGCTATGCAAATTAATTTTTTCTCACCTTTAGGATGCTGATTTTAGAGATGGATTTTGTGCTTCCTATAATATTGGAAAAGTAACCTCAGATTCATGATCCATTATTTATGGTTGGAACTCTTGTATGGACCTATCCAACAAATTTACTAGAAGTTTTATTTATTTTAAAGTCAAGAAAAGGAGGAGAATAGCTCTAAATGCCCAAGAAAATTTGATCTCTATGGAAATTTCTATTCAAAATGACCTTATTAATGGAAAGATTTTGGATAATCTTTCATTACTTAAGCATAAACTTAGGCAACATCAAACCTTCATCTCCAAAGGTTCCATAATTCTCTCTAGGTTAAACTAGCTTAAGCTTAGGGACAAAGGGTCCAAATTTTCCTTCAAGTTTTTTAAGGCCAATAGCTCCAATAAAAATATCTCAATGATTTAATATGGTGGTCTTATATCTAAAGATCTAAAAGAGATGAAATTGCTTTTATTTTCCTTTTATTTAAATTTATTTCTATCTAATGGTGTAGAACTTGAGGTGGTTAAAAATAGAGAGATGTGTGACAAATGTAATCCTTTAAAAGTCTCCAGATAACTTGATACCTTTATTGATATAAGAATCTCCCTAGATGAGGTTAAATCTACTATTGATTCTCTTAAGGATGATAAGGCTCCATGGATTAATGGGTTTCTTGTTGCATTTTTAAATGAAAACATTGATTAGATTTATCAAGAATGCGTCTATGTTTATAATTAATGTCTTGAGGTAGGATATTTAGGGATGGATATTAATAGAGGGATTATTAATCTCATTACTAAGGAAGGATACCAAAATCAGGTTAGAAATTGGAGCCCTGTCAATCTCCTGAATGTATCATACAAATTGTTTTCTAAAATTTTAGCCAGGAAGCTCTCCTCTTTTCTTCACTCTATTGTTTCTAAGACTCAAATGCATTTTTTTTAAGGAAGATATATTTTATATAATCTAATTTTAAGTTGGGAAGGTATGCAGTGAGATCTTAACTCTAATCAGAATGTGGGAATGATCTTGCCTGACTTTGAAAAAAACTTATGACATGATTGAATGGTCATTTTTGACATGACGTTGAAATATTTTAGGTTTCAGGATAGATTTTATATAATGGTTAATTTTATATTTAGATATTATTATATTTTTATTAAATTGAATGGTTAACTCACTCAATCATTTGATCTTCAATGGTCTATCAGACAAGGTCTCCCTTTGGCACATTTCTTAATTTTTCTTGTTATTGAGGCCTTGCATTATCTTCAAAGAAGATCTACGATTGTCCCTATAGTTAAAGGCCTCTAATTTATAAATAATTTTTAACTTATTGATGTTTTGTTTTTTGATGATACTTCCTTATTTTTTACACCTAAAAAGGATAATTTGAAACAAGTTTAGTCCACTCTTGATATTTATTTCTACCTATGGTTCTAAAGTTTCCCTTCATAAGTATTTTATGATTGGTTGGAATGAGAAGCCCCCATAATGTTTGACTAAGTTTGGGTGGCTATGTAAAGGATCTAACTAATTAATTATATATTTGGGTATCCATTTTACTATTGTTCCTTCCTTTAAGTAGATGTGGGATTGGCTGTATGGAAATATCAATAAAAAGATTGCTAAATGGCATGGACATATCCTTTCTCTATAAGGGCATATTCAAGTATGCCAAAAATTTATTTATTTTTATAGTATCTAATATTCCTCTTGATGTATGTTTATTAAAACATAGATTAACATGCTCCACAAAATCATAAGGGATTTTTTGGGATCTAATGGTAGGGGTCTCAAAAAAATACATGTAATGGCTTGGAAAATTTGTTGTGTCCCTCAAAATATTGGTGAGTTGGGGTTGAAAGATATTTTCATTCAATTTATTAATCTGGTTTTCAATGGATAGTTAGAGATATAAATGGATATGAACTATGGAAATTATTTATTAGAAATAAAATTGCCAAAGGTTTTCACAGAGGTAAACCAAAATTGAAAGGGTTGCACATGTATGATTTTCTAGTGGGTTCATTTTTGTCTAAGGTGGTAGGGTCTCCTATTTTTACCTCAATATGGAAAGATTGGGAATTATTTAAGCACCTTATGTTAATGTCATATGTATTCAGTGGCATGGGTGCTCTATGTTAGGGGTATAGGTCAATTTGGTAGAATCTTATATCAACAAATGGCCTTTAGATTTGATTAGGGGATGCTCTACCTATTTATGTTATTATAAGGGCCTAAGGAACTTTAGAGATATATTTTTACATGATGGTTTGGTTTCTTGGGTTGATATTTCCATTAAATTTCACATCCCTTCTTCTTAAAAAATGACTTTAAGACTCCTTTCTAAATCCATCAAGTCTACTGACAATGTTGTTATATTTATGTGGAAAGTGAGTTTTGAGATAATATTAAATGGTTAAATCACCTACCCTTATAAGAATATTACACTAAGATGATGTATGAGAATATTCCTTTTACCAAATGTCTTTTCTTTACTCTCAATCAATTGTGGATTGTGTGTGACCCCCTATTAGATGGATGTATATATTTAATTCCATTTGGGATTCTTTTCTGGAACCCAATAAATTTTAATTTTGACGTTTTATTTTATTTAATAAGTTGGTTTTTAGGTCTGTCATTTCAAAATATAGAATTTTCAATGTTACCATTTGTTCTATGGGGAGTTGTAAACTATTTAACATGTTTTTTTTATTGTCATTTTGTTACTAATGTTTAGAAATAATGTATCAAAAGTTGGTCCCAATTTTTTTATATGAAATTTATTGGTATAATATTGATTTCTATTATGTGTGTTCTCTTAAAAAACTTCAATTGTTCTTTCATAAATTCTGGTTGGTTTTTTCTACAGAAGTCTTTTGGTTCATTTGGAAACAAATAAACTTGGATGTTTTTTAGTTTGAGGCAAGGTTTATTATTAATTTTAACATTGAAGTTATCTTTAGACTCTTCTCCTTGTATATTTTCCTACAACTCAATATTCGTCATGAATAATAAAAATGATTCTACAGACTATAATGTTGAATATTCCCTCTTGCTTCTTACAAGACATCAAAGGTTTACCTAGATGGTCTAACCCATTAGATTAGATAAATATGCAATATATTGGTGTTAAAGTCCAATTTATTGAGTAGGAATTGGAATTAATGAAGGACTACTTTTTTTAAAGAAGATGATGAAACAATATTTCTTGAGTGGGTTGGTTCCTCTGATTCTAACAAGGTTAACACTAAAACTTGGTTATCAAATCACAAGGAGGTGATGGAGGATTTGAATCATGTTGGATTTATCTCCCCACAAACTAGTGTTAAGTCAATAGTTCCTATCATTTCAGCTCTCATTTTTTATAATGCAGATGTAATGTTTGGTTTTGGACAAGGTGGTAGCGATATATTGATGTTGATTGATTATGGCACTCAAGTGGAGGAATATATTAGTAAAATTATGGATTGTATAGAAAAAGTGATTGAATATGGTAGACTAGTTGATGTTGAAGAGTTCAGAAACTATGTCAAGGCATCCAACATTCACATGATTCTTGACAAGGTTGAAAGGATTCCATCATTATTGTGTGCTCTTTAGGAGGGACCTAAATTTTATAAGGGACCTATGAAACATAAGGAACTTGGGGATGATGTTGGATCACTTGAAATAAGATTAATGGATATCATCTCATCTAAATAAGTTATGTGTCATGGTTTTCTATGTTGTGTTTTGTTTCCTTTGTTATTGCCATTAATATGTGTCTTTTTTTATATTTAGCATCATACTGGTATTTTGAGTCTTGTTTTCTCTTGGTGATAAACTATTGTATCTTGGTTTATTTTTTATATTTTCATCTTTAGATGTATAGTCTTTTATAAGAAAAAATTACAATATTAAAAAACTATGGATATGTAATCTATCATAGATTGATAAATAACATCTACTAAATATGTGAACTAGAAATATAAGCTATATATAAGTTTTGGTTTTTTATCATTTGAATATTTTATTTTTTAAAAATATATAAAAATTATGTGAAATTTGTATTCTTAATAATTCATCTAAGGGAAGTGTAAACTTATAAAGAGACTCTAGTGATAAGGTTATCAAATCTACATATAGTATCTCATCAAATGCCCATATGTCATCATCAATATTATCATAATAGTGTAGTAGATTAACCATATTAATCTTTCCTTTTTCTCTTTATTAGGTTTTATGCATGTGTGTCACATTTTCCTCAATTGTGTATGAGGGTTCCCACTCTATCTTTGGAAATGATAACATTCCACTTTGCTTTCAATCCTTGACTTTCTAGTCGTCATTATTTCCATCATGTCATATTTTAACTATATTTCCTTCATAAGAGAATGTAATACACTAATTAGGCATGTCAATTGTGGCTTTAATCTATTTTGACCAATGATTCCCTAGTGTAACTCATAATTGATTACTAAGGTGTATCATAAATATCAACATATCAACCAATATTGGACCATAAGTGATGGGTAATCTGATATGCCCAATTGAGCTATCATAATGTATATTGTGTTATAATTTATCTATGACATGGCCTAATTATTGTAATATTGTGATGTTACAAGTACTTTTCCATTATTTCTTATTGATTTGATTCTCTCTTCGCTAGTTACCCTCAACATACACTTGAATAGTCAATATATCATTGAAAGAGAAGGTAAATTCTCATTATTATATCTCCATAGTTATGACCCATTCTAAATAAGTTATATTTTTTTGAAATAAATAAGTAATATTAAAACAATATATTTCATATAAATTAGATGAATAAATTGATTATCAAATAGCTTACACTTTATAAATAAAAGTGGTATATATATATAAAACAAAATTAAGACTTGTTTCCTAACTTTGATTTTGACTATGTGATAGACATGTATGCAACAACCTTCACATGAATAGGCACATGATAGACAAAGTGGTCAAAATATGAGTGACACTTATCCTAATCTAAGCCTAGGATGTGTGTATAGTAAACTAAGTTAATAAAACTAAATCAAGGTAAATTAACTAAGTAAAGCTTAATTAAAAGGTGAATCTATATAAATATTCCACCAACACCCTCCCTTAGGTTATACTTAGGAAATTCTAACAAAAAATTAAGTTCAAAATCCTCTAAAAATGTGTCCCAATAACTAAGCTTGATAAGGTACCCATGTAAAAATAATTCCCTCATAAACAGATAAAAGGAAAAAATTCATAAGAAAAAATAACCTCCCTAAAATAGAGATAAGAGAAAGGACCCATGTATAATAATGTAAAACCTAAAAAATATGAGATAAAAAACAAAGTTCTCTCAAAAAGATAGACTAAGTTATGTGAAGATTGCACTAGATGGGATGAAAACCATCACTAAAGATGTAGTAGATAGGATGAAATATAGCATTTAAGAAAGTTAAATAATAATGGATAGATGGTGAAGATATCAAACTATGTGAGTGGTTCCAATTCACTACTCGATCACTGAAGATAGATATTAGGGATTCCAACTGGTAATACTTTAAAATGAAGTTTTGAAAGAATAAAAAGTACACCAAGAATGTCATCAACTACCTAAATCAGATGTGATGGACACCCAACACTAAAATAATTATTATCTTTTATCACACACCCGCATAATGTTGAAAGGGGGGAGTGGACAAAAATGTCTATATGAGTGGTTTGAATCAACAATTCAAACATCAAACAATGATAAAAATTGGGTATACAAAATAATTCTCACGAAAAATAGATAGATTGATTTTCAAGGTGTCAAATAATACATAAATGATCTCCCAAATAAGGAAGGATATAATGGTCATTAGTTAATCTTAAAACCAAAATAGAAAAAGGGTGTATAAAATAGAGCACACATGCATGAAGGTACACAAAGATGTAAAAATCAAATCCCCATGGAACTTTATAATCTAGTGAGATCACAATATATTAAAAAAAACAAATAAATATAAGGAATACACTATATACACTAAATATATCCAAACAAGGACATTGTCTATCTATCGAAGAAATGTCATATCTATGTGAGAGTAAATCCAAAACAAGGGAAAAATTTTAGGTATAATTAAAAATGTTTGGACAAATAAAATAAGTATTAAAAAATTAAATTATTAAGATCACCAAATATTAATAAGGTCTCAAATAATAATTTCCAATATTCCATATTTAGTACTTGTAATTAAGAAAAGGGTGTGCAAAATAAAGTAGACATAGATGAAGGTAGATAAGGCCATGAAAATAAACACAAAAAAACCCCCATGGAACTTTATATAATAGCGTAATTACAATGAAAATATGTAGGCACAAATAAGAATAATATTTTTAGCACTTTATAAGAGTGCATTTTACATTTCTTGATGAAATTCAACAAAGTTTTATAGAGTTTTATAGGTACCAAATTAAAAAAAATAATGAAAATATAGTCTTGATATATTAATTTTCCAATATAAAATCATTTATATGAATAACATGAGAAATCATGCACTTTTGAAAAAATAAAAACTCGATCCGATATACAGATCAAAAGATATGGCTATTTGAAGGTTCAAAAAATAGGAAAAGTCAATAAAGTTTTTTGAAACCTATATTTTTTGGGAAAATGGGCCACCAAAAATAGGAATTATATCCCACCATATAAAATATATCAAAAAAATAAGAATATTTAAAAATAAATCACACTCCCAGGACTCCCAGATCAGAATATATGGCCTCTAAATTTTTGTAACTTAAATGATGATGCTCAATGGTGTAGGCAAGAAAAACAATTGCATAAAAGTCTAATGAATATAGCACTGGGTAAAATGGGCATTGAGGCTTTTAATAAAAATATTTTTTTATTTAATTTAACCCCTAACATATTTATTAATGGAATCCTTTACAAGTTTTTTATTGCTAATGACCACATGAGCACTCAACACATTAAATAAGAATATTCCTTTATTAAGACCAATTTACTAGATTGGTGGCTAAAATGAGAACTAATTGAGGTTTTATAAATAGACACATGTATATTTGCTAGTATAAATGGGTGGATATTAGCTAAAAAAATATAAGGTATACCAAATGAAACCCTCTAAATTTCCCTTCGTCTTCAAACATGCCACGAGTGCCTCAATACTTTATTTTTTATAACTCGGACTCTTTTGAATAATTTAAGTGAGAATAATCTATTTATGTAAATTATGAACCACATTTTTTTTTAACAAAATTGAAAAATGCATTATCTTCTCTACTGATCCTTGCTTGTCCTGCAAATCAAAACTTTCGAAAATCATAAAAATAACTAGAAGCTCAAAAACATCTATTTAAAAACAAACTTAGTACCATTCACAAAAAATAGTGGAATGAATCTATAAAATCTAATTTTTTATAAAAATATAAAATACTCAAAAAAAATACAAATTTAAATTTTTTTTCACCAACAAAATAAAACCCGAAGGTGATTTTGAAAACCCAAAATGTAGGTTAGTACAAAAACTTGCTTATGGGCCTAGAGAGTAGAGTTGGAATGTTGGATTGATGAAAAATAATAAATTCAAAACTCAAACTAGGATAACCTCACTTTAATACCATGAAAGAGAAGATAAATGATGAGGATTATATTCCCATAGTTATGACTTATTCGAGAGAAGCTAGAAGTTGTTTCAATCAATAAACTATATTAAAATAAAATATTGAAAAAAAAATGTATAAATAGATTAAAAAATAGATTAAAATTTACAAATATAAGTGGTCCATATATATCAAAATAAGGAGTTATAGTAAAACTTTTCTATTGACTATGTCATACATATTTATAATAACGTCCACATGAATAGGTAAATTAGAGATGAAGCAATCAAAATATGAGTGCCACTTATCCTAATATATGAGGTTTGAATATAATAATAAGTAAAACTAAATTAACTAATTAAAACCTTAATAAAATGTGCATATATATAATTATTTTACTAACACTCCTTTTGTGGATGCTTGTAATTTCTATGTGATGTGCTTCCGTAATTATTCATATTAATCACCATTATATGTGTCCTTTGTTGATCTTGTATGCTTATAATCATTCCTTCATGCTTATATTTTTGAATTTTTTTATTTTTAAATTTCATAACCATCTATGACATGTAAATTTATCTGTTGATAATCACAAATATATTTCCCTTCTTGCTATGATAATTTTTCCACTGCTTTATGCCAAGTGGTAGGTAGAGCCAACAAATATGTGTCAATTAACATCTATAGTATAATATTGGGTTTATCTTGTGCATTATTAATATATAATTTTATAGTAGGTTTTTAATCCATGATTTATACATTTTTTATGAAATATATCATACATAATGGGTATTTTGATTTGATGTATTGTGAAATGTGTTGTGCCTCTTGTACTCTAGTTATGTTGGATTCAAAAAAGTATTGCCTTAGTGGAAATTTGAGTGTATAATATTTTATGGGTGAATTAATAGTGTAATAATAAGTAACATTTATGTCTTCATGGGTGTTCTAGAGGATTTCATTTCCTTTATCCCATTTATTAGAAGTCATTATGGTTGAATCATCTTGATATTCACTAGATCGATGGGTGTAAAATTTAGATAAGATAAGTAGTCATTTATGTTTGTTGGGATTTAATTTTCATCATCATCACTATAATTTTCAATGATAATATAATCTAGATATTATTAATTTACCACTAAAGGAACATCTTAATTATTTTCTTGTGTTTTTTACACTTATGACTTGTTAAGACCCCACTAGGTTAACCAAAAGTTACACTAATTTTTTTTGTCACGTAGATTAATTATGAAAAAAATATAACTATTTAAATAATTACTATTTGACTAATAAATGTATCTAAATAATTAAATACAATAATATATTAATTGATTGGCTAATAAGTTGATTCATCTAGTTTACAAATAATCTAATTCAAATTTACAGCTAATGTTTTCTCACAAAATGATCTCTTGAAAAAATCAAGTACAAATTATATGATCTATGTTTTTTATTTAAATAAGAAAATAACCACTATTGTTAAAATATTTAAAATTAATTATATCCATCTAATAATAATGTATAACATGTTACATTTTAGTATAAATTCAAATATACAATACAATATGTAAAACCATACAAAAGAGCTTCAAAAACAACTCAATGATCCATAAATATAACTTGAATATGATCACCAATGGTTGAATCAAATGACATATAGAGATCTCATCTAAGTGCTTTACCTCCAAGCACAAAACAATAGTCTCTTACACACCACCCCACTAGAAGTGGCCCTACCCTTCACATAGGGGTAGATAACAATAGTGTAGATATCAATAAATAAAATAGAAATCATGTGTAATATCACTAACATATGCAATAATAATATAGATCATGGAATCCAATCATCTATATAAATGACATCATCATACACATGTAAACTAGAAAGTATAGTGGAATGAGAATGTCTCAGCTATAACATTACTTTGGCCAAATTTTTCATTATATAATTTATATCTCACATGGATCTAAGTCATTTCCATACACACTTGCTCTCTGATAATACATCATAATAAACCATATGATACTATACAATAGATATATGCATTGCACTATAAAAACCTCCATATGCCTATCACCTCCTATCAAATGAAACATGTAAGATGATATCCCATAAACCAATTTTCATAACATAATATCAATAGATTTGAAACACACACAAAATTAAAAAATTAGACAAGTCTCTACTTAATTCATTACATAGGACTTAAAACATCTATGTTTCATAGGAAACCACATTATTATTTCATAATATAACTACTATTGACAAACTTATGAAATGCAAGTTCCTATTAATCAATAACATCCATGATACTTGAATCCTGATAAAGTGGTACTGAAGAGCGCAATGGAGAATTTGAATCCCGAGATTTTGAATGCTGAGCGCGCGCATGCGCGAGCGCAAACTCAAAAATTGAACCAGGTAGCCATTGATCCGGTGGCTAATGTGGCTGAGGTCTTTGTAACGAAAGGGACTCCACCTATGAATGGGGAAAGAATCCTGATCACCCACTCTTCTATGGAAGGGGGCTCTTTTCCAGTTACGAATATAGCAAAAGGATCCCCTATTTTTGGTTCTGTCCTTGGGTTAAAGGGAAGAACTTATGCGGATGTGGCTGCCTATGAAGCTAAAATACATGATGTGAAACATCAAGCTTCTGCTGGGAGATCGTGCGTTGCACTAGTAAGTGCTTTAAATCTTGTCAGGGTTAATCTAGATCCTGATACAATTGAAGCAATCTTTAATCGGGTAGAATATTTTTCAAAGTATGGGGCTATTTGTCAATTTTGTGGCTACTGGCCATCTCTTGCAGATCTACATGGCTAGATCTCCAATACCTAGTTGCCACTGATTGATGGAAATGTTGAAATATACCCATGTGTTAAAGGTTTTTTTGTAGCTTTATTCCAAAACTCTAAGGATAGGAAGACTATTCTGTCCAACAATAATTTTTTATTGCAGGGTAAATACCCTCTTATGGCCGAACGGTGGCATATGGATTTCAATCCTCTCACAGAAACCTTCAATAAGATCCCTGTCTGGGTTTGGCTCCCTAATCTACTAATACATCTATGGCATGAATCAGTGTTTAAAACCATTGGAAATGTTATAGGGGAGTTTTTATTTGAGGACGATGAAACTAAGAGGTTTTACCACTCGACCTGTGCTCACCTTATGGTTGAGGTGGATGTTCCTAAGGGCCTTCCTGAGGTGATCTATCTGGACTCCCCTAGGGTTTCTTGGATGCAACTGTTAGATTTTGAAGGTTTACCTTTTCAATGCAAAAAGTGTCACCAGATGGGGCACGTTACTGCCTGGTGTACTGCAGGGAAATCCAAATCCAAAAGTTCACCTTCTTGGTGGTCTGAAGCTGATCATGAACACTATTTTGCTAAACAACCCAAGGGAGATTTGACTGATTCAGAGGATGAGAATGAAAAGAGTATCCAGTCTGAATTGACAGAT
Organism: Torreya grandis; assembly: GCA_037957365.1. Classification (NCBI taxonomy): domain Eukaryota; kingdom Viridiplantae; phylum Streptophyta; class Pinopsida; order Cupressales; family Taxaceae; genus Torreya; species Torreya grandis. The sequence goes on from JARHVA010003068.1 coordinate 180,938, forward strand.
CAGGAGACTCCACTGGAGACTAATCCTATTGAAGGTACTGCATAGATTGGATTATGTGATCTCTCTGAACTGATTACTGAGGAGGTGGTGGTTCCTCCACCTATTTTGAAGGATTCTCCTAGAAGCCAGAAGTTGGCTAGTTCTCATAAGGATTTTGCTGAGGCTTCGATGCCCTCTAGACTTCATGGATCATGGCCTTCTGAGGACTGGGTTGCTGAGGCAGCTAAGGTAGAGGATGGTTGGACAGCAGTTAAGATGAAGAAGTCTAAGCCTTTGGTCCCCCCTCTAGATATGAAACTTCGGTCTTGTAAAAAAAAAATTAATTGTTTGTCCAGCCCTTGTCAACTGTTTTCAAATTCCTGGTTATCTAGTCTTGTTTACGCAGGTTCTAGGCTATTTTGTATTCTGGTTGTGCTTAAGGTTTATCTCTCTTCTGATGTATAGGGTTTCGGGGCCCCTTCAAAACCTGTTTTTACCTTAAATCTAAAACATCCATGATACTTAATTATAATTTTTTTTTCTCATGCCTAGATTATATAAAAGTCCATGTAATAAAGATAATATTCATTAATTCAGAAGAATTTCATAACTTTCCTTTATTTTAATACCATACAAATTGGGCACAAGAACTAATAAAACACTAACTGTTCATTTACCTTAACCTGATTGACATCATTCTAGAATAGTTCAAGTTACTCATCTTCTTAATTAGTTATTGCTTAACATTAAGCATTTAATGATTATTTGACATTATCTTAACCCTAATAAGTGTATGTTTTAATTCTAATAATATATACAATTCATACCATGTAGAAACATATGTATATTATGCCATACTATATTAGGGTTATCTAAAATTCATTTCAAGTAAGTTAAGCACTTGTAGGCACATTTCAAAGTATATAAGCCTACTCAGATTACATATTACTTGTAATATATGTAATTTTTTAAGACAAAAACTATTGAATCATGATAATGTTTATCAAATATCCAATCCATTAAGTTATAATCAAATGTTCATCTATAGCTATGTTTTTATTCTCTTTTTAAATATCATTAAACTCAGCTAGATTACAAATACACATTATAATCATATATTTAAGCATGATCTTACATATAAACACACACACACACACACACACACACACACACACACACACACACACATCTCTTTCTCTCTCTCTCTCTCTCTCTCTCTCTCTCTCTCTCTCTCTCTCTCTCTCTCTCTCTCTCTCTCTCTCTCTCTCTCTCTCTCTCTCTCTCTCTCTCTCTCTCTCTCTCTCTCTCTCTCTCTCTCTGTGTGTGTGTGTGTGTGTGTGTGTGTGTGTGTGTGTGTGTGTGTGTGTGTGTGTGTGTGTGTGTGTGTGTGTGTGTGTACTTTTATGAATATGTATAATTAAATAAAATGACAACCCACACATAATTTTCCATCTGTCCAAATATACATATATGAGGTTATAATTCTTAATGAGGATAGATACAACTATAAATACACATATATAACCACCAAAACAATCTAGACTTCATATTCAATGATTTTCTCATGTATAGGAGTGTATACTGACTATACTAGTCTATATATGCTCATCTAAAACTAATCACAAATTTAATAAATCCATATGTAGCCCATAAATACCTTATGTTTATCATTGCTAATAATTATTTACTTAAGAAAAACTATAGCTCTAGATAGTTACTTCTTGTCCTTCATTAACACATTTTAATCCTATTAAGTCTATACACCTATAGGTGATAGTTTAATAAAAGTCCATTAAATCTATATTAGACTCTTATATCATACTAGGTAATCCTTGGATAAATTTAAACCTACAATTTTAGTCATAAGGTTTTTATCTAGAATCCCATTTTCAATGGTAACTCAAAGATATAGCTTTTTGACATACAAATAAATTTTATCCATTCATTAATCCCAAGCCCAATGTATTTGAAAACATACACATGATGAGCTACTAACTTGATGGGTTTCCATGTACTTAGGATTTTAAGCAATGGATTAATAACATTGTTATAGGCCCATGGATGGAACCGAGTTTCATTCCCAAGTATATAAAAATGAAACCCTACATACTAACAATAAAACTACCAAATTTTCCATTCAAATGGGTTTACCCTAGCCTAGGTACAATAATCATTATTTTGATTTCAAATAAATACCAATTTTTGTAACAAATGCAAGTAAAAATCTATGAATTTTCTATACATAAATCCAACTTGACCTACCTAGTCAGGGTATGACTATCATTTGAATCAATATTTGTGTAGCTTCCTTCCAACATGTTCCCTTTCTTCTTTAATCTGTGTATATCCTCTTCTCTTTTTGTTTCTCTTTATTCTATTTCCACTCATTCTCTATGTTTTTCATGTCTATGAAGATCTTCTATTTCTCTATGTGTTTTCCATAATGGAACTTGAAATCACTTAAGCCTAATCTATTACTTTTTTCCATTATATTGAATTTCAAACACTAATTTTTGGCATAGTGCTACATGCCAAACCCTCCATGCACCAAATGGTGAAGTCATCTCCCACAACATAGAAATAATAAACCTAAACCTTTGAATATTATAATAATGACTCCATTTTTACTTTTCTTCGAAATGCACATAAAAAAGAACTACTAGATTCTTCCACAATCTAAAGCCCCATTTCTTATGTTTTAAAAAAATATTTGAAATAATTGATTTCAGTGTATTTTTACCTTGTTTCACCTCCCTAGGCCACCAAAATAGACAAATTTGTGTAAAAGCATACACAACATTTTTTAAACACTCAAAACCTTATAAGTTGAAATGTATAGAGGACTCCAAAAGAATCACAACCAACCACAATTTATTTCATATAATAATTTCATGGAGATACAAACCATCAACATAAAAATAACATGTCATGTCAATAAAAAACATATAAGACAATAACCATATCAAAATCAATTTAATCACAAATTATCAATCACATAAACAACCAATGTAAATTAAACATTCATCATTTTTGCAAAGCACTAATAGTATAAATTTCATTTAAGCAATCATAAGTATGGTGTGTGTGTTCAGGTTTAGTTCTTGTTCTCTTTATCCTGAATGTTGATATTTGCTTCCCCTTTCTTTTATTATTATCTCCCTTTGTACTTTTTGTGAGGGTGGGATGGTCCTACAACCACCTCAGTCAGATAAATGGGTAGTAAGTCTGAAATCATAATAATCTTTAGCATATAACCATAAATAAATTGTTGAGTGCAAATAATATACAATTTAAATCAATCATCGTGATCATAAAACATAATAATACATATGCAAAAATTATCCATCAAGATATTGATCACTACAAAACATATTACTATCAATCATATATTGTCAAAAATATTACTATCAATCATATTACTATTCTGACCTTAGTTGAATTTCATTGTCTCCTCTACACAAAAATATATCATTTTTAGTTTCACTTTATTTTTCTTTTTTCTTTTTTCATTTTTTATTTTCATCATGGGTATAACATATACATGTTTTTATCATAGAATCATGAATTTTCTTGCAATATCTAACATTTATTTACAACATGATATTCATTGTGTCTTTTCTTGGATTCTATATAAATAAATTAAATAAGCCCCCTCTCATACTTTACCCCTTTATCTTACTCCCAATGTTTGTCTCACCTCATCTTGACATTTGGTTTCCCCTACTTATTTTTTCAAATCATCAATGACTTGGAAACATGAGAAGGCCTATGTTATGCATCTATCTCCACAAGATTTCTTGTTACCTACCACTCATCCTCTTAATGGGTACATCCTAGCCCTTGTCTCTGACCTTGAATCTAAAACTAATCATGTTGAAATTCAATATTATTTTATAACACATCCTAAAAATATTAATTCATTTATCTATATTTCTCAAGATGAACTAAAGAAATCATCTTCTGATAGTGCTTCTCATGTTTTCACTTATACAACTACATATATTCCTATTTTTCACCCTTATTTATCTATACACCACCTATTACTTCAAAAAAAATTTCCCTTGATCAAGGCCTTCTCCTTATAGAAGCAAAACTAACTACTATTGATCAAACCATTTCTCATGTTAGCCATTCCTTAGATTATGTCACCATATTGCATAATACTTTGGCTCCTCAAATTGCCTCATATCCTATCCCAAATGGTTTTTTTAATCATAATATTCATCCTTATGAAGGTAAAGTTGATCTTCAACAACATGTATGTGCCTTCCATGAAACTTGTCTAGATTATGTAGATAGTGAAAGATGATTAACTAATCTCTTTTAACACAGTCTCAAAGATTATGCTCTCAGATGGTTATATGATATTCCTCTTTAATCAATTAAAACTTTAAGTCCTTTTTAAAATCATTTTTGGCACATTTTTATATTAATATTGGTGATAAATTATCCTATTATCAAATTACAAAGATCAAAAAGGGCCAAATGAGATACTTAGTGAGTATGTTCTAAGATACAATATTAAGCTTACAAAAATTACAAATTAAGTAGTTGATAATTACCTTCAAGATATTTTTACTCAAATATGTATTAATCCTCTTTAAGAGTCTATCATGTTTGATAATTTCAAATCCTTTGATGAGCTATGTCATACACTTAAAGAGTACGAGTTCAATTTGATTACATTGAATAATGTCAAGTATAGCTCCAATTTTCCTTCTAATTAAATAATAAAATTTCAAGGTGCATAGTTATATGAGAAAAAGGTACTAATATCAAAAATGAGTCTAAAGTTATAGTAAAATTTGTATCATATTTTCCACCTAAGATTCAACTACAAGCTCCACCAAGGAGGCAATTTCCAAGGCTACCTTAACCTCCTCATGTGTTACTTCAAAAGTTATTGGAATGTCATGGTATTATACTTCCTCCACCATTAGAAATAGATCCATCTAGATCTAAATATATAATTTTTGATAGGAATAAATTTTGTGATTATCATAGATGTTCTTGACATTCTACTAACATATTTATGAAGTTCAAGGATAAAATTCAAGATCTCATTGATGAGAATATTATTAACATTGGTACACCTAATTAAGAGGCTTGGCCACCAGTAAGTGACAATACCAAGATATAAATATATAAAGACCCATTTCTAAATCATGAAGCACAACATAACAAGCAAAATTTTCAAGTACATTATGTTTATAATGCTCATCCTCCTCCATTTTCATATGAACATCCACTTGATAGTATCATTGGCATAGCTACAAGGAAACTAGCATCACACATATCTATTACATTTGATGATTATGAAATTATTTATAATAATTCTGATAGAAATGAATTTTTCATTAGATTTTATATTGGTTAATAACAAATTCATAGTTTCATGATAGACAATGGATCAAGTGAATATGTGTGCACCATAAAACTTCTACATTCTCTTGGTTATAAGGATAAAGATATGTATCATACATCTAGAGTTATGAGAGCATTTTATGTCCATACACAATATAATCTTAGACATATATTGTTTCATCTACAAGTGATAACTTTAATATTTACCACTCTTTTCTTAGTATTACTAGGCACATGTGTCATTGACATGTTATTATGGGGAACTTGATTACAAAAAATAAGAGTAGTTATTTCTATAGTTCATGAATGTCTAAAGTATATTCATGATAATCAAGTGGTTAAAATTTCAAGCATTCAGTATCAATATCCTATGGAACCATGGGTGCTTACCCCTATTCCACAACACTTGGTTGGCACTATTATTGAGAAAATTAGTAATGAATTAGTTTATACAACTATTCAATATTATGATTTACATTCAAAGAACGATATTTCAAAACAATTTTTCCACCAAATTATGAGTAAGATCACATTTTTATTTCTTAAAATAATTATGATCATGAAAATATTTCAATTTATCCATCTATTCTTGATCATAATCTAATTACATATGATCTTGATGATTCCAAGTAGAAATATAAAGATGGCTACTCCTAAACATATAATGACACATAATACGTGTTTTTTTATCTAACATGACATCATAAGCTATTTAGAAGCATACTAAATAGGTATAGGTTGTTTCATCACCTCCTCCCATGCATAAGGATATAGTTTTATATGGATATATGGGTAGTGATTCAAAGGGTTATTTTACAACACATGGTTCTTCTTCAGATTCAGAGTGTTATTTCATATCACATGGTTCTTTAGATTCAGAAATTTATACACAATATATTTCTTTCTCCTATCAATGATTTGGATACACACATAATCATCCTAATGATGAGATCATTGGTTAGACCCATGGTTGGGTCAAGGACCTTGATTATCTTCCTTTTCTAATACCTCATTATACATAGCCATTTTAATTTTTACTTTTATTATTTATTCCTATACACCTACTCCATTCCTTATTTTATCCCTTCACTCTATTTTCAATAAGGGTGCATCTCACTTGCCATCATCCTTTCCTTTTTTTTCTTTCAGATTTTTTTGGATTGTTCTACTGCCCCTCTCCTTACTCATTTTCAGCATATTATTGTTTTGATTCTTATAGATTTTTCAAATTTCATTCGTGCATGTTTTAATTTCAAATTTTATAAAAAATATAAAATCATTAATATATTCTAAAAAGGTAAAAAAAATCAAAATATTTATATAAAAATAAAAACCAAGAACTATAGACATACTTTCATAAAGTTGGATTCTCTCTTTTCATGTCATCTATTATATTGTTCAATATACAACATATTTCATTACATTTTTCAATACATAATGTTTCTCACAAGGTATTTGAGTATACTACAAGACACATTTATACATAAATGACAAATATTCATAAAAAAATAAAGTTTTCCTAATTTAAAAATATTACATACAATCAATTAACAAACAATGCACTAATTAGACAATAACACATTTCATCCCTATCTTCTATTGTGTTCTTGTCCCTATGTATTTTTCAATTTTGTTTCCAAATACAACATAGACACATGGAATTATTCTATAGATTATAATCAAAGAGAAGAAATCAAACTTAAATATCATTCAAATTTCCATATTAAGGCATATGTTTTCATGGTCTCAATGTTGGGCTAACCTTGTACTCAATAAACTTGCTTATTTTGGGGCATTTCATTGTTATACACATGCTCATTTACAGGGTTTATTTATCCAAACCTATTTTCTATGTTGAGATATAAGGAATATATATGTCCCTTTTTCACTCATAATTTTCATGTACCATTATGAATATGTTATTTTCTAAGCATGAACATAGATACATGTGCTCAAAATTTATCACTCTCATTTTTTATATGCTTCTTTCATATGCCTATTTTCTTACATAGAATGCTTCAATTTGTTTTATTCTTGTATATGTCCCTTGGTCTTGTGTGTATTCAACATACACCCTCTTTCTTATATGACATCACTATACCTTATGTATTGGATTTTGGCCTCTTATGTTTGTGAAACATTCACATGTCCTTTGTATTTAGCCTTTGGGACATTTGTGTGACACTTATACATGATTTATAACTCTTTGTGACATATTAAATGTCCTGTGTATGTGTAATTTATGACTTATTTTGTGACATTTTTCAAATTTACATACATGTTTACTATGGTGCCATGATTCTTATCATGCACTACTAAGTATCTACTTACATATATCTATAGTGCCATGATCAATATCATGTACATACTAATTATGTTCTTCAATGATTTATCTATCCAATAAATATAAAATACTTGTAAGTTCCTTATCATGCTCCATACATCACTTCAATGCTATATTTAATTACATGATGCAATGCAATATGAACAAAATGAATTTTATTTAATGTTACATATTTTTAGGATTCTAATACAATTCAAATATTCACATGTTATTACACGATTACATTTTTCACAAATGATCTCACTTGTTATTTTGAGACAAGGGATTTATAGGCAACTTCCCTCATATCAAAAGGGAGGCATCATAATGGGATTATTTATAAGTTTTTTCAAGGAATATTATTCAGATTTGATAGTTTGAAACATGTAAAAATTAGAATTTTTATATTTTTTGGGCATTTGGTTTGCTTATGCACTCCATTATTATAGCTACTTTATCACATATACACTTCATCAAATATGGTACAAAATTCCAAAACGTTTTTGAAAAGATAAATTAATCACTCTAAACAATACATAAGGCATGATATGCATTCATGTCCAAGATACTACTTCACAAAATTTAGATTTATCTTTTTAAAGAAATAAAAAATTTAGTAATTTATAGTTTGAATATAGATGTAAATACAGAAAAGTGATTTATCTTTTGAAATTGGACAACATTTTAGCTTAGTTACATTATACATCTTAGTTCTAACCTATTATTTTTATATCAATGAGTGATCCAAGTTTTAACTTAGTGATGTTCCATGTCTTAGTTACACTTTATCAAACTACTTTATTGTTTCCCACTTCTTCAAAATCATTACATAATACTCTATGAGGGTTGGAGCATACAATATTTCCAACTCAAGAACTATCACTAATTATAAAAATTGAAACTTTATCACTCTCAATTCACCATAGGCTCAACACTTATCTACATGAATTAATAAAGGGGCATGCACATCTCCATGACAAATACAAAATGTGTATACATAGTCAAGTACTACATTCCCTTTAGTAAATTTTTGCATCATTAGATTAAAGGATGGGGAGGAAGCGGGGGTAAATTTAGACACTCAAATATAATCAATAAATACTTGATAATATTTTTACTTAACATCCTTACCTTAGTCAATTCACCATTATTATAACCCACAATCTTCAAGGAAGTATTCAAAGTTGTAAGTACTATGTATATCTCCAAGACTTCCATATTTTATAACTATTCATCCATATTCAAAATGTACTTCATTGTAACTCTAATTTTAGAAGCCTCTATCCCTTTTAGATAGGAGAACACTATTAGACAAGGATGTATTGTGTCCTTGTCATGTAATGCATCTTTGTCCATAGTGATCTAATGGTCATATTTTCAAAATGGTGCACTATATAATGACTCTCCCTTATAAAACAATAGGCTAGTTATCATAAACAATTTCAATATTGACCTATAAAATCACATCAAGGCTCATACTTGAGACCCTCAGCTACTCTATATATAAATATCTTACAAAATCAATTTCAAAAGCATCCATGTACTCAACAAAGAGCCCTATTGAAATTTTGCTATTGTATTTCAATCATTGTCCTAATTAACATTATTTTAATGCAAGTTTAGGGAATTCCTTTTGTCAATAATTCTAATCAAATTTGATAGCTGTAATCATATGATCTTCCCTAAATGGATAATTACATCAGCTTAAGGTCCACTTAAACTATGTTGGCAAACTCAGTCAACAAAGGGTTTTCAGAGGATAACTCAGCTATATCCTAATTCTCCACTTTTACCCCTTGTACATTTGATCTTGTTTTATTACTTTTTAAAGATAGGGTTATAATTTTATAGGTCATATATGAATCTAATCATGATCTACAAAGAATTAGAAGCATATAGATAGGGACAAACAAGTTTATATTTTTAGATTTGGTGCATGAGCTATCCATACAAAACCATAATAATAGACAATGGCAGACTATGACATTTTTTGTCTTTTTTGTCATTATCTATGTATATAATATATATTTATTTTAAATAATCTTTATGTTTTTAGGTTCTTATAGATAGTTATAGACAACCATAGTCATTAAATGAATAACACAGTTTTCAAGGACATCTCTCTAACCCTAGCCTAAATTCTATTTTTAACAATTTATAACTTTTATAAACTCTTTAGATATTTGTATTTACTATATTGTTTATTATTAAATTCATATATCATATTTCAATATTTTATATTTACAATTACATTTAATTATTTATTCTAATTAATTCTAGTTTAAAAAAGGAAATAATGAATGATAGATGGTAACTATCAGTACCTCAAGGTCTAAGGGGAGTACATAAAAAATGAGTCATACATGCCCTCATATTTAAATTGTTAACTAAATGAATATTAAATTGGAGATTTAAATGATATAATTTAATAAGGATAGCTAAGGATTATTCTTAATTAATTTCAACCATAGTTTTATTATACATAAAATGGATCCATTTCATTACATGATTATGAAAGATATTACATAGTTTAGGAAAAAACATGTAATTATGATTATCATGGATTGAATGAAAAAATATAAACTATTTATATCCATTATAATCATGAATTATGAATTTGTTTAAGGGAAATGCAAAAATAAGACCTAAAAGTCAGATTTAGATACAAAATTTGAAACCCTAAGGCAACCAAAGGTTTGGCTCACTAGGGAATGAAGGGTTCACCGATATGTTTTACCTTATTTTTAATTTAGTATGATACAATAAGATAAACTATAGACTAACTCAAATTATTTTAGATGTATCTAAATTAAATATTTTTTAATGTAATAGCAGAGTATAGTTTAATTATTACAACTTATTATTCACGAAAATGACCTAGAAGATGGGGCACTTAGCTTATTTTGGTGTTTTTTATGTTTTTGATTGTGTACAAGTGTAAAATTAAATATATATATATATATTATGTTTACTCAAATAAAAATTTAGGCAATAAAACTTATTAGGATACCTCCACTACTTAAATGCCGACAACTACTAGATTTATTCACTCTCTTAGAAATATTTATAATACATGCTTTAATATTTGATAGTAGGATATGTTGTGCTTGTGTCTAAAAATAGTTAATTTGTATTCATATATCTTTTATAATATTAAAATACCTATATTTTCATTATCCTTGTCTTAAAACCCTAGATTGTACTCTTGAGACCAAAGTTACTTGTGAAAATGGGTTAACGAGTAGGATTGAGCTAACCCTAACCACCCCCCAATAGGTAACTAAGTGTTTCCTATGTTTCAATAATTAGTGGAGGGATCAAAATTCATTTATTAAACCACCTAAGTGTATTTATTATAGATTTTAATTGTGTTTTAATGTATTAAATTTGAGTAGCGGATTTCAACACTTGATAACTTATGATTTTTGCCTTGGAATGGTATTCAAACTTAGCTAATGACTAATCATTTTAAGGGGTTTTAGATTTGGAATATTTATAAAACTTCCTTTTAATGTGTAGATAGATAAAATAGGAGTGTTATGTACTTACTATATATGAATAGGCTTAGAATTTATGTGTTTATATAAGAGACTCTTTGGGTAATTGCAATATGAATTGACATGAAAACATATGGGCCAACCGAATGAATAATTTGAGTTTATGAAAACATCCATTGTAGAGATATGAAAATTTACAACCAAGGCATATGATACCAAAAACCAAAAGTATTTAACTATGAATAAAGGTATCCAAGATATTAAAAAATAGTGATCTAATATCATGTGATAGTTTTAAGAGAGATTATAAGTTGTTTAGGCAAAGACTAGAAAATTTTTGCATGTGGATAATAATAATTCAAGGAAGGTTAGGCTCGTAGTTGAGTGAATGGCTAGGAATAAAAATGAACAAGAGTCATATATATGTACATAATTCATGTATGTTAATGATTTATCAATAACACACATTATCAAGTGTCTAATACTGAATTTGATTTTTTATAGTTAGTAATGCATCATCTTTCATTAAGCATTCATAACAGTTTGTGTGTAAGATCAAAGATATGAGAGTAAATGAAAATTAAATTTTAGTTATCTTTTATTTCATATATATATTAAAAAATATACCACTTTATAAGACTCAAAAATATACCACTTGATGAGATTATGGGTTTCATTCATGGCCTCACTAACTCCCAAATAAAGGATTTGGTAGAATTGTGTTTAAGGTCAACTTTCTTCTCCTTTAATAGAGGCATTTATAAACAAAATGGTAGATTAAACATGGGGTCACAAGTATCGCCCATTATTGGTAACTAATTCATAGAGCATTTTGAGTATAATCACTATATTTCTATCCTTGGTGGCATAGGTTTGTATATCACACCAATGTGAAATGGTCCCATGGTATATATGAACTTGATAAATTTTTGGGTCATTTAAATAACTAAACAAACCAAATATAATTCACTATGGAGAAAGAATAAGATAAAATGTTATCTTTCCTTGATTTCCTTATCTCAAAGAATCTATATGGCACATTATTTCATGAGTTCTACATAAATAAGACACACATTTATATTTATCTATAGGAAAACTCACACCATCACCCTTGCCATAATACTATTATTCTTATAGAAATAAGTGGAATAAGAATCTCAAACTTGGATCACCTCAAGCTAGATAATAAATTCCCCATAAATGTCTTAATGGTAAATTAATATAAATATGGTAAATATTTCCATAAATCTAATACACATAGACATATATATAATAATGAACACAAAAAGCACCTAGGATCACTATCCCATACATAAAGGGATTCTCAAAAAAATTATCAATACTTTTAAATTTCAGCCTTCAAAATGCATAACACTCTTTAAATTTCTTTTCATTTTGGAAAATACATTTTGGATCTTTACATACAAAAGAAAAATTAATTGTTTTCTCTTTTGGGTCATCTTATGTGGGTGAAATGGCTAGATCTCTTTAAATAAAGCTAAAAGATCACATTAGAAATATATATAATTTATAATTTTATTTTTTTTCCCTAGATAAACACTCTTTTGTCACCAAAAACATTATTTATATGAATGAAACAAAAATTACTGTTAAATAAAAACATTATTTGAATACAAATGTTATGGAAATAATTAAAAATTAAAAGAGATTGACTAATTTACATTAAGACAATGGGATTGCTATCGGTAATTCTTGGTAACCCACACTAAAATATCTAAGAAATTGAAATAATTTAGGTTCTAGATGGAATTTACTTGTTCAAATATTTATCAAAACATTAAAAATTAACTTTTGGCTAGGTATTTATTCATTTTTTTATTTAAGAGAGCTGACCTTAGTCTCTTATTATCATATTTTATAATTTTGTATGAGTTAGGGCTCATTAAGATTGTAATTTCCTTAGAAAATTATTCAATTTTAGCTTTCCTTAAGGATGGGTTCATATATCAAACTCAAAAAAATCATTTTTAAAGATTTGATAGAGTAAAAAAACCAAGTTTTATAGTGATATTATAACCTTAAAAGTGAAATACAAAAAGTATCAATAGGACAAACGAAGCCCACAAAAAATAAAATAAAAAACCAACTAGACTAAACCAAAAGTAAGGAAAACATAAATGAAAAAAATATTAGGAGGGGGATCTCTCTAGCTGGTCTTCAACTTCCTTGGGGTTCTTCACTGGGATGTCCTGCTTAACCTTTAAAATCTTATCCTATGTGTGGTTGACAAGTCCTTTAGCTACTTCTCCTTGAAATATCATACATGGTATCTTATACCCTTAGACCTATAGGGGAGTCTTATTTATATGGGATATGTTGGGGGAACAAAGCAGGGGGGTTCCAAGATCATGGGCAAATGTTTGATAGGGTTTTCATCAAGTTTAAAAGACTGGATGAAATACTGCATTATTGAATCACCCTATAATTGAAGAGCATTCCATTCTTGTATAAGATTGGTAAGGAATAGCCTTTCTTCTTGTACCCTAGAGGTGAATTTCTCCAATTTCACCTTGTTACTTTTCATATCCTCTAAAAAAATGCATTTACCCTTCTAGGTAGTCTCTTCAGAGGTTCCCACATCAAGGGTGACCAGCTTGGGTTTGGGTATGAATAGATTAAGGGGAAGGTCATTGGTAGGGGATTTGGATAATATTGTACTTGGGGGTGATCTTGGAGGGTTGGCAGGATCCTAAGGTGCGATTCTCCTCTAAGGAGTCCTCCCTAATGGAGGATACCCTAGGGAACCTCCCAACCATGTAGGGCTTGGATATGTTTGATGAGGAGGATTAGCCATTGGTGGAGATAGGGTTTGTCTCATTTTCTTGATGATCTAAAGTGGTGAATTAAAGAGATTTAAGAATAAATAAAGTTAGAATTATCTTATAGCCAATAAAGTGATTCAAAAATAATAAATGGTGAGAAAAAATCAATGTGTATTTACCTTTAAGGGTCATATAGCGCATAACCTAGAGACAAATTTTGGGCCAATGATGAGGAAGGTGTACTCAAGAGAATCCTTTATTATCAATATTCACAAACTTATTGATCCAAAATAATCATTGTAGGAACTTATATTTATTTGTCTTATCTTTGAATGCCTTAGTCATCTCATATGACATACTGGTCTCCTCCCCAATAAATTCCTCCATAACAATGATTTTTATGCCATGAATGGTCACCTTGCATTTGTTCCAGGCTGCTAAAAAATCTTGGGCCACTTTTGCATTATGATCTATGATTCTCTCCATAAACTTGTTAAGACCCCCATGTTTAAGTTTCTACAAAACTTTTTTCTGGCCTCACACTTCCATGTATGAAATGAACTCAAACCATTCCTTATCACCTCCCATCGAAGCAGTGTTAGCAAGGCCAAGGTAAGTAGGTGGAAAGTTCTAGATGTAATGATTTTGAACAATAAAAATGGTGTTTAATAAGACTACCAATATCACCCTATAAAAATTATTCCTCCTCATATGAACATAATTGTTGATCATCATAATTGAAATCCACACCTTCAATGAAATATTATGCACGTGTGGTGAAATGATGTCTCGATCAAACTATGGTACTTTCATCCCATAAGTCTTTGAGGAAATTATTAGGGACATTTATTACATAATGATAGTTGGTTAAGTCATATTTATCTTTATTAACATGAAATATCCATAATTCTTTATTCCAAATACACACCATCATCCAAACATACATAATCTCCATATTTAAATTTATTTAATTACAACTTATTTATACCTATTTTGTTTGAAACTTAAAATTATGGTATATATATACAGTCATGCCACAATACATCATGTAAAGTCTAAAGTTTAAAATGGGAGAAACTATTATATCCCATGTAAAAAATAAGCCCCTAGATGGACAAGAAAAAAATTAGAACATTGTAATCACATATGGTATTTAAGTGCTAAGAGTGCTACTTGAGACTACCTATGCCTAAACTATCCCTAGACCTATTCTAGATCCTATTATCACACTTATCCATCCTTAGTATTGGCCACATGCATCCTTATATAGCCATAAAGTAGTCCTAGACCCTCATTTCCTAATCTTGGCCCTTTGTGCCTAATGTTTTGCTATCTAGACAATAACACCATAATAAGAACACCAGCTCCACATGGCACTAGTTTCCTAAAAATTACACTAATGTCCTTTACCTTTATTTTCCCAAAATGGATTTCTTTTCAAAACTCGAACCTCTTAGAGTCAGCCTAGACCTATTTTATCACCCACACTAACATCAAAATAGTATAAATACATGACTTTTATCCCTATAACTACTAGATGGAAACTAGATGCAAAATACACATTCAAACATAAAACAAGCTGTGCATAATTAAATTTATTAATCCATAATCTACCATATTTCTACATACTACCATCTATAGCATCCCTAAGCTTAGATTACCTAGATTTACAATCTCAAGCACATTCAAATCACTTAGGGATAATATCATACTAGTTTCACTTATACTTACACCAACACTTAGGTGAGAAGAAATACATTAGGATTTATCCCTCCTCATAGTATTGGTATGTAGGAAACTCTTATCACAATGGGATGTTGAGGATGTCCAACTTACCCTATCAATAAACACACTTTCATCTCATATCAACTAGATGCCCTAGCTACATGGAGGATTAAGTTTTACTAAAATAATTAGTCATAAGAGGAAAAATATAGGGTTTTAGGACTCATTCATGCAATAAAAGACCTCAAATATCCAAACATAAGTACACCCAGAAGATTGGGATAGTCTTGTACAGAGGACACTACTAACAATATCAAGACACTACTACCATATTTTCAATAATGATGATACTATCCAATTATGACACTATTATCTAAGAGGGTTATATCATTAAGATATATATATTTTTAAACTTAGACCAACTTCCACCTCAGTTTCTAACACCTAAATCATTCATCTTAGTTGTTTTCCAACTAAGTTATTACTTGCACTATTTATTACTATTTTAGAAAAGTCAAAACTAGTCAATTATATAACGAATTAGTATATGTATTTATTACATATTATTTACTTGATTTAGTCTACTCATCTCTTTAACAAAAATAGAATTTACACTTGTTATGTCTTAAAATGTTAAAACATTTGGTGAACCTAAATTTGAACATTGCTCAAACCCTAACCCTATATGCTCTTGGGGTTTGTATCCTTTTTGTGTCTATGCTTGGATATTAGTTCTAAAATCTTATATTTTTTTCAATATTTGTTTTTTTCAATCTATTTTAGATTAAAATTCTTTAAATTTTAAAAATATACAATAGTTTATTTTCTTACTTCCCAAACTACAATGGTAAAATTCAATAACCAATTTGATGAAACCAATAAGAAACAATTGTAATATTCTATATCCAAACATTCAGATATGAAATATGACCCCATCAATATTATTTATAAGAATATAAAAAATCAAATAATTGTCAATCTTCAACTCCCCTAGTTAATAGAATTATTACACCTACATTGGGTTAAACTCAACTAGCACAACAACCAACAATTATAATTTGACAACCTTCAGTGACAACTACAACTCTTGTGGCTAGTTCATCTAATCCAGATGTAAAATCCCTTATGAACAAGGTTCATACTCTTTAGGATAAGTTGTTACATCTTGAGAAAGGAGCCTCTAGGACATCACATGCCCTAGATTCTAATGTTCTCTTGCATACACCTAAGACACATCACATAGTGGAAATTACATTACCATTCATATTTGTGACACCTAAGCTTACATTTTATGATGGTAAGAGTGACCTAGATCATCATCTCTAATATTTTCATGTAACATGTTTGAACTACATGTCCAATGATTGGATCCTCACTAGTTTATTCCCATGAAGTTTAAAGGATTATGATTTATAGTGGTTTTATTAACTCCCAAATTAGTCTATCACCATTCAATCTTTTGGAAAACATTTTTTTAGCACAATTATCCATAAACATAAGTGACAAGATCTCATATGCTCAAGTTTCATAATTTAAATAAAAATCAAATGAGCTTATTTAAGAATATGTCTCATGATACAAGACTATATTATCTAAAGTTAACTAGCTTCATGGCAGATAAAGAACTTCAAGACATCTTCAAACAAACTCTGCTACCAACATTACATGAAGCTATCTTGTTTAAAACGTTTTTCAACCTTCATAGATTTATTCCACATGGTGAAATAAATAGAATTCAAGATTTTCTCAATGATAAAAATAAAATATACAATTAGATTAGAATCAACTAATAATAGTTATAGTAAGCCTCCATACAAGGTAAGGGCCATTGAAAAATAAGAGTGATCCAAACATCATAGTTAACACAACTTTAGATCCATCTCATTGCTTGATTTTATCATCACCTCCATGAAAAATTTTCACCAACCTTACAGAATATCTAGCATGTGTTCTACAATAACTCTTGGAATGCAATGTCATATATTTCCCTCCCATCAAAAAGGTTGATATGACATGAATTCTTAAAAATAAATATGTTTCCAATGGATTTTGAGTCTCACAAGGCACCATGCCATACAATGAATAGATGAATCAGCCCAAAACATAAGATAAAATAATTGATTAAGGCTAATATTATTTATGTGGGCACACCCATAGAGGTACCCAAAGTACAAAAAATAGAAGCTAAAGAATTGAAAATATTCTTAGATCCATTTTCAAAGCACACAAAAAATTAGTGAGGGATCACTTTAGGTGTTAACTACATTTATTAGGCACATCCACCACCAGATTCATATCAAACTACTATAGAGGAGGCACATCCACTACACAATATCATTGGTGTGTAACAAACTATAGTTCTAGCTAGACCACTCATCACTTTATTAGAGTAGTAAATTATTGATGATGATACATATTTATATGCACTCTTTATATGATCCTTCATATATCATCATCCTATCCAAAGTGTTATGGTTAACAATGGATCAAGTATTAACATGTGTACTATCACACTTTTATAGCATCTAGGGTATTCAACACAGGATACATTTTCTATAGACATAGTTATCAATGGTTTCAATGACCATGTTCATAGCTCCATTGGTGGGATTATACTTTTAATACATGTTGGACTAGCACATGTGGCCACTCAATTCTTAGTAGTACCTAGTTTAGGCATAATTGACATGTTATTGGGTAGGCCATGGATAAAGTAGCTATGATCCATTCCATACATAGTGCACATATGGTTAAAATATATACATGAAAATCAAGTGGTCATAGTTGAGGGTCTTCAACATGAGTATCCTCTATCTATCCCTTAGGTAGTTACATCCCACTTACTAGTTAAAACATAATTACCAATTATAACACAATTATCATTTACAATTCCTAGCATAATTCTTATTAGTACACCATAGATTTTAGTGGATCCACCAAAATAGCTTAGGTCTACACCTAAAATATTTCCATATACACATACTCTCCCATAAATACCATTATTAGAGAGACCCCTATGTCAAAGATATGTTAAAAATTCTAGAGGGCCTCCCTCCCCTTACTTTATTCCAAGATAAGTATTATTTAGTTCTTGAGGTTCTCAACATAGAGCACCTATACCAACTATAACTTCTACCATATCGGTCCCCAAGACCCCTAAAATCATAGAACACCATATATAGTGTCACAGAGTCCTAACATCACTACATAAGTAGGGCCAATTATAGATCACTTAGTACAACAAATTTTGGGACCAAAATTACCTTTTCACACAACAAACATAACCACAATTCCTTTATTTTACATATTCCACATTGATAGTGAGTCTCCCATGAGACTCATCAATTAATATTTTTCCTCCTTGTACATAATTTCCTTATTATCTTGATCCCTTTTCCTAGTTCATTTTCATGTTTATTGTACATAGATTATAACCAAAAAATCGAAAAACAATATAATATGTTAGAAAATACAAAAATAATACAATATTTCAAAAAACACAAAACTTATAGACTATATGCATTATTATTTTTACATTTCTTATATTTTCTAGACACTACATATGCTATCGATCTTAGTATAGTTTTATCATACATACATGATTCACTTGTTCTTATTGAGGTCTTGTAGATTGCTAAAAGACTTAGGTCAAATACCCTAATTTATATTTCCTATTATCTAGCCATTTAGGTCATATGCACTGAAACATGGGACTTTAATTGATACATTTTCCCACTTGGGGGCACCCTATACATAGTTTCAATTACTAGGTTATAACTTTCTATACTCTACATTATAGCTTTAGCATTTTTATATCTTAATATTGATCATGCTACACTTAAATTTTTTGTCAGATGTTACTACTTTAGCCTCATTATATGTACATCCTATCTCTTACATGTATTTGTATTGCATATCCATTCATACTTTCATTTATAGATTTCCTAGTATTAGAATTGATTGTATCTTTATGCTTCTTCTATTTAAGGGAATTTGAATAAATTATTGATCTTGGTTATATACCACTTATATTTCACAGTATATATGCTCTGGACATGTACGTATGTCCTTGTGTATGCCTTCTAGATTGTGTGTGCAGACATTTGAATATGTCCTTATATGTGACTCTAAGATAACTCACTTGTTTCTTACATAGTCTAAAATTTGAACATGTCTATGTATGTATTATATTTTCATATTTAGTGACATATGCCCATGTCCCTTATTTTATGGCCCCTTAGCCTACTTTGTGTGCCTCATGTGTTTTGCATATATGTTTTATTGTATGTGTCATGGCAATGAAACTTGTATTTTTCTTGTTACACACTCCAATTTTTGATGCCATGAGGTACTTCAAGCATCTACCTTTCCTACTTGGGTGTCATGATGGACATCATTCTCCATCCCTTGAGGTAACTAAGCATTTTTAGTCATATTTTATATTATATACATTTTCATATCTATCTTGACACCCTTGTGAATGATAGACATGACATAAATCTTGCATTATAAATTTATTCTCAGATTATCTTACATTTTGGTGTTATGCATGGATATTATATTAGATTATTACATAGTTATTATGTATGCTTTGGCTAACACACATTTTGTATATATTTTTATTTTAAGGATAGTTCTTGCATAGGTTCAAAAACTCCCTTCAAAAGAGGAGTTTTTCATAGATATTAGGATCTTATATTACATTCACAATATATTTTAAATGTACAGGATCATATTATAGAAATCAAACTCAGGTAAACATAGTGGGAAAATAGTGATATAGAGAGCAATACAATTGCATAGAAATTAGAATAGAAGGATACTGGCACTCAAATTGGGATACTAGAACCACACTTACAATAATGGTGATACTATCCAAGACATGGCACTAATATCTAATAGCCTCAATTTTAAAAAAACCTAGATTGGGTAGAAACATATAGTACTTACAATATAAGTTTGAATAAATTTAGTTATAAATTTATCAATTTTACTAAGATTCACATCATTTTAGTCTAGATTCATAATAGTTTGATTAGATTGGGGGCATCATGTATGAAATTATGATTCCCATATTTAGTTCAATAACCTATATATAGTTTATTAGAACTTAGTTGAGAATACTTATTCTTAAATATCAAATTTGATGGTATGTATGATGTACATTATTTATGTATGCATACTTACACATCAATTCATCAAATGGAATGAAAAATTCCAAGTAAATATCTATGTTGTATACACATAACATCATATTATAGGTTGAACACTAGTTTCATACCTTAATCCATCTATAGTGGATGGAATTCTTGAGTGGCTTAGAGCCTCTTAATATACCCAAGTGGTCATAGAGACAACATACCTAGTTAGACAATTATAGTTACCTTGCATAGTTTCAGTTTTATATGCATCTATTACACATGGCTAGCCAATTATGGATTCATATCCTACTTGATTTATTCAACCCCCTACATGAGAGGGTTGGACACACCATCAACCTAATCCAATATATTCATATCTCTTGATCCACTAATCAAGGGTGGTAAATGATGGAGTCAAAAATGGATTGAGTTCTTGAGCCACCCACACTCAAGGATTAAGTAAGACATCATCTCAGTCTGAGCTATTCATTTATTAAACATTATATACATATGTACACACAAGTTATCACAAGGTTATGTATTGGTTCACATATTTAGTGAGGTGTATTCATTCATTTCCTATTTCCTATCTCTTTACTCAATTTTACTTATTTACACAGTTTAGTCTTTTGATTTTGATCTCTCTTATGTAAGGACTGATTTATGGTCATTTCACTTGTAGGATATGCATTAGAGCATGTTTCACATATTCATAACTAGCTTCACATACCTAGACATAGCTTCACAGGCTTTACCTCTTAGGTAAGTCTAGGTATGCTTCTTTTCCCATTATTCTAGTCATTGTCTTTGTTGCATTTGTAGAATAATTTAGGGGAATGTAATCACCTAAAAGTAGTATTTGAGTGTTAAGAGTGATATTTAAGACTACCTATCCATAGATTATCCCTATATCTATTTTATAACTTATTATCACACATATCCAACTTTAGCATGGGCCATAGACATCCCTGGTCATCCCTAAAGCAATCTTAGACCCTCACTTCCTTATCCTAGCCTTTGTGCCAAATATTTTGCTAGTTGCACACTAAAGCCATAATAAGGACACTAGCACCACATCATGCCACTGTACAAAAAATGACACTAATTTCTTTTAACTTTTTTTACATAAATGGATATATTTTCAAAACTAGAACCTCCTAGGGTTGGCCTGGACCTCTTTTATCACCCACAAAAGCATCAAAATAGTATAAATACATGAATTTAAGCCCTCTAACCACTAGATGGAAATTAGATGAAAAATACACATTAAAAAATAGAACAAGTAGTATAAAATTAAGGTTATCAATGCCTATTATATCATACTTATGTACACTAGCATCTACAATAGCACTAAGCCCATATTACCTAGGTTTATAGTCTCAAGTACATTCAAGGCACTCAAGGCCACTATTATACTAGCTTCACTTGTACTTTGACTGGCACTTAGGTTGGGAGAAGTACATTAGGATTTACCCCTCTTTAGAGTATTTGGATGTAGGAAACTCTCGTCATAGTGGGGTTTTGAGGATGTATAATCTACCCTACTAACAAACACACTTTTAGCTCATATCAATCAAAGGCCCTACATACATGGAATATTAGGGTTTAATAATAGAATTAGTCATAATATGAAAAATATAATATTTTAAGACTCATGTACATAGGAACATACATTAAATATCTAGACATAAGTGCACCCAAAGGCTTAGGATAGTCCTGTATAGAGGACACTATTGCTAATATTAGGACACTACTGCCACATTTCTACTAATGGCAACACTATCTAATTATGGATCTACTATCCATGAGGGGTTATAACATTGGGATCCATTTTTTAATACTTATAATGGCTTCCACCTCAATTTATAACACCTATATCATCCATCTTAGTTATTTTTCAGCTATGTTTTTACTTGCATTATTTATTGCTATTTTTAAAAAAACTCAAAGCTAGTCAATTCTATAAAAATTAGTGGCTATATTTACTTCATGCTATTTACCTAATTTAGTCTACTAATATCTTTAAAAAACATAGTATTTACACATTGTTAAGTCCTAAATGGTTAAAACAAACATATATGAGTAATATGACCCATATGTGCATGGTAACCAACTTGACAACAAAGCCACCAAACAAGAACCTCAATATAGATATAAGCATGATAGTGTATATAATGTACTTAATTTAGGACCTATTTTACCTTTTTTTGACTTAGTTATCAAAATAAGCATAAAACTTATAACTATTCATATTACTTGATGTATTAAAAAAACCATTGATCTAAATGCTAAAGTTAAATATGATTCAAATAATTCAATTTACTATAATAAAAAGGAACTAATGATTTAAATACTTAATATGTTTTTTTTTAATCAATATAAATACATATGTAGGTGATTAGAAGGGTTTTAGGTAGATTTCAAGTTACTCAAATCAAGACTTGGGTGACTAGAACCCCATGGACAAATCTATCAGGCTGTATATGTTTGTGTTAGATGATAGCATTTTTCCTCTACTAGATTTGTTTTTGTAAATTGTTGATCTCTTTTTTAGCATAGGGCATTGTACCTTCTTATAATGTGTCTCTATGTGTGATTTTAGGGACTCCTTATGTGTGTAGTATACATGAACCTTTCTTTTTATATTTTAAACCTTAGGTCCACTTTCAACTTAGGTTCAGGTCTAACAAAAGGGGGAAAAAGTGGTTTATTCTAGCCTCAACCACTCCTTAATAATTGGCTTAGCATTTCCTACATTTCCAATCATCTGAAAATGGAAGTCAGACTACATGTCCCCATCAGGTGTATGTGTGAAATGGTGATCCTTTTATTCATGCAACCTATAATCTAGATTTAGACACTTGAAAAATGAAAAACTTGGGTTAGCTTAGGTGCTTCAGACTTAACTATGGCAAGCTTATTTTAATCTATTTATAAATTGGGAATTGTAGGGCAGCCCATTTGAAAGTGAAAAAGTGTATACATGCTTCCTTGATGAGTTTTATATTATGCTAAATAGTCAAATAGGCTTAGACCTACTATGTATCTATATGGGACTTTTTGGGTGCTTTATCAAGCCATCAATATGTGAGACAAGTCCATCAAAATAAGCTTAATGGACTCAATTAGTGACTATTTATTGGCATGGAAACAAGTCCATCAAATTTAGATGCATTTATAATTCCATAGGCATATGATTTTTATGGACTCGTCTCAAGGGCATGAATATTAATCAATTTCTCTAAAGACAGTCTGGGTGTAATAATGAATAAGTTAGGCACAAACTAAGGAATTTTTATAGGTGACCGGTATAAAATCAAGAAGGTCAGACCCAAATAAAATATGTAGATATAAAATAAATGTGTTTAAGATCCATGTGTGTACCCATAAGTCATGTAATGTGATGTAGGACAAAATTGACATTACCCAAGTGTCTAATACTAGATTTTAGTTTCTAAAAATCCCCCTTTTATTGTAGTAATAAAATTAAGATAATACTAGAGTAAAATGATAAATAAATGTACCTAAGTGTGTAAAACAAATTTTTTATTTGGGAAAAGGCTTTTAATGTTTAACTTGATCCAAGAAAGCCTAAAATGAACATGCAACAATCAATGTCGATATGTGAAATGATAATTTAAATCAAAATGAAACTTTTTAAATATAAAGAGTAAGGAAGGAATATGTTTTACTGATTTTAGGATTTATTTAGCCTAATATGCATAATTTTTTTTAATAAATCAAATTACCTAAGATATGCATTTACTAAACAAATGTGGGTGTAACTATTTAAATATAGGAACTTGTTATTTCTAGATAACATTAAAATAATGATGTACTTAGCTTGTTTTAGGTTTGTGCAGATCTATAAAGAGATACAATCATCAATAAAAATCTAAATTAGGCATGTCATTGCTTGAATATAAAAAAAGAGTCTATCTGTGCCTAGATAATTATGTGATCCTTAAATGCTTGTGCATTATGACCATGTTTTATGTACTATACAACTATCCACTATTTTTTTTTTGTTTATGACTATGTTGTGCAAAACACATATGTCTATTGAGGATGTTTATACATTTTGATGTCTCCAAATATTCCTGAATGTCTTTGTTTTCTTGCTCTTTACTTCCAACCCTAGTTATACACTATAAAACACTTGTTAAATAGGATAAAAGTCAAAATTTAAGGGTTTAGTTAACCTTAGCCAGCCCATTGTGACTAAGTGTTGCCTATATATCCAATACTTTGAAGAGGGAATTCAAATTAAATATATTTATCTCACCTAGTTGAGTGTGTGCAATCATATGTATCAATTTTAACACTTGAAAATTTATGACTTCACCTTACAAATGGTATTCAGAATTAGATAAGGAATTTTCTTATTTCAAGGCTTATTTATATTTATGTCTTGATATATACCAAAATATTTCTAGTTATATTCTAGATAGGACCTAAATAGATGTTTAGTCTTGATTTGATTATATAATGGACTCTTTTAGTGATTTAATTTGAACTACCTCATGAAACATGTAGGCTAACCCCTATGAGAAATCAAAATTTTAGAAACTAGATATTAAAGAGCATGGGGACAAGTCCATGGTAGTGGACCTAATGATATTAAGTTGTTTGGGTAGAGACCAAAAACATTTTGTGTAATAATAATGGTAATTTTGAAGGATCGAGCCTCTATATGAGAGAATGGATATGAGTAATAAATAATAAGAGTCATTTATATGAGAATAAGTCAAGTGGGTTAAGTTTTCATCAAATTACACATTTTCAAGTGTCCAATACCAAATATAAGTGTCTACATTTCACCCTTTTTATTCTATAAATGTAAATGCTAGGATAAAATGATAGAAGGTGATACGTGAGGATAACCACAATGAGTGTGCTTAAGTATGTATTATGTGGTGCAACTTACTCCATGAAAACCTAAAATGAAACATGTATGAATTATTTTTAACTTATGTCATAAATACAAAAAGTAAAAAAAATAAACATATGTCAAATTAAATACTAAGGAATGAAAACACCTATATGTGTGTGAACCAAACTTGTATTCTATAGATTTATCTTCTAGATACAATGGAGAATAGGGTGATCATTCCCCATTTGAGATGCCTGAGTAAGAGCATGGGTTGAGTTGAATATGCCCCAACCATAATTTGAAATAGATAAGTGCCTAGAAGCTATGTTATGCATAATTTTATCCCCACACAACTCTAATAAACCTATGTAAATGGAATATAATATGGGTTCCAATAATTATGAGAAATGTTTGAGTAATGCCTAATATTTTAACTTTTTAGGGTTTAGCTATGTAAATCCTATGTTTTATTAAAGGGATGATTAGTATAAATTAGTGAAATAATATGCAAAAAATAAACATTGATTTGTTATATATTTTGACTTTCTTTGACTTTCTAAAAATAGTAATAAATATGTGTAAATAAAGAATTATCTAGAAAACATCTAATGTAGAAGATCTAAGTGCTAAAAACTAAGATTAAAATAGTTATAAGTGTCATAAAATATATCCCTATGTCATATCCTCTATTGGATAGTAGTGACACACTTAGACAATAGCACAATGTGGCTCTAGTGTCCTAAAAATGGTGCTAGTATCCTCTGTGCAAGACTATTACTAAATTTTGGGTGTACTAACACCTATGTTTCTAGGTTTTGTTCTTGTGTTCATGAAATTTTAAACTTTGTATTGTGTTTTTAATAAGTGATTTATAATGTAAACTCTAATCCTACTTATAAGTAAGGCATGATATTAAAATGTGTGTTCATTAGTAGGATAGGATTGATATCCTCAACACCCCATTATGAAGAGAGTTACTTATATACCAATAATCTAAAGAGGGATCAAGCTCGATGTATTTCTCCCCACCCAAGTGTTGGTGCAAGTACAAGTGATGCTATAATGATAGTGGTATTGAATGCCTTTAGTGTGCTTGATATTGGAAATATGGAATATCTAGGCTTAGGAAAGTTGTAGATGGTAGTATGCAGAAGTAAGGTAGAATAGGGATTAATAACCTTGATTTTACTAAAATTATTTTGTGTTTGAATAGGTATTTTACATCTATTTCCATCTAGTGGATATAGGTAAAAAATGAATGTGTTTATAGTTTTTTTAGCTTGTGAAGATAATAAAATATGCTTAGGCCAACCTTAGGAGGGTTTAAATTTTTAAAATATATCCATTTGGTAAATTTAGGGTAAATGAAATTAGAACCATGTTGGGGACACTACTGCCATGTGGATCTAGTGTTATTAATGTGGAGCTAATGTCTATATAGAAGGTTTCTAGGCATGAAGGACTAAGATCTGGAAATGAAGATATAAGACTATGTTTTAGCTAACTACAGATGCCTATGGTCTATACAAAGGATGGAAAAGTGTGATAAAAGGCTCTAGGATAGGTCTATGGCTAATATAGGAATAGTTTATCTCAAGTAGCACTCTTAACACTCAAATACCACTTTTACGTGATTACATTTGACCCCCCCCCTTTATGCTAGAAATGCAGTAAAGTGAAATGACTAATATAAAGGAAAAATAAGTGTACCTAAACTTACCTAGGAAGTGAATATTATGTAGTTAAGTTTGAGTATGTGAATCTAGGTCTATGTAGTGAAACGTGATCTAAATCATGACCTACAATGAAACATGCATAAATTAGTACATAATTAAGAGATATCAAAAGCAAAAGACTATGTTGAATAAAAAAGTAATTGAGTAAAGCTAAGTAAAGTGATGGGAAATAGGAAAAGAATGGATACTCCTCACTAGGTACATAAACCAATCCATAAAAATGGTTATAACCTGTGTGTGTGTGTGTGTGTATATAATGATCAAATCATTGAATACCTTGGACTGAGCTCATATCTTGCTTAATCCTCATGTGTGGGTGCCTCAATAACTCAATCTAGTTTTGACTTCATTATTGCCTTCCCTAACTTGGTGGATCATAATCTATGAATAGCTTGGGTTAGACTAATAATGTGTCCAAACCTCTCATGTGGGTGGCTTAAGAACTCAAGTCATTTATGAATCCATTATTTCCCACCAATGTGTAGTATATGCATTTGAAAATAAATTGCACAAAGTGATATAAATATCTAACTAGATATATCTAATCATGCATGTCAGCTCCATGGACACTCAGTTACATAGGTGGCTCTGGGCCACTCATGAATACCAACCACTACAAATGGAGTAAGGGATGAAACTAGTGACAACCTATAATATGATGTCAATTGTATACAACATAGAGAATGACATGGAGTTTTCCATTCCATATAACAAAATTATGTGTAACTGAGCATATAGAAATAATGTTCCACACACATGCCCCCACTCTAATATCTAAGTATACTAATTCTAAACTAGGTTATAATGAGTGTATTTGAGTATCTAAACTAAATATTGGAATGATCATGTCACATATGATGCCCCCAAACTAAGAAACAAATATAAATTTGAGCTAAACTAGTGTGAGCATGAGCTAAATCTAAGCATGACTATCAAACCTATAGATATATTTATGCAAACCTAAATTGTATTTGATGTACTATTCTATATAATCTAAACTACCCTAAAATTAGGGCTACTAGATATTAGACCCATGTCTTAGATAGTAGCATCTATGGTGCTGGTGTCCCTATCTAGGCATTAATGTCTATCTAGTTTAAAATTTGAGTCATTGTACTACTTTATGATTCCCTATTTTTCTTTTGTGTTTACTTGTGTTTGATTTCCTAAAATTGATCCTATATGCTAAAAAAATATTCTATAAATGAAATGTAGGAACCTAATCTTTGTGAAAAACCCTTGTGAATGCCCCCTCTTTTGAGGGTAGTTATTGACCTATGAAATAACTATCCTAAATACAAATAGCTATGTAAAATGTGTTAGTCATAGTATATATACTAAATTTATAATAATCTAATACAATGTGCAAATATAACATCATAATGTATGAGAATCTAAGCATAAATATGTAATGTAAGATGTATATTATGTCTAAAATTATACAAGGGTGTCAAGATACATGTAATCAATATGTATAACAACAAATTTGAGTAGCTACTTATGGGGCAAGATGTCCATCATGACACCCAAGTAAGAATGGTAGATGCATAAGGTCCCTTATGTGATTAAAAATTGGTGTGTGTAACAAGTAAATACAAGTGTCATAGACATGATGCATACGATAAATAATACATACAAAAAACACTATTAAGGAATCAAGTAACTTCGACATGATGCATACGATATTTGTCATAGGTCATACTATTAATTGTAACTAATAACTATGTAACATCTAGTAATAATGCTAGAAATATAACTCATGATTGTGTTGTAACTACCTATGAGATGGGTAAAGGATACTGATATGGGAGACCCTCAACTTTGACCACTTGATTTTCATGAAATAAATTCAAGCATCTGTGTACTATAGATGGGATGTCTTAGAACTATTTTAACCATGGCCTACCAATAACATATCAAATATGCCTACACTAGGACTACTAGGAATCAAGTAACTATATTTATAGGTCCAACCTTATATCAAAGCATAATATCCATGATGGATCTTTGAATGTGACCTATAAAACCAATAATGACTATTTATATTGGGATTTAGTCATATAAAATGTAAATATTGGTAACTTGAGAATGGATAATGATACCCAACACTAAGGTCCCTCGTGCTTGCTTTCATGATCCTCTTAGGCTTATTTTCAATAATTACTAATCATCTGTAGCCTTCCAAACTTGGTCCCAATTCGCCCAGAATACTATTTCCAAGACAAATCAATCCCCCCATGTCCCTTCTGTTAGGGTGTGGAGCTAAAAGCTTCAACTGTTACAGACACAAAGAAACAAGTGGTTACTGAAGATCCAGAAGTATCGGCATTGGCAGCATGACCGATGTCAGTCATTACCAGTGCAAAAGGCAATTGGCATCGACAGGTAGTCGGCCAACGTCAGCAGCACCAGGCAAACAGGGACTGATGTCGATCACCTGTGTGTTCCAGAACTGCTGTTGACGAATAGTCAGTTAAGTGAAGCCAGTGTTTGCATGTTAAATGACTAATTATAGTCACGAGCTACATGTCTAATTATTGTAGTTAGAGTTCTATTTTTGTATGCATGGGATTCTATTTAAAGACCCATGAGGCATGTATTGTAAATCAAGCAAGCAAGTAAAGTATTGAAGCATTGAAGCAAGGTCAAGGATATCTATAGGTGTAAGGTCAAGGAGATCAGCTGAAGTATTCAAGGAGGGATAGCAACTCAGGTTGTTGAGTTGTTTGTGTTGAGCAGGAGAGAGAGGGAATAAGGTCTTCAGGTGTGGCAAGCCTTTGAGGTGGAGGAAGAAGTGGCGTCTTCCTTATTGTATTTTCTTCTAGTAATATTTAATACAAGAGTGTGTATTGTCTCTCAAATTATTTGTTGTCTCAAGTTTCTAGTTACTTAATCATTATGGTATAATTCCATGTTTAATTGCTTATAAGAAAGTAATCAATTGTGCTTCTGTTGGATAAGGGGTTCCTGACAGTTGGTATCAGAGCTATGATTTGCAAGGAGCAGGTTATTGTTTGTTGATTATAGGTCATTCACAGGGTTTCTGATTGAGTGGGAGTTCAGCAATGGTAGAAGAAAGTAAGCTACGAATGGAGAAGTTTAACGACAAGAATTATCAACATTGGAGGATGCAGATAGAGGATTATCTGTATCAAAAGGATTTATACTTACCATTGGGTGGGGTTGCATGCAATCCCACAGATATGAAGGATGAAGAATGGAGTGTTCTTGATCGGAAGGCTCTCTATTTCATAAGGTTGAGCCTTGCATCATCTGTGATTTCCAACTTATCACAGTGCAAGACAACGGAAGAGTTGATAAAATCCTTGGCGAATTTATATGAAAAGCCCTCGGCTTCTAATAAGGTATTTCTTATGAAGCAGTTATTTACTTTGCAAATGTAGGAAGGTGGATCGGTACATACTCATCTTAGTGATTTCCATGGTTTGGTAAACCAGTTAGCTTCAGTCAATATTGTTTTTGATGATGAAGTAAAGGCTCTTTTAATTTTATGTTCTTTGCCTGAAAGTTGGGATAGTTTGGTTATGGCAGTAAGTAATTCTGCATCTACTTCTAAAATCTTAAAAGTTGATGATGTTTTGAGTGTAATCATGAATGAAGAAATACATAGGAGAAGCACAGGTGAATCAA
This sequence comes from Torreya grandis, assembly GCA_037957365.1. NCBI lineage: Eukaryota > Viridiplantae > Streptophyta > Pinopsida > Cupressales > Taxaceae > Torreya > Torreya grandis. The sequence goes on from JARHVA010003068.1 coordinate 212,010, forward strand.
GGAATGCTCTAAGTGCAGAAGTAGGGGAAGGCAAAGAGAGAAGGTAGAGCAAGGGAAATCAAGGTCGAAGGTGGGAGGGAGATCCGAATCCAGAGGTGTTACCTACTGGTTTTGTAGAAAGAGAGGACACACAAAGGAGTGTTGGTTGAGGGATAAAGAGAATCAACATGAAGGTAATGAAGAAGCAAAGGATGCAAATATTATGGTACAGGACGCTCTCATACTTTATTTGGATAGTCAGGTAGGATCTTGGATTTTAGATTCTGGTTCTTCTTTTCATGCATCTCCAAATAGAGATTTGTTCCATGAGTATGAACAGGGAGACTTTGGAGTGCTTTATTTAGGGGATGGTACACCTTGTCAAATAGTTGGCAAAGGGAAAGTGTAGCTGAGATTGCAGATGGACAACACATGGGTGTTGAAGGAGGTCATGCATGTCCTAGTTTTGAAGCAGAGTTTGGTTTCTGTAGGAAGGTTGGGTGATGAGGGATGCACAATAACCCTCACAGCGGATTCTTGGAAGGTTACCAAGGGTGCACTTATTCTAGCTAGAGGTAAGAAAGTAGGTACTCTTTATCTATCTACTTGTATTACTGATTCTACTTCTGGTTTATCTACTTCAGCTGTAGATTTGAAGATGTGGCATAATAGGCTTGGTCACATGAATAATAAGGGAATGGACGTTCTTGATTCAAAAGGTATGTGTTCAGATTCAGAAAGCATAGATAGAGTTCATTGCAGGAAAAGGAAATTTGATGCTTTTGATAGGAACAAATAAGCCTTGGTGTTTATGGAGGAGATGAAGGACAGAGATCAGTCATAGGGGCTGAATAATTCTAAGTAGGGCAGTATGGATAGAGGTTTGATCCAATTTGAGCTTGCGGATGAAGATTTCATCACTTACAGGAACACACAGACACTGATGTCAGTCACTTGGGACCGACGTTGGTCAGGTAGATACTGACATCGGTCATGTGCAGACCAGTAGGGTTGGTAAAGTTAGGTAGAGAAGTCTGACATCAGTCAAGTAGGAATCAACATCGGTAGGGGGGACACTGGCGTCAGCCAGGGAAATGACGTCGGCAGTCAGGGTCAGTGTAGGGAATTGACATCGGTCAAGAGCAGACTAGGAGATGGCTGAGATCGGTCACTGAAACAAATGTTGGGTGGATAGTAAGCTGTCAAGGAGTCTCAAACACCCATATGGAGGTCAAAAAGGGTAAGGGAACCTCATATTCATTGTTCACCTTCTTTATATTTCTTAATGATGGTCTAAAAATAGGAAGATGGAAGAAGTAATGCAGGTAGATTCCAGAAACAGTGGCAGCTTGGCATGGATGAGGAGTGTGAGTCCTTGGAGAAGAACCAAATAGGTATTTTTTGGTGGAGTTGTTAGCAGGAAGAAAGCATTGGATGAGGGATGGATTCCCATATTAGAGAAGAGAGTGGATGGACACGTGAGATAGAAGGCTATGGTATATGGTCTTGATTAGGCTACAGAACAATGGAGGTTTGACCATTGTATTTTATCTTTACCAGGTTGGATAATATTAGCTACATTATCCTGTTACTGTATTGTGTTGCTTGTTGCAGGGTTTCATATACAGGGAGTTTCCTGAGCTAAGGGTAAAGTTGGTTTAGAAGTATGTCATGAAGAATTTGAGAGCAAAAAAATTCTTTTGGCATAAGTGACAGGTATGGCATCACAGGTTTTGTGGTGGTTGGTCTTCAAGAGTGACTTTGAAGAGGGATACAGAGCCTAGGGAACAAAGTAGATGGTGTACAGGTACAGGTATAGTTGCAACTATTTATCTCCAAGTGGGAGATTGTTAGGGTGTGGAGATAAAAGCTTCAACTGTTGTAGACACAAAGAAACAAGTGGTTGCTAAAGATCCAAAAGTACCAGCATCAGCAGCATGACCGACGTCGTCATTACCAGTTTAAAAGGCAATCGGCATTAGCAGGTAGTCGGTCGACGTTGGTAGCACTAGGAAAATAGGGACCGACATCGGTCGCCTGTGTGTTCCAGAACTACTATTGATGAACAGTCAGTTAAGTGAAGCGAGTGTTTGCATGTTAAATGACTAATTATAGTCACGAGCTGCGTGTCTAATTATTTTAGTTAGAGTTCTATTTTTATATGCATGGGATTCTATTTAAATACCCATGAGGCATGTATTTTAAATCAAGCAAGTAAGTAAAGTATTGAAGCATTGAAGCAAGGTCAAGGAGATCTACAGGTGTAAGGTCAACGAGATCAGCTGAAGTATTCAAGGAGGGATAGCAACTCAGGTTGTTGATTTGGTTGTGTTGAGCAAGAGAGAGAGGGAAGAAGGTCTTGAGGTGTGGCAAGCCTTTGAGGTGGAGGAAGAAGTGGCATCTTCCTTATTGTATTTTCTTCTAGTAATATTTAATACAAGAGTGTGTATTGTCTCTCAAATTCTTTGCTGTCTCAAGTTTCTAGTTACTTAATCATTCTGGTATAATTCTGTGTTTAATTGCTTATAAGAAAGTAATCAATTGTGCTTCCATTGGATAAGGGGTTCCTAACACCTTCTACTCAAGATATTAGTGTCACACTTAGACTATAGCACTTGTGCCACTACTGTTCACTTTTGACGATATTGTCCAAGCCCATTTATGGCCCCAAGGATTGATTTCTTATAGTTCCCCATACTTATATTTTTTATCCTAACATGAGTAAATTAAACCCATGACCAATATATCCTTATAAAATCTCATTCAAATATCATTTATAAAGTGGTTGGAAAATATCACTAAGCAAACAAGAATACAAGAAAGAATACTCAAGAAAGCTTCCCTATTCTCTACATACAACCAGCCAACACACTTGAAAGATCATTAAAGTCCTTATACTAGTCCCTATCCACCTCAAGAACATATAATTTATCATTTTTCATCTTCATATGCACAAATTTACAAAGCACATCAAGTTAGGAGAACTACATATGGATTTATCCCTCTTCAAAGTATTGGTATGTAGGCAGTGTACCCACACATGGGGTGTGAATAATTCATAGTGAATATTAAACACATTAACCCCCCAATATTTCTCAAAATTAATCAAAACATAATGTAAGATATGGTTTGAAGAAATAATTTTCTCTAAAGGGAGCTATATGGACTTCTAGCTGATGAAACTTTGTAGACAGGGTCACACAGACATAGCGAACAAAACCCAAAAATATTAGATCTTAAGGAGAATAATGGTAGAGGTGGAATATAGTACTAGTGCCACTAATATCTAGTTCCATCACTCCTATCCAATCATAAAACAAATTTCAAATCTTAGTTTGTGGCAGTGTCTAAGTCCTGCATAGTGAATTTCAGCTTCTGTCTCAGTCGGATCAATCAGTTTATAGATAATTTTTATTTTATTCTCATTATTAATATTTTTATTAAAGTTTGAATTAATATTAATTTTCATAAATTATTGTCTTAATTATTGTCTATTTATTTATTGATTTTACTACTCAGACCCTTTAACTAAATTAGGAATAATACACCAATATTCTCATAATTGTTAAATCATTTGGTGAACCTGACTTACTTCATTTGTACATAAAAATCTTAGAAACCTTAGGGTAAATTTCCTAATAATTTTTATTATATTTTTATATTTTATTACCTACATAATCAAATATAAAATTAACATTAAAATTTAAAATTTCCTAGTAATTTTAAAATAATTTTCTTTCGAACCCTAATTGCCCGTATTAGGTCTTAGTGTTTTTCTAGTAAATTTCCAATCATTTTATAAATTTTTACTAGCATATTTAAATTAAAAAATCCATTCAAATTTTAAACTTCAATAGTAATTTTTAAAAGCATTTATTTTTCAAGACCCTAGTTGCATCTATGAGGTCTTATTAAATTACTAATTTTCCAATAAATTTCTAATCTTTTACTTGCATATATAACACATGAATTCAATTTCAATTTCAAATTATCATATTTAATTTCTCAAATAATCATTTTTCAAAACCCTATTTGCATGTACTAGCTCCTATTTTCTTCTTGAGGTATCACCTTACATGTTTGTGAACTTCGTATCCTTTTTATGCATATTCTAGTTCATTATTTAGATTATATCTATTTAATATTTTATATTATTATCCAATTTATTTTCCTTATGATACCTAAGTTCATTGAATCTTTCCTTTGATATGAAGTACAAGACTTAGTGGCAATCCTCCTGAATCCATCTAGATTCCTACAAATCAGCCATATACCATGGATAAACAACCAACTGAGGTTCTTGTATTTGATAAGGTAAGGCAGAAAACCAGGGGATGAACCCTTTACAAAGCAAAAAAGACAAGAAGGCAATAAAAAAAAAATGCCTTCAGAGAGACGATGGCACTAGTCAAGAAATAACAGACACCGAAACAAAACACAAGGAATGAAAAGACCAGAGTTAGATAAGACTCTCCCTACATAACCATTGATTTGAGAAGATCATGAAGTTTCTTAGTATTCTCCACATTGTCAGCATGCCCAATATTTCCCACCTCTTTCAGCATAGACATATTCAGGAGAATTGTATTTCGGATTCCCTTGGTGAAATTCTGCTCAAGCCTCTGAATATGATCCTTCAGCGCCCCAATTTCAGCTTTCCAACCAGCCTCATTCTCAATATCCTCGACATACATTTTCCCCTTATTTTCATTAGTTTCCATAGTTTCAGCACCATGCTCCTCAGTAGCCTCAAAATCCTTAGTCTCCTGCTTCCCTCCAGTGTCCTCTGAAATTTCTTGTATTTCTAGCTCCTTAGACTCTTCCTCCTGGGTTGCTTCTTTTGAAGCACTTTCTGAGTAATCAATCAGTCTAGCCTTCAAGGCAGGTTTACTAAAAATCTGCCCCAACCTTCTAACTTTGGAGGAGAATCCTTCCTTATTAATTTTTGAAGACTTGTAAGATTTACCACCTTGGCCCCCCACGGCCCTACCTAGATTTTTGTGGGTCCCCTCCTTGGTCTCTCTAATATTTTCTTCCTCTTCATCAACCTTTCTCTTCTTACCCTTTTTTCTCACAAAGGAGCTGGGGGTATAAACAGGGGTCTCTTCACAAGTGAAGAAAGAAACATCTTTTGTTTTGGTAGGAGCAGGGGAAAAATAGGACTCATCAATAGCATCGCTAGACACTGGGTTGGAAGGAATGTCTCCACTATCCATTCTAATATTCTTAGATGGCTCTAGGGCTCGGTGAAAGTTGTATAAGGAGAAAATCATCCCTTGGTGTAGGGGAATAGGGTTCATATCTAGCTTCTTAGCCATTTTAGCTCTCACCCTAAGGACAGAGTGTTCCAAAGAGGAGAGTAAGTAAAAAGGGAAACTAATAACAACATTGCACCTAAAGTGATTTAACAAAGGGAGGTGGTAGTTGTAGAACTTGGTAAATCGACCTTCAAGCATGAAGTACTTCATGAGAGTGAAGTACACCCCATCCCATGGCTTTGGAAGTTTAGCACACTTGAATCCTCCTTGGTATGGGATGAGTTCTTCTCCCTTACCCAGAAATAGTTTGTGGCTTTCAAGATCCATAATTTTGGTTTTCCTTTGAAGTTTTATTCCCTGCATGGACATTCCTGTGGCCATAGAAATCACCTTTTTAGAGATTTCAAAACTAATTCCACCCACCATGACCCACCTATTTAACCAAGATCTCACAAATTTCTTGGACAAGTTTTCATCGAAACAATTAAGCCTTTCTAGATATGGGTTGATTCCCCCTTCCTTACAATAATGCCAAACTAGTGGATTATCTTTGAATTCACAATAGGAGATAGGTTCAGTTCTAATATGATCTCCTCCCATTTTTTAATTGCAGACCCAAACCTTGGAGTTCCTAATTTTAGCCTTCAACTTTGAAATGGATGCTAACCCTTTTTTCCATGTATGCAAAATGAGGATGTGATGGCTCATTATTCAAAATACCCTGCAAAGATGACTTTGTCTACTCCCATGCTTGGAGATTATTTCCCCTTGATTTTCATGATGATACCCACGTGCCTCAACCTCATGATATAATGAATCATTAATGATTGTTAAACCAGTACCAAGGTTATCAAGTTTTGTAATCCACGATGGCCCTTTCCAAATGGACCACCTCCGAGAGCTACCGTTGTCATAAATGCACCTCATTCTTGACAAGTCATCTCCTTTTGAATAATATCCCTAATGTTTAAGGGAATATCAGTACCTTGTCGCCACACCCTCCAACCTAAAAATTGTTGACCAAGGTTGGCACAAGCATCGGTGACCCTATTTCCCTCTCCATAAATATGGGAAAACTCAACTCCAGATAACTTCTACAAAAGAAATTGGATGTCTGTAACGATGTCCTTTAGATTAATTCCCACATTTGATGCTTTATTCACTGCATCTATGACCATTTTAGAGTCACCTTGTATACTCATGTTCCTTATTCCTAGGGATATATCCAACTTTAACCAACATAGTAGAGCCATTACTCTAGCATAGTTGTTACTATGGCATCCTATTCCACCAGCATAGACATCAGACATCCATCCTTTATCATTCCTTATAATTCCTCCACTAGCTTTACCATTCAACTTGGATGCCCCATCAAAGTTGAGTTTCATCCAGTTGGGCTTTGGAGGGATCCATTTAGTATTTAATCTCTATAGCATTTTAGAGTTATCATACCCAGGGATCTAGTTTAAAACCTTCCATTTGGCTGAAATTTTGTTTTCAATTTGAGATAGGGGTTTCTCCAAAACACAAATATGAGCTGTTGTGACACTTTCCATAATGATCAACTGAGGTTCTTGTTATAGATTCTACACTTCTAGATTACACTAATTTCAATAAAGATAACTTTGATAATGAGCAATATGAAAATAATAATGATGATGTACACACCGATGCTCATGCTCCACTACATTGGACTACTGATCTTGACAATGAAGTTGTCCTCAACAAATATTTGATCCTACAAAGTTTTTGAGAAAGAATCCAGGACCAGCCCTAAGATCATAATCTTATCTTGAAATTTATCATGGAAATTAAAAAGACTAAGAAAGTTTAATCCCCCATTCCTTCATAACAACCATTTACAAATGACACTTTAGGGGCAACTATGTCTCAAGAACCCCCTAAGAAGCCCAACATGCCTTTATGTCACTAGCTATAACTAGTACATCTTTGTCTACTGATCTAGTAGCCCTTATGCAATAGATAAAATCTCTTAAATCTAAGGTGTTATGTCTCAATCAAGGTACCTCTATACCTACATAGGATTTGGATTCTTTTGCTCTATTGCATACACCATGGCACATCACATTACTTCTACACCTTTGCCACAAGGTTTTGTTTAATCCAAAATTACTCTATATGATGGCAAGGGTGATCTAAAGACACATTTTAGAGCCTTTCAAATAGTATTCTTGGACTATGTACCCAATTATTGGCTAGTTACCAAGCTATTTCCATGAATCTTAAAGGATTATGTTTTAAAATGGTTCTAGTCTACTAAATTAGTTAGTCAATGCATTCAATCCCTTAGTCGACATATTCCTAGCTCATTTCAGCATTTACATTGGTGATAAGGTTTTATATGCTCAAGTTACACAACATAAAAAAAGGTCAAATTAGCATCTTATAGATTATTTTCTCTGAAAGAAGACAATTTTGGATAAGATGACTATCCCCATGGCTGATCAAGATTTACAGGATCTCTTCAAATAGAGTATTCTACCAGCTTTTCATGAATCAATTATGTTGAAAATATTCTCTTACTTTACTAAATTGTGTCACACACTAAAGGAAAGAGAAGTTAAGTTAATTTCAATGGGAAAAATCAAGTATAAAATTATCTCAGACACAATAAACAAGAGTAACAAAAAACTCCCATACAAATTAAAGGTCAATGATAACAAAAGTCAGAATCAGCCTATAATTAATGAAACTTTATAGCCCCCTTAGGGAGTGGTTTTATTAGCACCTCCTTAGTGAACCTTCACCAATCTACCATTTTCTCCAACCAAAGTTTTATAATATCTATTAGAATGTAACATTATATATCTCCCTCTTATTTGGGAAGTTGACCCAACAAAGCCTCTTCCACAAGGATATGATAAGCATGTATTTTGTGAGTTTCATAGGGCACCAGGCCATACAAAAAATAGATGCATCAATTTGAGACACAAAATACAATATTTGATAGATAGAAATAATATTTATCTTAGCACTTTAGTTGACCCTCCTCAGGCAAAGCAAACACAAGATAAAGATTTGAAAATATTTTTGAAACCTTTTCCACAACATTCTAGATAGTAAATAGGGGACACATTAGGGGTTCATCATGCATATCATGCACATCCCCTACCAGGTAGATACAGGTCACCTTTAGTTGAGACACATATTTTAAGAAACATGATTGTTGTATACAATTCTAGAGTTCTAACTAGACCTTCCATCTCCTTATGAGAGTAGGAGATCATTGAGGATGATAAGGATTATCATGCACTCTTTATCAAAGCTTACATTCATAATCATCCTACACATAATGTTCTCATAGACAATAAATCCAATGTGAGCATGTGCAATATGACTATATTTTAACATTTGGGATATTTAGAGAATAATATTACACTAAAAAACATAGTTATTAGTGGATTCAGTGGGCACATATAGAGTTCATTGGGTGAGATCATACTTCCTTTATAGGTGGGTCAAACACATTTAGCCACACCATTCACTATTATTCCAAGTGTAGGAGTTTTTGATATGTTACTTGATCAACCATGGATTCAAAAACTTTGAGCATTACCTTTTATAATTCAAAAATGCATGAAATTCATCCATGATAATCAAGTTATTACAGTCGGTGGAGTTCCTTATGAGTAACCACTCCCTAACTCAGAGCCATCTTCTACTTTGTAGTCTCTAGTTTTAGTTTAGACATCAATTTTAGTTACTACACAATTTATAATTCTTCATCTAGTTCTGATTTAAACACATTTGAGGCATCCATGACCAGTACAAAGAGTTCATACACCTCCATAGCTTCAGGATTCTAGACAAATTTTAGCTACAATGTTAACACCTAGGTTAGTATCATTGAGATCTCATGTATTTACTCATAGAGAACATGTTTTGAGAACTTATCCTACTACTAGATAGGTTCCTAAAATCCCTATAGTTTTATCCACTTCTTAGAGTTATAGGGGGACCCCATTGTTGGTTTCTACTTCAAATATTTTAAAGCATTTATAACATATATAGTTTTTAGAGCCATAGTCTCAGGATTTCCATCATGTTTCATGATCACGCATGATTCCTCTCCTTGATATAGGACACCATGATAGGGAGTCTACCATGAGACTCATTAGTTGGTATCATTTCTCCTCAATTTTACCTCTACATAGTTTTTAATGCTTTATTGTACATAACTTATAGTTCAAAATCCAAAAACATTTAAATATTTTAAAATATAAAAACATGTAAATAATTCAAAAGAATAAAAAATATTTTGATTGTATGCATCATCCATGATTTACATTTATAATACCATGCAAGACTTGCATCTATTGTTCTATGATTATTGTTTTTTGATTATCTACATTACCATGCTTCACTTGATCTGCTTTTGAGTGTGTGCAGTGACATCCATCTCTTTGATTGCTTCATTCTACCCATTGAGGGGGCATCCTACTTCTACATCGATATACATACCCATTGGGGGAATCTTATACATGACTACACCATCCAAGTTATGTCATTCATACACCACACATTCTAGTTATCATGTTGATTTACATTACTCACTTACTTATACAGATTACTCTATTGACACTCACTAGTATATGTCACTTGTGTATTTCTTAGAACATACTTATTATTTTACTCACATGTCTTGCATACTTCCCCTCTTTCTTTGATTATTTATATGTGATTGTATTGACATTTCCTTACATGTTTTCTTTTCTTCCTTAGTGTAGCTAGATTATTTACATTTCTTAGTTCTTGTTATTCTCTTACATGTTCCTTAAAACATTTTACAGTATCCTTTTCTTCTATTCATGTGTGTTCCTTATGAAATTTACCAATGTCCTTTACCTGTACTCCTCTATATGATTATGGCTTCCATGTAAATTTTGATTGCTTAAATTATATGTGTGTGTGGTATTTGAACATGCCTTGTTTGCTTAATTTCTAGTTTGAGTGACATATGTCCATGTCCCTTGTTTACTTTGGACCCTTGGCCATCCTTGTATGTTTCTTACTTATTTCATTGCATGAGTTTTTCTTGTTTTCTTATCATTTTTTGCAATGCCATAAACTACATCATGCATTATCTTACTTTCTTGGATGACATGATGGACATCATGTTCCATCCCTCCAACTAACAAGTAATAAATAATCAGACATTCATTTATAGTTTAGTACATTACACATGTTATTACATTGTTATATCCATCTAGGCATACCCTTTTTTATCTAACAATCTCTCAATACAAATCATGTTATATCTTGAGATATCTCATTAATTATTATTGCTATATCATGTATCTTTATAGCATAACACACCTGCAGGGCTCTTCCTTCTGAGGGTAGTCATTATATGGTATTCATTACTACTCTAAAAAGAGGGGGAAGAAAATAGGGGGTTCATATTAGATATTTAAGCTCTTAATGATCAAAATAGTAACATTTAACATACCCAAAATAACAACCAAACATTAGAACACTCAGAAGAGACTAGGTAGACTGTCAAGAATCTAGAACAATCATTTAATTTGGTCCAAGACAATAGATCCCAACATGGACAATAGAAATGGTACCACAAGTGTCCAATTTTGACACTCCTATATAAACAACAAAAGAACCAAATTTTACAAAAATAGATAGAAAGGTAAGTTTAGTTATAGTTTTCTCATCTATAGACCAGATTAGATTCAACAGTTTCAATCTAGTTTTGCTTAGAGAATGAAGACATAGGGGGAATCATACGTGGTATGATGAATCTCAATTCTAATTTTAGATAGGGTAGTTGGTAAAATTTCTAGATCAGAATCCATGTTTTAGACACCAGTGATTGGGGGCAATGTCCGTGGCACATTTGTTTGCTTTTCTTTCCAAGTTCAAAATTATATAGGCATTCTTAGTAATTATATGACTTATTCTATCTAAAGGTGGTTAGAATCATTTTTTAATGTCTTTCATACAAGCCTAACTTCTGCATTCTTGATTTCCCAAGTTTTTGAGTGGAATTCATACAAGCCTAGTGCACTAGTTTAGAGTGGCTATCATGCAAGCCTAGTCTGCATCTTTTGGAGTGGCCAAGAGTGGCCTAGTTTATAGCATACATTTGGATATCCACGCCAACAATATTAGATAATAATAAATTCATGGAATTTAGGAGATATCTTATATGACATACATTTCATATTGGTATTAATTCATAGATTCACTTCACAAGGCAATGATAGAGCCAAAGGACTAGCTAGACTTTGAATTCTTAAGCCACTTATTCAGAGAGATTTGACACATAGTCCAAAAATTGATCAACACACACAAAAACACCTAGCTTCACTTAGTGGGAGATAGTGGAGTGAAAGGGTTAGCCTTTGCATTATTGATCCACTTCTAGGTAATTGAGCACTCAGCTTCATTCATAATATTACTCTTGGTTCAGCATATATCTAGCATTACTTAGCATCACTCAACATCAAAAGAGGTTTTGTATTGGTCTACATAGTTGATGAGGTGTATTCATTCCTTTCTCTTCCTCTCTCTCTTACCTAGCTTTGTATGTTCTTATTTTAGATATAGCATATCTAGGAAGAACTAATCTACTTTATGTTTTCTCTTGTATATTCATACTTCATAGTGTACTCTCTCTATGCACACCCATCATCACACAACTTCATGAGCTTCACCCTTGAAAGTAAGTTTAGGTACACTTTCTATTTTTACTTTATCTTAGTATTTTGCTTTGTTGAATCACTAAAATAAAGTGGGGACGGGGGGGGGGGGGGGGGGGGGGGGGGGGTGGTGTGTGGCAGGGGGGAATGTAGTCATATAAAATTAAAAATTGGTAACTTGAGCATGGCTAATGACACCCAACCCTTAGGTCCCTCATGATTTCTCTCATAACCCTCTTAGGCTTATTTTCACCAATTCCCAATCATTCATAGCCTTTCAGACATAGTCCCAACTCACCTAGAATATTATTTATAATAAAAATCAATCCCCTTAGGTCCCATCTACTTAGGATAGTAGCATCATGCTTATACTATAACATTGATGTCACTATTGTCCACTTTTAACGCTATTGTCCAAGGCCATTTTGTGTCCCAATGGTTAATTTATTCTAGTTCCCCATTCTTATCCTTGTCATCCTAATGTGATTACATTCAACCCATGACTAATATATCCATATAAAATACCATTCAATGATTATTTGGAAAGGGGAAAGTAAATATCACTAAGTAAGAAAGAATACAAGCAAGACTACTCAAACAATCTTCCCTATTCTCTGCATACAACCAACCAACACACTTAAAATCTCATTCAAGTCCTTACACTAGTCCCTAAGCACCTCAATAACATATAGTTTAGAATTATACATCTTTATATACATAGTTACATAAAACAAATCAAGTGGAGAGAAATACATATGGCTTGATCCCTCTTCAAAGTATTGGTATGTAGGCATCATGCCCACACATGGGGTGTGAAGCACATCCAGTGCATCTTACACACACTAACCCTCCATTTTACTCAAAATTGGTCTAATCATAATGGAAGATAGGTTTTTAAGAAATAATCTACTCTACATGGAGCTATATAGACTTCTACCTAATGAAACTTCATAGACAGGGTCAGAGACATAGTGAACAAAATGCAAAAAGCTTAGATCCTCAGGACAACAGTGGCAGAGGTGAAATATTTCATTGATGCCACTATTTTCAAGCTCTATCACTCTTTTCTAATCAAAAAATAAATTTTATATCTTATTTTGTTATATTTTCTCAGTCGAATTAATCAATTTTTATCTATGTTTTATTTTCTTCTCCTTATTACTATTTTTAGAAAAGTTTGAATTGTAATTAATTTACATAAATTAGTAGCTTAATTATTGTCTATTTATTTATTGATTTTATTACTTAAACCCTTTAACTAAATTTGGAATAATAAACCAATATCCTAAAATTATAAAATCATGGGAATATATCTTAATCTACATACCCCAAATGTTTCAAAAGTTTCATAGTCAACATCTTGATGCTTGACCCATTGTTAACCATAACACTCTAGATAGGATGATGATCTAGGTATGTTTGGATAAAGATTTTATGTAAATTTGTATCATCATCAAAAATATTGATCTCTAAGAATGTGATGAGTGGTCTAGGTGAAGCTGTATTATGGTACATCCTAATAATGTTGTGTAATGGGTGTGCCTCCTCTGTAATAGTATGATATGAAGTTGGTGGTGCATGTGCTTGATATGTGTAGTGAACACTAAATATGATCCCTACCTCATTTATTATGTTCTTTGGAAATGTATTTGGTAATATATTTAATTCCTTATCTTATGTTTTTTTTTTTGTTTTTGGTGCTTTTATGGGTGTTCCCACATCAATAATGTTAGCCTCAATCACATCTTGTATCTTATGGTTTAGGTTTATGCATCTATTTTTTGTTTGGCCTAGTACCCTAGGTATAATTGTTGAATGTGTTGAATCATAGTTATTTGGAAGAGGCCATGTCATATCAACCTAAATAATGGGAGGGAGAGATATGACATTGCATTCCAAGAGATACTATAAAACATGTGTTAGTGAATCTAGAAGTTTTGTGAAGATTTGGTTTTGAGGAGTAGATAAAACAAATCTAGGAGATGACTCGAAAGCCATGTTGACTATGGATTTTTTATCACTCTTTTTCTCAATGGCCCTTACCTTATATGGAGGTTTATTTTAACTCTTAACAATTGATTCTAATCCATTAGTATAATTGAGTTTTCCCATTGATATAATCTTAACCTCTTTCTCTTTTATTATGTAGCACAAATATGTGAATGTAGGAAAATTCTTGAACAAGATAGCTTGATGTAATGTTAGTAAGAGAATTTGTTTAAATATGTATTGAAACTCTTTATCTACCATGGGGATAGTTAATTTGGATAATATAATCTTTTATTGTAAGACATAATTTGTGATAGGATCAATTGACTTTTATTTCAACTATGTCACTTGAGCATATGATATCTTATCATTGATGTTGATGGAGAAGTATGATAAAAACATGTTGGCCAAAGGATTGAATGTTTTTATAGATTGATTTGGTAAATCATAAAATAAATGTAGGGAATAATCCTTTAAATTTCATAGAAAAAACATCATGAGAAGCTAATCATTCAACATATAGTCCAAACATGTTGGGTGAAAAACTTTGAGATGATGCTTTGGGTCACCTTGACCATCATATAGTGTAAGGTTTAGTGTCATGAAACCATATGGAAAAGGATGTGTCTCTATATGATGTGACAAAACTGTATGTAAGATAATATTAGAATCCAAGGCATGTTATGGCCTAGTGGCTCCCTTATCAAGATGTAACACCTTAGCCTACAGAGTATGAATCTCTTGCGTAAGGTATTTTACATATAGAGTGGAGAAAATAGCCACTAGAGGTGTAGATGTCACTAAAGGTTATTGAATTAAAATTTAGGCTATGTTAGTTGTGTTGGTCCTACTATAGGTGTAATAAAGTTATTAGCTACGAGATTTGAAGATTGATCACTATTTTCTTTGTTCTTGATTTCTAATATGGCTTATAGGATTTGTGCATGATCAAGGGGTTGTTTCCAAATTCATCTTAAGACTTATAATATCTCATATTTGTTGATAATCATGTCATCATTGTTAAGTGGAGGGAAAGTGTCCCAATTTTCAATGTGTATATTGTCTACACATAATATTTTCAAAATTTTATTGATTAATGACACTTTGTATCATGCAGGAAACTATCGAGTCTCAATCTCTCGAAGTGCATGCCTTAAGGGGTGCATTGGGAAAGGGGTGGGTAGACCATTAGTGCTTCATAAGATTATTGTCCCTTTTTCCACTTTCCATATACATTCTCATCTCCTAAAAACATTAAACCTAAGCTTATTCTTCTCAATATTATGCATTCTAGTCAGTTTCCTCTTTCCATCCTCCTTTTCTTACCTTAATTCCCTTTTGGAATTTTATCTATACTAGGTCAACCAGGGTTGACCCTATATAGTTTAGGGGTATTTTTAACTTTTTTCTTTATATCCCTTTAGTTGACCTAGCTTAGATTTAGTGAATTATCCCAAAAAAGTATAAGGTTAACCTTATACAACTGACATTTCTATTAGGATTTAGAGAAATATCTACCTATATATACAAGTTCATTTCCAACCATCTGTAAGAAGAGAAGAAAAGAAGAATAAGTGTGAATGAACATCTACTTATTGACCATTCTACTTTAAGAACAAATATTAGGGTTTCATACTTTCTTTGGACATATATATCTTGTTTTATGGATAAGTTTTTTTGATGCATAGATAGGTTATATACCCTATAGCAGATTTATCTTTGTTATCCTTACATGCCACAATAATATCATGTGAAGCACCTTGGCCAAGCTAGAGATTGAGGTTTAGTGGGTTCATCTTCAAAGTAAGTATTCCTCACATTATTTATCCTTTGTAATAATAGATAGATAATGTATTTATGTTTTTTTCTTCCATGTATTAGGATTCTATCTACATTGACATGAGTATATGCCTTTTATGCATGTTTAGTTTATTTTAGTTGTTTGTTTTGTTTCTAAACCCCACATTATGGCACAATATTTGGTGTGAACTAGATTATAATTACTTTATTATTTTTTAGAATAAGTGATTATCAAAATTTTGGACTCTTTTAGGGTTGTTACATGATTATGTTAGACTATAGGCTTTAGAACCCTACCTCACATGGTGTATTTTGAAAAGTGATCCCTTAATAAATTATAATATATCCCCATATTTGTCATTATCATAATTAACAAATATATTCCTAATAAAAATTATAGGTATATTCTATCTTCTTCAAACTAGCATTAATTTATAGACATGATGCATTTTTGATTGTATAAATTCCAGTAAACCTGACGTGAAACTAACCCTTGCAAGATTTATTTCACTTTTTTTCATTATTTTTATCATATATCTATCATACTAGATATACTCTATTGACTTATATCTAATCTAAGTGTGAAGGTTTTCAAAAATAGGCAACTAGATTGACTCAAATGACCCAGTATAGGTTTCTAGACTTCTAGCTCAGATTCCTAAGTTGACCCAGTTGACCATGTACATTTTGAGGAATCTTGTTTATAATAATAGGTTTATCCAAATCAACCTTGTACATTCCAAGCATTTAGTATCAAGATTTTTTAAAGCTTGATTGACCCTGTCAACCCAGATAGTAGGTTTTGCAAGCATATTCCAAGGTTCTTGACTAGTAATATTCATTATTAGCATCTATGATCCACTAAGGTTCCTTTATATCTCTCTATATCTTTATTTTATATCTTTTATTTCATAGTTTTTAGTCTTCAAAACTTCCCCTATGCAGTCAATTGGATTGACCTTGTTGACCTAGTTCTATGTTTTGTGTGTTGTTTGAATAATTGAGTCAACCTTGGCTGACCTTATTCATTTCTAGACCTTATTTTTATAGTAAAAGTTTGACCCTATTGACCTTGTTCTATATTTTGTGCATCTATTTTCAACACTATACCTTGTTTCAAGTAGGAATTAATCTCTATATGCTAGTAATTAGTTCACACCTTTCTTTTTTTATTGCTTGTATGCTTAGAATAGTTCACACAATATAATTAGGTAGTTTTTAATTAAGAATTTAGTTTCACTATTTATATTTTATGAACACACAACCAAATAATAAAAACTAAACAAGCATTTTAACAATTGTCTACCCAAGGCCAACCTACTTGGATTTCATCACCACAAAAGAAGCTGACTTAATACTCTGGTCAAGTATAAAGCATGGTAAATGGTATATTTTGGCTAAGCATCTAACACCCTTATCACTGTAATGTGTGAAGTTAAGGAGTAGGCCCTAGTACCAAGCTTGTATCATTACCACTATAGTTCCTTTTAGCCCAAACTACTTGAAACTATCCATATATTTATATTTGGTTCCTTGCTTTACAACCAAATTCCCATCACACTTAAAATCATTTATTAATAATCTAATAAACTTTTCAGGTTGACTAATTAGTAATATATTTACTTTTCAAGTTGATTACTTACTCTTTGCTCAATTTTGTGTGCAAAAACTTGCATTAGATATCATTAGTGCAAGGTTTTGTATTGTGTGCCTCAATTGGATTGGCCAATGTTGATCTAATTAACTATTTATTTCCCTTCAGTTTTTACTCTCCTATATTAATTGAAAAAATGTCTTGTTTCAATTCATAACTTATTTTCATCATTCTCATTTTCTTTATCTACTATACTAGGTCAATTGAGTCGACCTTGTACCCTTTTCCATCCTCTATGCACTATACAAGATTGACCTAGTCAACCCTATACTATCTGCAACCCCTTTTACCTCTTTTTCTAGTCTTTGTTCACTATACTAGATCAACCTAGTCGATCTTGTATAATTTTTTGGCCTCTATTTTTTATCTAGGTTGACCTAGTTAACCCTTTACTATTTCAGTCACTTCTTGGTTCTTTGCTTTCTCATCTCTCTTTCTCTCCCTTCATCATGGACTTTCTTCTTGAAGATAACATTGAGTTATAGTCAACATACATGATGAACTCTACCAATCCTTATAGGGTCTCCCATAGATATAGTAGGGATCCTCTCTTGGATGATAGTAACATTCATATTTCCACTCATATAATGAACTATGGGAACCCTCGTAATACCTATTTGCATCATAATTATCTTATTTTCTTAGAGGACCAACCTAAGTTAGAGTGTACTCTTGAAATCCTCTTCTTTATCTTTGAATTTACTCAACATTGAGGAAAGGATCCTTTTACCATTTAAAATATTATGATTATTAGTCAATTTGAAGAACCTCACTCACCTATTCCTACATTCTTGATTAGATTTGGGGTAGTACCAATTTCTTTGATTCTCAGCCTCTTCCTTTGATTATGACCCTTTCTCATACCATGAATTCCTCTTCTCTAACTTCTTCCACCTCCATACCTAATATACCCACTAACATGGTAGGTTCTACATTTAGTGGTCCTCTCATAAGATCCACTTTCCTTAATCCATCTACTAGTGCTTCATTTTCTTCACAATTTAATCATGTTTCTAGTGCTTCTTCCTCTCAACCATTCACTAGTCCATCTTTTGCTACACAATCATATTTTACCACTAGTGCATCACATTCTCATAATTCCTCTCAATATCCTATCAACACCAATAGTGATACCCAAGCCACTAATACCAACACTAATGCCAACCCTAATGCTTCTAATAATTATAATAAAACACATCAAATTTTGTTGTAAACTCTCAATAAAATGAATACATTTCAAGCTCATAACATAAAATAAATGATGAGAATGCATAACCACATTCAATCTCATCTAAAACCAATGGCTTGGGGAACACATAACCAAAATGTTCCCTCTCCTCCTCTTCAATATTATCAATGCAATATCATTTCTCAACCACCTTTAATCAATAAAACCATTGAGCATCTTAAAAATTAACCTCTTACTACTCAAATTTCTAACATTAACATAGGAGGTATAACATCTATAATTTATTATAATGGATCAACTGATCCCAACCTTAATCTTAAGACATTTAAAAATATTTATAAGGATTGGGTAAAATTAAACACCTTTTCTACTACCAAGCTCCTTGCCAAAACCCTCACAGGGGATGCCTTGGATTGGTATAATCAACTTAGACCTCATTCTGTTACTAGTTTGGTGGATTTATTAATATCTTTAGTTCAAGAGTTCCAAATTATTGATCTTCCAAAAAACACTTTGGTCCATTTCATAAATTACAAATTAAATGAAAATGAAACTTCTCAAGTCTCTATTAAAATATTGAAGACTTTGTCAAATAAATCTGAACATAATATGATTGATGACAATATTTTCCATCTCTTTACCAATGCCCTTTTTCCCAAATTAAATATCAAGTCTACACTCTCTCCATGTACCTTGGAAGAGGATATTGACTAAGCTAAACATAAATATATCCTAATGCATTAATTCAAGACACCCTAACCTTCTATGGGTCCACATCTTACTTAAGAATAAAAATCACAATGTTACCAATGATGGTGTTACATATTATTATGACACCATTCATGATATTTAAGCTGTCATTCTTACCCCTTCGTCAAAACCAACTGCCCCTTATAAATAATATACCAATCCTCATTTCTCTTCACTAACTAGCATTAACATTCATAAACCTCTATCCTCAGCTAAATTACATAAGTGTATACTTAGTTCTCTTCCATGATAACTTGACCCCTCATCCTATGAAATCTTGGTATTATGATAAAAAGTTTTGTTCATTTCATGATAGTTGGGGTCATTCTCATGAGATCTGTAGACAACATCATAATTTAACTATGGATTTTCTTCTTGGTCTTAATTTTGTCATCAGAAAATGTTAAAAAGCTTATGAAATTGATTTTAAGGATTATAAATAACATGATAAAAATCAAGCCTTAAATCAAGAAAATGTTCATTTATCTATCTATAAAGACCCTCTTCCTAATCATCAACCTATTCAAAAAAATCAAGAAAAAGCCACCCCTTCCACCAATAATGTAGAAAGTCTTGTTGAATGCACTTCTAAAAAAAATGTGGTTAACATGACTAATATACGAAGGGTGGTTGATTTTATCAATTCTCAACCTATCTACACTCCTCCTTCATCTCAAACATATCATGTTATCCAAGACTCTTCTCCAAATAATTTAAATGAGTTGGGTCAAGATGAACTTATTGATTTTGATGATTTATTTTTTTATTCTCCCTTAGACAACAATTCCCATTCTATTTCTACAACTCTTTTATCATCTTTTAACACTAATGATAGCCAAATTTATAATAACACTTTACCAATTCTCTAAATCAACTTGAACTAGCTACCTCATCATTAAAATATGATTTATAACCTTGTCCCAAACATTCTCATTCTTATCAACATAAATTTCAATGTACTTCAGCTCTTCCTTTCAAAAACCTTCTTAATAATTATGCACCTATATCTAACAACATTATTATAGGTTATGATGAGTGGGATCCCATAGCATAGTGCACTAATCTCCCATCCCAAATTCCATTCCTTAAGCTTATGAGGACTTATCCACATCATATATATCATCTTATGCAAATTTTATTCAAGATGAATGTCCCTCATCCTCACCTAGTACGATGAGAGGCAACTTTATCTGGATTTGAGGATAGTATATTAAAATAATTTGAGAGATGTCTATGAATGTTGATGAAACTATAGACACTTCTCTTTCTTTAAAATTTCCCATAGCCTTTATGATTATTGATGATATTCTACTTCATGTCGATGATCCTCCCTTATTTATTAGCATTTAAATAGGTGATATCCAAGTTAAGTGTGCATTGATTAAAAAGGGTTATAAAACTTACATTACCTTTCTTAACTTCATTAAGACTCTTAGGTATTCAGAATTCAATCTCAAGTCTACACACAACACCTACTAAGGATATGATAGAAGGTAATTACCTCTTCTAGGTTTCATGTGGATTCCCATTATCATCCCACCTATCATTGTTCATGTGAAGGTGATGACATTTAGCTTTCCCCTTTCTTATAATATCTTGATTGGTAGGCTATAGACACACCACATGAGAGCTATTGATTCTTTTACGTACCAATGCATTAAATTCCATCATAATGAATCCATTTATAATATTTAAGGTGACACTAACCCTTAAAATTTCAAACAATTCTAAGATCATGGTGTCTTCAATATTCCTACTATTGAACCTTTTACCAAAGTTCTATACTATGAGTCTCAACATCTTAACATTCCCATTAATTCAACTCGAGGTTATAGTGGGCATCCTAAGTTCATTAAGAACATTCCTCCTAACCTCTTATACTTTGATGATGATGAACCTAATGAGATTAACTTAAAGATCAAAACTTCTAGTCCTTCACCTCATCTAATCTCTTAGCTTCTTGATTCCTTGTAACCTCACTCTCACAAGCCTCCTTGCAATGAGATTTTCATAGTCTTGACCAAGACTAGGAATTATATTCACCATACTTCATCAGATGATAAGGTCATTCCTACTTGAGTCATTTACCTTCACACCTTGGACAATGATGATGGTTATTCCTTAGATGATCCATTATTAGGAAATATTTTATAAGACCATGGTGCCAATATTATATGTTATCTTTATTATTTACTTGAGTATTTTTGTGCATCTCATTATTTTCCTTCACTTATAGTTTTGGTTTTTTATATTTTCCCCCGTTATCATAAGGTATAGATGGCTCTAACACCTCCATTTTTTGAGGATCCACATAGGACTATGCTTATGGATCATGCTCTGACCAGGCCTTACTATTTTTCTAGGTACCCTTGCCCTTGTATCTAGTTTACACCTAAGGTTACTTGAACTCTCCTTATAGATTTTGTAGATCCAACTCTTCCTTCAGTAGATCTTGTTATATTCGAGCCTATTTCCACTCCTACTATTGTTGAGCCTATCCTTGTTTATTATTCCATTGCTCTTTCCATTGAGCCTAGTTCCATTCCTTTTTCATCATCACCCTCTCTTGGTGATGATTTAATTCCCTTGCCTAAGATGGCTCCTTTGCCCACCAAATGGTCCAATGAGTGTTCTAGAGTTTCTTCCTCTTTTTACACCTCCTTCTATGATTTCTTCTACTAAAACCACTCACAATCATATCTATTACTTCCATGGGATAAATGATCATTATTCCACCCATTGCTACAAGTTGTATCAATATATTGATACCTTGCATCCTTCTTCCCCATCATCAGACAAAGCAATACCTCCCCCAAAGGTAATTCCTAAATATCTACCTAATTATGGTGAGTTATATTATCTATGGCATCTATGCAACACCCATCATATTGATCATTGTAACATCCTTCAACAACATCTTAAGGAGCACCTTATAGCCATTCTCAGACCTTCTACCACTCCTTCCATAGGTCTTTCCTAAAATAATACTTCTCCTTCTTCTCCCATAGATCCACCTCTAGTGGTTACATTGCCTCCTATGGTCCCTTCACCATCATCTATGTCTCCACCCATGAGTCCCTCACCTGTGGATCCTTATCCATCTGTGATTCTTGTATCTCCAATGGAGCCTACTCCTATGAATTCTCCTGACCATCCCTTACCTAATTTCCATCCTCGCCATGATCCTTTGAGCATTCCTAATTTTGTGTGTGGAGGAGATTATAAAATAAGTATTTTCCTAGTATTCATTAAATATTGATGAAACATTAGCAACAATTCATCTCTAGCTTCATAGATATTTATCTGATGGCTTGGTTAATGTGTGTGGATAGATTTATTAGTATTTATGAGCACATGGATGGTGCTTTCACATTTGTATTTTGGGTTGGACATGTGATCCAATGTTATCTTTATCTATATATTATATCATTTGACATTGTGTTAAATTTTTTGTTATCATATATGGTAATCTTACTTGTTATACTATATCTTGTTTATCTTATCGTTTATATTTTTCATATGATTGTATTTCTTTATCTTTGTTTTTTCTCTCTTTATTGAGTTTTTTTCTCAAAACTCTTTTCTTTCCTCTTCATCATTTTTGATTTCTTATCTCCATTTTTCGTTTTTAATTATCATTGTGACTTGAATATACAAACCCCATTCCCTTTGGTCATTATCTCCCTTTCACCATGTGATCAGTTAGAAAATAATCCTACTCATTTCTACCTCCTTACACCAATCTGATTTTTTAACCTCCTTTTTCACTTATTCCTTTTTCTACAAAATAAGCATATACATCATTGAGACTTGAGATCACATGCTAGTTCATTGTCGAGCCTAAGTGTCCTAGTCAATCTTTATCTTTGGTTACTTAGATTCCTTTAGCCTTAGCCTATAACTCATTCACATGTATCAATATATCTCTCATGATTGTTAATTACAAGTATGTATGGAGGAGGAATCTTAAAAAACAAAAATCCATAAAAAGTTAAAAGACAAATCATTTAAATAAAAGGAAATGATACAAAAGGCAAAATTATTATTAAAATTCTAATCACACTAAAGGATGTGATTCAAATAATATCTTCTTCTAGTCAAAGCTCAAACTCTAGAGTTGGCCTCATGATATAGATGAGGTCCTTTGAGGTGTAGTAGGCTAGTAGATTAGAAGAGGAGAATAAAAAATCATTTAGTGCTACCTACTTTCTCATGCTAGTACCCAATCTTCATAGTAGACCAACGGCTCTGTAAGGGGTCTTGAAGAATGGGAAACAAGTCATGGGAAGGTAGGTCAATTTTTTTTTCTTGTACCAATTTATATTCATGATTTGATCTTAATATCACTCTTATTTTCCTACAAATCTTTGTGTCTATAGTGAACATTTTTCCTTAGTACATAGATGACCACTAGTCACTTAGTGTGTTCTCATGTCCTTAGTATGCCTCCTATCTCCTAATGTATTTTCATAAGATGCCTAAGTTTTGATTTTTACACTCATTTTTTCATTCCTTATATCCCTCATATTTCCTCTTGATAAATATCATTTTGTCTACTTATCACTCCCATTGGGATTTTATTTGTGGTTTGCATTATAAGACTACATATAGGACCTAACCATCCTCATAAATTACCATCTTTTTCCTTCCTCTTACCCATATCCTTGATTACCTAATTTTTCCTATTTATTCCACCCTAGTGGTGGTCTCTTTGTGAGTGGCTTTGTAAGACCTTGGATAGGACCTAACATTCCTCACAAAAATTTCCAATAATAGAAGTCACAATCCAAAATTACATGTGTCAAATATGAGAAAAGATTAAATAGATTATGAAGTTACACATCATTAACATTCTTCCCATCTTGATTTAGTATGTTTTAATACTTAATTCATTTATCTTTCATCTTTTTATCTTATTTTTTTCTAAGTGCATGTATGAATACAACCATTTATTGAATTTTTCATACTTCTCATCTTGATTTAATGTGATAAATTTAAGACCAAATTTTTTCTAAATTTATTTTTATTTTATACTTTCCTTCATAACTTAGTATAATTGATTACCTTAATTGATTTATTTTTAATACCATTTGTGCTATTTTACATACTTTCCATTTTATTACATTATTGTCATACTTTCCAACATGAATTAGTATGATTTTAATTATTTTAATTTGGTGTAAAAATATTTTACTTTGGTTTAAAAACAAATCCATTTTACCATCTTATTTTACCATTTATTTGTTCTTTAGACTCGATCATTTATTTTTATTACACATTTCCCAACTTGAAATAGTGTTAGTACATTTTCTTGATTGATTAAATTTTTCCAAGTCCATTTTGCCTATTTATTTTTAACCATGCATGTGTCCTACATAATTCTAGAAAAAAAACCATATATCATATATTTCCTATAGCTAAAATAAATGTATTAGACAAAAATATATCCAAATCATCCACATCCATAACCATAATAAACCATAATGATAACATACACAATCAACATCAATATGACAAGATGATCCATATATATATATATATATATATATATATATATCATGAATTTGATACAATAAATACAACTATATACAATGCTCAATCTCTATGGTTGGGTTCCATCCTATCTATCTCATGGTCTATCCATGCTACCTACTAAGGCCTCAGTCTGACTCCTTTAAATAGTACAATGTAAAGAGACCATCTAGGATATCATTCCTTCTACCTATCCCTATAGGTGCACTACCTACACCTATGAATGCATCAACTAGGTTTAGATCTCTATCATATGCATCACTATGGATAAATGTACAGCTCTCTCCTTAGATAGGGACTACCATACCTACATCTCACCTACACTCATCTTTGTTAATGGATTCATCCTCTCTCTCTTTGTATGTATGTCTCACTGCCTCCCCAGCTAGTCTAAAATAGATTGCTTAAGCTAGGGAAAATGGTATACTAGGGTACTTCAATATAGTAGGGTTATATAGATCTAGAGTCTCATCAAAGACATCATAGAGTGCTCCCCTCACTAAGGAGCCCATCTCTCATCTACATCTTTAGCTATGTCTATCAAATCACAATAAATAGATATTAGATCACTATTATGTCTCAAAATATCTATCTATCTCTACTTCCAAATAGAAACTTAAAGTAATACTTTAACCATCTTTCCTTATCGATTTGTGTCTTAGCTACTATGGTCTTGCCATCTATGTGACCACCTAGTATAGTCTCCCTATCTATGTGGACTCGTAGTACCTCCTATTTAGGCCACTTCCTCAGCTCAAATCCCTCTGGCATGGATCACATCCATATCAACCTATGTTTGGGTGGTCTCTGTATCATCCATCCCTCTTTTGGATCCTCTATTGGCTTGTCAAGGATGACATCGATCTTTGCTATCTCTTATTGCCTCTATTTCCATCATGTCCTTGGTGGTCATAGCTCTTCTTGCTATGGATCCAGTAGTATTATATTTAGTATCTCTACCTTTACCTCCTTATCCTCATGCTCTACTCCCCACCATGCCTGACTAATCCATGGTCACTCATGGTGTGGTCTAAATTCTAATCTCACTATCAGTGGTCATAATCCTCTCCTCCCCCATGGTTCTCTCACATGCCAAGCCCACTATTTAGGAATCAATATAAATGTTGTTATATGAGGTAGGCCCATTTATCTTGGCACCTATGCCACCTAATGTGGCTCTCTCCACTATGTGTAGTTTCCAACCACCTTTGTCCTTATTGTCACTAGTGAAACTATGTGCTAGCTCACCTATATAATTGTTATGTGCTCATATGGATACCCCACTATGTCTATGCATCTCACTAAATACATCACTAGCATGTGGGGCATGACCTATGCTACCTAGTCCTCTCTCCATCTTCTCCCTCGAGGTAAGCTATCATCATACACATGGGGCAACCCAGTAGGTTGCTACATAAGAAACTTCTTATATATCCAAGTTGTCAGTAATACCATTGATCCTATGGTTTTATACCCTCTAGCCATCATCTCATATAGATCATGTATGAGATAGACCAAAGTGACAAATCCTATATCATATAGAACTTGATCCTCCAACATCATCCTACTTAAGGATACCATGAATAGTGGTACCTTTCCATGTGAATTATGACATAACACCCACTATGTCATAAGACCTATCACAAATTTCTAGATATTTAGAATTTGTGATGTATATGCATCATCCATACTGACTCTTTATTATCCCAAAATCATCTCTAAGCCTATATCCCACATGGCTAAGGCTCTCCTCTACTCTATATTGTCTAATATCCCTATGGTCACTGGTGCTCCTGCTATGGACAACTTGAGGATGACATAGACATCCTCTAGTGTGATGGCCACCTCTATCACATCCTCATACACCTTCCATGTAAAGGTGTTAGTAATTCATTCTTAGTAACATGACTAATAGATCAACACTCATGGGGATCCTGCACATATCAACTATGCCTTCTAGACCTATGGATAATAGTCTAGCCCTATCTCCATCTGAAAATAACTCCAATAACACTAGTAACCAGGACATATCCACCAATCTACAAAATCTACATCATCTCTGAAACCAAGAAACAACAAAGGATGTATCATTTCCTTCATGTCATGTATAGTCACAACACACTCTTTTCACATTTTCAAATAAAAAATAAGCTTGATTATTGTTAAACTTATTTATTTCTATTCATTTTACCCTATTTCTAGCCTACTTAATTCTTATTTCCCTCTTTTGGGAATTTTGGTCCATTATAGCCCTATTTTGGCCTTCTGCATGCTTTTTTATGCTCATTTTGGTTCTTTGTTCAAACTAGTTTTACCATAACGTCCCTATTTTTGCCCTAGTTGACTTCAAAATCTTAAGCAAACCTCTTATTTTTCCCTTCCTAGTGTTACATTGTCATTATAGACCTTTCAAATCAATTATAAAAATGCATTAGGTTGGTATCCTATAGAATTTATAGGGTCAACCCATACCTATTGGGTTGGCACTATGGATTCTACGTAATTTCAACCTACTAGGTTGATTAGGTCGACCCAATTCATTTTACCTATCAACCCCTTGCATTTTCCTAAAAAGTGGTTTTTTCCCACTTTATTCCTAATTCCTCTAAACCCATTTACCATCTTGATATTTTATACTCCTAATATTTAATTTTGTCTCATTATAATATCTATAAATGCTTAAAATTCAAAATTAGTAAAATACACCTAATTCACTACAAATTTCAAAAATTGGTTTGAGATTCATAGTTGCATACATGTAGTGCACCCTCTACTAATTTTAGGCATCTGTCTCATCTATTTTATCATCTCCTCTCCATCCTAGCTCATTTTTATCTCTAGATATCTTTTTTCTCTTCTTCATAAGTCAAAACAACAAATGACTTGTCTTTTCCCCTATTTAAAAACACTTTTTCAAAATCCAAATTCTTCAATCATTTTCCTCCAAATTCCTTGTTTTACCTATATCTTTGTTTTTACTCATCCATTTTCAAAACCATAAAATCCATTGGATTCATGATGAATTAGATAATATTTTCCACTATCATATGCCTATCCTCCAAAAAAATTGATTTTTGGCAATTTTTTGCACTAACTTCTATAGGTTCACCTAATGTTCTTCACATTTATTATAGTTTACTTGTATATCTATAGAACTAATGTAAGTAAAGGTATATGTTTCTTAATTATTTACTTTCATTTATCTTATTTACTACTTACTCCACATTACTTAGCACCAGTGTTGTGTGTTATCATGTTTATTTATCGAATCACCATTCTATGTTGCACTTACATGACACATGATGAGCTTCAAGTGGGGCGTATGTATACACATAATAATTTCAAACTTGTATTGATTAATGAAACTTTGTATCTTATAATAACCTATTGAGTCTCAATATCTCTAAGTGCATGCCTTAAGGGGTGCATTGAGAAAGGGGTGGGCAGACCATTGGTGATTCATAAGATTGTTGTCTTTTTTACCACTTTCCATCTACACACTCATCTCCTAAAAACATTAACCCTAGGCTTGTTATTCTTAGTCCTACGTATTTCAGTCATTTTCCTCTTTCCATCCTCCTTTTATTATCTTAATTCCCTTTTGGACTATCAATTTTACTAGGTCAACCATGGTTAGCCCTTTAGTTGGCCTAACTAAAATCTAGTAAATTATCCCCAAAAACATATAGGTTTGACCCTATATATCTAACATTTTTGGAAGGATTTAGGGAAAGATTTAATTATATATACAAGTTCATTTACAACCATTTTTAAGAAGAGAAGTGAAGAATAATAAGTGTAAATTAACATATGATTATTGACCATTCTACTTGAGGAATAAAGCTTAAGGTCCATAATTTATTTGGAGATATGGATCTTATCTTTTGGAGAAGTATTTTGGATGCATAGATATGTTTTATACTAGATCTCATTTGTATTTTTTATCCTTACATACCACAATAATCTCTTGTGAAGCATCTTGGCCAAGGGAGATATTGAAGATCGACAGATTCATCTTCAAGGTAAGTATTCATAACTTTGTTTCTCCTTTATAAGAGTAGATAGATAATGTAGTTATGATTATTTCTTTCATTCATAAGGATTTTTAATATATTTATGTGATTATATGTATTTTATGCATGTTTAGTTTAGTTTTTTGTTTTGTTTCTAACCCCCACTTTATGCCATAAACTTTGGTGTGCACTAGATTAGATTTACTTTTTTATTTGTTAGAATAAGTGAATATTAAATCTTATGACTCTTTTAGGGTTATGACATGATTAATTTATATTATATGCTTTAGAACCCTACCTCACATGGTGTACTATGACAAGTGATCCCCTAATCAGGTCTAGTGGATCCCCATATTGGTTGTGATTCTGCTTAACAAATGTATTCCTAATTAAAAGTGTAGGTATGCTATATATTATTTGAACCAGATTGATTTATAGACATGATTCATTTTTTATCAATTTATATGACATTTAATTCTAAGAGATACGAGAAAACTTGTGCTAGTGACTCTCGAAGGTTAGTGAAGATTCAGTGTTGAGGAGTAGATAAAACCAATCTATGAGATGGCTCAAAAGCCATGTTGACTATGTATTTTTTATCACTCTTATTCTCAATGGACCTTACATTATATGGAGGTTTATTTTAACTCTTAATAATTTATTCTAATCCGTTAGTATACTTGATTTTTCCCATTGATAGAATCTTAACCTCTTTCTCTTTTATTATGTGGCATAAATATGTGAATGTAGGAAACTTCTTGAACAAGATAGATTCATGTAATGTTAGTAAGATATTATGTTTAAATATGTCTTAAAACTCTCTATATACCATGGGGATAGTCAATTTTTATAATTTAGTCCTTAATTATAAGATATAATGTATGATAGGTTTGTTTGACTTTTGTTTCAAATATGCCACTTGAGCATATCATATCTTATCATTGATGTTGATGGAAAAGTGTGATAAAAACATGTTATCCAAATGATTTAATGTTGTGATAGATTGATTTAGTAAATCATAAGATAATTCTGGGGCATAATCCTTTAAACTGCATAGAAAAAATTTCATGAGAAGCCAATCATTAGACATGTAGTCTAAACATGTTGCATGAAAAGCTCTGAGATGATGCTCTAGGTCACCCTTGCCATCATATAATGTAATATTTGGTGCCATGAAACAATATGGCAAGGTATTTGATTCTATATGATGTGCCAAAGGTGTATATAAGATAATATTAGTATCCAAGGCATGTTATGGCCTAATGGATCCCTTATCAAGATGTAACACCTTAGCCTACAGAGTATGAATCTAATGCATAATATATTTTACATATATATTGGAGGAAATAGCTATAATAGTTGTAGATATCACTAAATTTTGTTTAATTACAATTTTTGTTTATGCTAGCTAAGTTGGCCCCACTGTAGGCGTAATAAAGTTATGAGATGGGGGAGTTGAAGATTGACCATTTTTTTTCTTGATTTCCAATATGGGTTTTAGGATTTATGCATGATCAAGGGGTTTTTTTCCAAATTATATCTCTGAATCCCTATAATATCTCATCTTTGTTGATAATCATGTCATCATTGTTAAGTGGAAGGAAAGTGTCCCAATTTTCAGTTTGTATATCATTTTAATCTTGATTGTATTATTCATCTTTGGATGCATTATCATTTAAATTCATATAATTAGGGTGTGAAGGATGCATATATATAATTATGATAGGTGGCATATCCATATATAGGCTCAAATAGGAGGAATCTAAATATGTTCTATAATATTACCACCTAATCTAACAATTCTTCTTAATGGAGGATAGATATATTTTATAGATGGCATATAGTAAACAAATTAAAATAAAGATGATAACAAAAAAAATATGAAATCTAAAAAATTTAAAGAAATAAAATGGAAAAAAGAAGGATACAAACCCTAAGAGCATCTAGGGTTAAGGTTTTTTTAATTGGGGTTGTTTAAAAAAATTATATTATATTTAAATAAATGAAACCCTAATGTGAGATTGATTTAATGAGATAGGTTATGCCAAAAAATCATAAAAATAGAATTTTGTAACACTAATTTATTACAAAAAAATTTAGAGAAGGTAAACTAGGGTTTTAAACAATATTCAAAGTATGTCAGGTTCACAAAATGTTTTAACCTTTTAGGGTTTAGCCATGTAAATCCTATGTTTGATTAAAGAGATGAGTAGTCTAAATTAGTGAAATAATATGAAATAAATATCCAATAATTTATTATATATTTTTAATTTCTTTGAATTTATAAAAATAGTAATAAATATGTTAAAATAAATAATTGCCTAGAAAACCCCTGACATAGAAGATCTAAGTGTTAAAAACTGAGATAAAAATAAGGTTGAGTTTTATAAACTAGATTCTTATGTTATATCCTCTCCTAGATAATATCAACACACTTGAATAGTAATACTATGTAGCTATAATATCCTAAAAATAGTGTTAGTGTCATCTATGCAAGACTGTTCCTAAATTCTATATATATATATATGTGTGTACCTATGTTTTTGGGTTTTGTTCTTATGCACATGAAATCTAAAACTCTATATTATGCCTATAATATATGATTTATGATGAAAACCCTAATCCTCTTTGAAATTAAGGCATGAGCTGAAAATGTGTGTTCAATAATAAGATAGGCTAGATATTCTCAATACCCTATTATGAAGAGAGTTTCCTACATATCAATATTCTAAGGAGGAATCAAACCTGATGTAGTTTTCCCCACCTATGTGTTAGTACAAGTGCAAGTGATGCTATAATGATAATGGTATTGAATTAATTGAGTGTGATTGATATTGGAAATCTAGAAAATCTATGCTTAGGGTAGATGTAGATGGTATTATGCATAAGTAGGGTAGAATAGGGATTAATAACCTTGATTTTACTCAACTTGTTTCATGTTTGAATAGGTATTTTGTATATATTTTATATCTATTAGATATAGGTCTAAAATTCATGTATTATAGTGTTTTGTATCTTGTGTGAATAAAAAAATGTGGTTAGGTTGACCTTAGGAGGGTTTAGCTTTTGAAAATATATCCATTTGGGAAATTAAGGGTAAAGGACATTAACACCATGTGGATCTAGTGTCCTTTATTGGTGAAAATTTTAAAATGGTAGGCTTTTGGGCACGAGGGGATAGGATCTGGGAATGAATGTTTAAAACTATGTTTTAGCTAACTAGGGATGCCTATGGTCTATGTAAAGGATATAACAATGCGATAAAAGGATTTAGGATAGGTTTAGGGCTAAGATAGGAATAATTTGTTTCAATTAGAACTTTTAACACTCAAATACACTTAGGTATAATTATTAAAAAAATAAATCTACGTAATAATGAATAGAGGATAGCATCAATTTCCATTCCATCTAGTAATTTACATAACCTAAGTCATATAAAATGTGCCATTATATCATGATATCTATGAAAGTGAACTTATTCCATGCATATAGCCCCAATTTTATAACTTGTGTAGGCTCAATCATGTACTTAGTGTAATAATCCAATAAAATATCTAAAATTTATCATAATATTTTGAAATATGTGATATATGTCATACATATACCCCTAATTTGAGTTAAATGTGTTAAAATATGAGTAAAACATATATCATAATGAGATATTTTGTGCCTAAAATTTTGAATTTATGTGTATGTGAAGGCTTAATCTCTAAGACAAGCCACTGTGTATGACTCATTTTTTTAGGTAAGGAATGAATCTTGTAAATTACTTATTTAAAAATATAGTAGCTAAAGGTATCATGTATGTATGTATATATATATATATATATGTATATATATATAACATGTAAGTAGTGCAAACCATAGAATAACATGTGGATAATATGTCATCATAGTTTAGAATAAAACATATGAGTATGGTTAGACATGTATCCTAAGAATACAAATGTCATGTTTAGATAGATATATAAATGAGAAATGCATTTAATAATAAACATGGAAATGAATATGCATAAATTGGGTAATAACTACATGAAAAAGTGCATGATATGTATCATGGCACCACAAACAAGAAGAGAAATGTGTGATATAGATCATGACACCAACAAGCTCAATAATATACAATCCTAAATTTAAACACACATAGTAAATAGATTCAAAAAGTAACATATAATGGACAATCAAACATCACAAAAGATCATGGTCCACACATAATAGATAAGCAAATGTCACACAAGGCACAGGACCACATGTAATGGAAAATATAGTGTCACACACATAATGGAAAATATAATTTCACACATAATAGACAATTTAATGTCCAAATATTAGATTCAAACATAATATACAATTAAATATCATATATTAAATAAATTTAAATAGATAATAAGTAACATAATCAAATATGCATTGAACAAGCAAAGCTAATCTACACAATCAATGTATGTCATCATCACATATTAAAAATATAATATCTAGTGAAATAGAAAATTAGATAGTATAATTCAAAGAAAGTCATGTATAGGTAATGTATAGTAGTATAGCATGATCAATGAAAATAGTAATATAATGATAAAACCAATGTAAATCAGTTAGATTCCCCCAGTAAGAATGTCTCTAATGCGGTATCTCTTAGGTATAGGAAATTTGTGCATGTGTGTTTATACCATACATGACCTATATGTCAAACATAAATACATGTGTATAATATATATATATATATATATATATATATATATATATATATATATATATATATATATATATATATATATATATATATATATATATATATATATATATATATAATGTACTATAAATGATAAATTACAATCAAATCATGTAAGTAAGTAATGCATGTCATGCATAGGTCCTAGTTGTTTATTATTATTATTATTATTATTATTATTATTATTATTATTATTATTATTATTATTATTATTATTATTATTATTATTATTATATATTTGTGTGTGTGTGTGTGTGTGTGTGTGTGTTTAAATATTATGTAGTGATAACCAATGATATCATCAATGGCATGCTCACATTTAGATCTTATGTCAAACATGGAAAATGATACTCATTGTGTTAAGTGGTAACATTTGTATCCAAGTTAAAATTTGATAAATAAATTCATATTGTGACATATATGTCATGGTCATCATCCACCATATGATTTTGTGTATGTTATGTAACTATATGAACCATAGTAATATGTGTAATCTAATGCATAGTAGGAAAATGTGACTATGTTTGTGAAATAATAGTGGAAAACTTTGTAACACTAGTCTAAGATGTGATGGAGTAGATAATGAATCACTTGAGCCCTTTATATGTCTCAGATGTAATGGAAGTTGTAATGTTGGTCATCTATGAAAATTCATTAACTTATTTTGAGTTTTCTAGGTATAATGAACCTTAACAAGTTGTAATACTAACAAAATCTGTTGTATGTGTTGTTAAGGAATTATTTCCTATAGAAGTGGGTATTCATATAAAATACCTAGAATTTTGACAACCGTATTAGCATGTATATACTTTATACATCTATGTATTATTGATGGTAATGCATGCAATTTTTGTATCTAAAGACATCCTAACAACCTGTCAAAGATTTGTGTGATTGTTATAAATTATAATAATGTATCAATTAATTTAGGACCTACCTAAATAGGTAGCACAATGCATTTGAAAGGGTGTTTTTTTTGCATTACTATCAAATCCATTGGCTTGAGGCTTACTCATATCAACCTCTTTTTTGGAGTGAGATATATAATATTTCACTCAAGAAAAAATTTTAAGACAATGTGAGGAGGCTATATTAATGTGTAAATTTACTTCTTGTTATAGGTGAGAGAATAAT
This sequence comes from Torreya grandis, assembly GCA_037957365.1. Taxonomy (NCBI): domain Eukaryota; kingdom Viridiplantae; phylum Streptophyta; class Pinopsida; order Cupressales; family Taxaceae; genus Torreya; species Torreya grandis. Next base: position 246,711 of record JARHVA010003068.1, read on the forward strand.
CCAATTAGGTAGCTATTAAATTTAATTAATTTTTACTTTCACATCATTCTTATCTTTTCATTTGAAAGTGGGTTTACTTTGAAACTTTTCACTAGGGGCAGTTGGGGGGTTGGACCCATATTTTAGATTATTCATTGAAATATGTTTAAATATTAATCCTTTACCATGTGACATAGGCAATCAAATGATTGAAACTTCTTAAACACAATACAATCAAGTATGTGGGCAAGCAAGCTTTTCTTCAATGTATCTTATAATTCATTATCAACAATTTAAATTGTCATATTAGAGAACATATTATTGTAATGGATCAAAAAATCAATGATAGGATCATTAGACCCTTTCTTAATTTTTTAAATCTAAACATAAGACATATTCTCACTAATGTTAATTGAAAAGTGTGCTAGAAACTAATTAACCAATGAGTTTAAGGCACATACTGATTGGAAAGGGAGATCATAAAACCAATGCAAAGTGTAGTCCTTAACAATCCATGAAAATAACTTAGTTAATGACATATCATTGGAAGCATAGTCAAGACATGTTATATGAAAGGCTCAAGGATGTTATTCTAGATCACCCTTACCATTGTACAATGTAAGCTTAGGTGACACAAAACATGTTAGTAAAGGATGGGCTAAAATATTAAGAGATAATGGATTATGTAGCTACACATGATAATATATAATATGGCCCTGTCTAAATTTTTTTTTGTGATTTTGTAACCTTACTTTGGAGATCAATAACTATTTGTACTAATGTTTGAGCATTGGACATAGAAAAATATGTAGTATTAAATGATGTGACATGACTAGTAACCCTAAAAGGTATGAAAGTATGTTGTATATGGATAGCCATTGTCATATGATTAAAAGTGTGTGTTACTCCTATCATGTGTTTTCATCACATGTATAAAAATGTATATACATGGGATTGAATTCAGTATTAATTGTCTCAACACATGTTGTTGAATTGATACCTCTCAAAGGTGAATTAATATCTATTAATATCTCATGTTATTATTCTTAATATATGGAAACCTAATCATTATTTTTATTTTTAAATTATAATATCTTTATATATCTTATTTAAATCAATGGGATTCATAAAAAATAGTTCTTGAAATGTAAAGAGATTTGTAACTTGTGCATGGTCTACACCATAAATGACATATAGATGTATTCATTCGTTATTTTAATTATCTTGTTCATAAATAGTTTCAAGATGTGGAATGTAATAACTAGAAACATTTTTTATTTACATGTTAATTATTGATATTTTCATCAATATAAGGAGTAATATTATCAACTTTATCCATTTTAAATAAGTTTGATTGATCTAAATGAATCTATCTGTGCTCAATTTTAATATCAATTAATCTTGCAATTTGTCTTAGAGGGATAAGAGCTATAATATTATTAGATAAAATAGAATATGAAAATTAAAAAAAAAATCAACTTAAATTACTATGTAATAATGGAAAATCAAAAATCAAGTCTAAAATTTATAATTGAATATTGAAATCTAAAACCCTAGTAAAATAGAAGGAAAACCTAAGGAGGCTAGGGTTTGTTATTCTCACTAAAATTAATGCATTAACTAATATGTTTTATTTGTTTTATGATTTATGTTACCATAATATTATTTTAAATATTTAATAAATTATATTCCTTAAGATATATATTTATTAAACAAATATGAGTGCAACTAGTTAAATACAAAACTTGTTTTTTTAATAGAAAACACTACAAAAATGATTTAGATAGCTTATTTAAAGTATGTGGAATTTTATAAAGAGATAAAATCATAAATAATAATATTAAACTGGTCTATTAATGTTCATATCTAAAAATAGAGAGTCTATGTGTGCCTAGACAATTCCACACTCCCTAGACACCTATGCAATGTGACCCTGTATGATGTACCGTGAAACTATCCACTATATTTTTATGATCTATGAATTTTTTACCCACTTTACCTACGTCTTCTAATTATTATTGTATATTATTACATTTTCTAATCCATAATATCTATGTTTTCCTTCTCTTTGCTTCAAGTCCTACTTATGAATTGTAAGACAATTGTAAACCAGTATAAAGGGTGAAAGAGAAAAGTAGTGAAAACTTTAGCCACTTCACTATGATTGAATTTTGATTACATATCTAATAATATAAAGAGGGAAGTCAAATTTCATGTATTTCTCCCACCTAGTTGAGTATGTGTAATATTATGTATGGCTTTCAACACTTATCAATTTGTGACTTGATCTTACAAATGGTATTTAGACTTAGCTTAGGCATTTTATCCTTTGAAGGGTGATTTCTTGTGATAAATTTATGTGTACTAGATAATTTATAGTTAGATGATAAATAAGATAAAGATAGATGCTTAGGCTTGATTTTATTATGTATTAAACTCTTTGGGTGATTTCCTCAAAATTGACATGCAAAACATGCAAGATGACCAGTGTGATTAATTTGAATTTTTTAAATCAGTCTTTAAATTAGATGAATAATTCCACCCTAAATGGCTAAGTTAGTGGTATTTAACTATCTCAAAGGAACAAACGTATCTATAAAATAGGAATAGTGACCTAAGGACATTAAATATTTTGATAATGATGTTAAGTTACTTGGGTAGTGACTAAGAATATTTTTGTAATAATAATGGCAATTTGGAAGGGTCAATCCCATATATGAGAGAATGGTTATGAGTAACGGAAAATAAGATTCGTTTATGTGAGAATAAGCTAATTAGGTAAATGTTTGGTCAAATTACACATTGCCAACTGTCTAATACCAAATATGAGTGCCTATAGGTTATACCTACAAGTAGGTGAACCATGTTTCCTTATGATGTGTTGGAGACTATGTTTCCTTATAAAGCATTGGAGACTATGATTCCTATTAAATCATTGGAGACTATTATTCCTATTAAAGCATTGGATAATTTAGAATCCTACTGAAGCATTTGGATAATTGGGATTCCTACTACATTATTTGGTGGATTGGGATTTTCGATAAATAATTTGGAGAATTCAAGGTGATCATGCTCCAATGGAAAAAATGAACTAAAGAAAGGGCCATAGATTGGGAAAATAAATGTCTCAACCCTTAGTAATAGTGCTAAGTCATTGAATGATGCTAAACCTCAACCGCAATACTATTTTAACTAATATTGAACCTAGAGATGAAATGAGGGCCATATATTAGGCTCAAATAGGATTAATTAACCACTATAAATGAACCTATCAATTCAATATGTTACCTTTGGTACAATCAAATTGAAATCATTTCCATGCTCTTAAATAGAAAATTTTAGTAGTGTATGATTGAATAATGTCTTTGCCCCATAATCTAATCCAATTGTTGCCAACATATAAAACTACAATAGTGGAGTCATGAAAAATGTACATGCCCCAATATGATCTAATATATGTCAACATGATATATAATGTTATACATTTATATCTTATTTTTTCCCAAATTTGCATATACATTACACATTACCTCAAAATATGTCCCAAAACGTAAAATTTTTATAAATGGAAGCCTAAATCTCTATGAAAAACCCACTAATAATTCCTCATTTTTACATGGAGAATCTATCTTGCTAATTATTTTTTTCAAAATAAAAGATCTAACTACATCATGTTATGTAAGATGCAATCATTTATAAACAATGTGCTAACATGCGGAGAATATGTCATCTTATTATGAATGTCTCATTAAAACATATATAAAACATGTAGTACAAGGCATACAAGTATCATGTCAATATAAATATATAGATTAAAAATTCCATAGTAACCATCAATGATATAATAATTTTATATTAAATACATAGGAAACATGAATCTATGTATAATGATACTACACATAATAAGCAAGATGTGTGATATGAATCATGACACTAAAAACTCAAAAAACACTCATATATTTATTCACACATAAGCACACAAATTTCATTGCCATTATGAACAAAATATAACACACATAATATAACTTAATGTCATATAAGGTAAGATCCACACACAATGAACAATCAAATGTCACATAAGGCAAGGGCCATAAAAATAATAAAAAGTTGTAGAAGAAGGTAGGGACCCAAAGAAAGAATCATTAAATGAAAAACTCAAACAATAAAAATTAACATAATAATGCAAGGTTTCAATAAAAAGGCATACAATGATACACTTAATCATGCAAAATCAATAATAGATTGCAATAGCCTAAGAAATAAGAATACAATGACACACTCAATCAAATAAACGAAACTAAGAAAAGGCAAGGGAAAAATAAAGAGACATAAAATAATACACTCAAGGAAAGATATAACTTATTCATAATAAAATATTATCCTATAGGAAATTAAATATAAATAATGAAACATGTTACAAGTCAAGTTAGTCTACACTATCAATCTGTGTCAATGTCATAGCCTAGTAAATTAGCATATCCTTGAAATGTAACATTGTGAAGAATATAAGTAAGAGCAAAGCATGTGTAGGGATAAATGTATCTCAACATGAAAAAATAAATTATATGGAAAGATATAACCTATAAAAATGAAACCTAAGGAATTAAATTCCCTAGTATTGGCATGGCCCCTGAGTATAGGAATGTCTTTCATATATGCATCCATGTATAATGTAGAACCCATATGTCTTAAAACTCACTCATATATACCATGGAATTTGTATGCATGTGGGAAATGATATATAATATAATACACATGTTATAAATAACATAAACTACTAGTCTAAAGTAATAAAATTGTCATGTTCAAGCCTTGATTTTGATTTTTTAGAATATTTTTATTTTTTTGTATATTTCAAATTTAAAAAAAAATTGAACATACCTATAGATAAATGAAATCCAAGTGTAAATTTTATGAACTAGAAGTTTTTATTTATTCTAATAATATATAACACGTGTTAATGCATAATTTTCACCAAATTTAATATCATGTCAATGTGAATGAAGTGAATGAAAGTAACATGCCCTCACTATATATGTAAATAACAACAATGTATTTCAAAAAAGTATGTGGAGATAGGAATAAAGATGCTCCTAATGGGAACAAATCAATGTATGCTCACATAATTTGTATATTTAAATTTATGTTATCATGTAATATATAGTGGGTATATATATTCAATATGTATGAGTGAGTTCGTAATATGCCACAAATAATGTACATTATAATGATAATGTTGTGAAGGATGCATCAATTTAGGACAGATGTTATGGATCTCTAGATGAGGATAAGCAACCAAAATGAAAGAACTAAGTGAAATAATAAAAAATACAAGGTATATGATAATAATAAATTAAAAATAAAATGTATACATGTATCACAACAAATAAGATTAAAGGAAATAATAAATTAATAAAATATCAAGAAACTATGTAAAAAAATTATGTCCTTGCTAACCAAAGATCCCATCAATGAAATTCTCTCATGTAGGTCATGTTTCTCTCAACCACAATTTATGTATATCATATATTTATTCCTCTATTGTATCATCATTCATAATACAAATATCTTGGTGTATATCATTAATTCGATTGTCTTCATCTTCTCTTTTGTATCAATTATCCATTTCATAATCATCAATTTGGTCATTATCTTTAGATATAATTAATTTCTTGGGTTTTTCTTAATATTATATATGTAATTTATTATTAATATATTTAATATTATTTTTAACTATATAATAATTTAATATATATGTTTGATCACTGGTCAAAGGAATGATTTCCATTTTCTTGTCTTGTTTTGAAGATGCTTCATAATTTGAGATAGAAATAATCGTATTTCTTTTTTTAAATATAATACTATCATGATTCTAATTGAGTTACACATTAATTTATATCATCCATTATATTACTAACATATCATTATATTGAGTTAAATTATTATCAATATATAATAATCAAATATCATGTTGATCCCAAGAGTTATATCCCACAAGATAATTCTGATCAAATGTTGTAGTTAGATTCAAGTGATCAATGTCAAATACTAAAGACTTAACAAGTGTCATGATACATGTTTTAAGATGTGAATTTGAATCTATCATGACAAAATTACATTTTTTCAATATGTGTGAAGGTTAATGGTCAAAGGATCTATTAATGAGGAAGGCTTGGTAGTTGCCCCCTTAGAAATCATGCTTTTAACATTATTATTAAGTAAATCTTGATATTGGAAATATTTATTAAGAACATTTTTATTATTTAAATATTTCCTTAGTTTCCTATTTATTATTCAAAATTTATTTTTTAGACTCCTCTTCATTTTGTAACTTCTCTTTATGTGAATTTTGTTGTTGCAAATTTTCATTTTGTAACTTTTCTTCATGTAAAATTTATTTTTCCTATTTTTCCTTATGTAACTTACCTTTTTCCAATTTTTCATTATGTAAATTTTATTTTCATAATTGATCCTTAGAATATGCATAAACTATTTAAATATGTAACCATAATTTGAGTAGTTTTCTCAATTATAGAAGGTGTGCTTGAATCTAGTGGTGCTTTAATGAATGTATCTAATGTATGATCATTACTATCAATAATATTTTGTATTTTAATTTTTGAATCCCAAAAATTATCCATATGATGTCTATGAATTCTATGATAATAATAATAGTATTTGGATCTCCATAGAGGATACATTGGTTGTAATGTGATCAATTTGTTTTGAAGCATATCCCTTAAATTTTTACTTGGAATCTTGTAAACATTATGTAAAGTTATTGAACCATTAGTTTTATATGTATTTTGTTTTTGGACCCATATTTAGATGAAATCATTTGAGATAAAAATGCAATTGACACTATCATACTCAATATTATTGATATGTGCAATATTATACTCTAATGATGTAACCTTTATACACATTTTATTTTTGAATGACTATAAGGAATCCCTCATAGTAACTATTTGATCTAGTATAGCCTCATTAGACATTTTATTGTTAATATGTTGGCAACATTTCTTGTTCATATAATATTCCTTAGTAATATTCACCCTACCTCTTAGGGTAGTGATATCATGGACCTCCATAATATAGGTATGAAAGCTATCACAACCTTGAGGTTTAAAAAAGGAATAAAAACTTGGACTTGAATGATATTACCAAAAAAAAATATGAAATCCTTAAAAAATTATAAAACCTTAAAGGTATATATATATGCAAAAAAATATGACTTGAAAAGGGGAAAATAAAGAACTAACTACTCCAAAAAATTGGTGAGGAATTTTTATAAAAAATAAGAAGAGGTTTTTAACAAAAAATTAGATAAATGAAACCATAAAAAAAATTAAAATAAATACACCATGCACCTCTATACTAAAATAACTAGAAATAGTCAAACCTAATTCTAGAGCATATTTACATAATTTTGGTAAACATAATTTTTTTTTATACAAATAAAATGACTAAAAAACCCTCTTATAATTTTGAAATCATAGTTTTTTTTAATCATATATGAGTTGAGAAGGTATGAGGATAAGCCACAAGCTTAGGAAAGGAAGCCTTAATAAGATAATGAGTGTGAAACCTAGGTAAAAAAAAAAATTAAGATTTACATGTATGGTAAGGGGAACTCAAAAATCAAATATGAAACACTAAGACAAAAATTTGAAAACCTTGAGAAAGAAGGACGAAACCTTAATGGAAAACCTAGGGTTTGATGTTCTCAATATAGGATCAGGTTAATAAATATGTTTTACCTTGTTTTGATTTAGTTATCTAAACAAGTATACAACTTTAAACTATTCATTTTGATTAATTTATTATAATAAAACATTGATATAATTATTAAAGCTAAATATGATTTTAATAGTTAAACTTCATATAAATAAAAATGACCTAAGAGTTATATATATTTAGCATGTACTATTATGTTTAAGACTGAGATAGTGTGTAGGTGATAATAAGGGATATAAGTAGACTACAATTCACTCAAATGAAGAATAAGGTGTTTATAACTAAATATAAAATTTTATTGATATGTATACAAGTGTGCCAGATGATAGTGTTTTTTCTCTACCAAATTTGTTTGTGTATATTGTTCCTCATTTTTTTTACAAGTCTCTATGCATTCATTTAATGTGCCTTTGTATTAAATGTTAGGGCCTCATTGTGTGTTTAGTATATATAACCTTGTCTCCTTCTCTTGGAAACCCTAGATCCACTTTTGATAGTAGGTTTAGGCATACAAAATTGGATGAAGGTGGATTCAACTAACCTCAACCAATCCCTAATGAGTAGTTTAACACTAGCATATCAAATATTTTGAAGAGAGAATTCAAACCACATATGTTTTACCCCATTATATGTATGTGTGAAATGGTTCTCCTTTTATGAATACAACATGTAATATAACTTTTAACACTTGATAAAGGGAAAATTTTGCTTAACTTAGGTTCTTCCAAATTGGACAGGGCATGTTCCTTAAAATTTATTTCTAAATTTGAAAGTTTAAGGAAATCCCTTTGAATGTGCAAAAGTGTATATATGTTTCTTTGAGGAGTTTTATATGATGTTAGATAGTAAAATATTATTAAATATATTTTGTATTTATATTATAGTCTTTGGGTACTTTCTCACGACATTAAAATTCGAGATGTAGGGGCCAACCCATAAAGACTATTTGAATTTGAAAAATGACCATTGTTTAGTGTTGGGATATCCATCAAAGTTAGACACATCCATAATTTTTAAATCATCAAAGCCTAATGAACTCATCAAAAATTTAAATAATACTAATTTGATGATTTAGAGATATTGTGAGTGTAATAATGAATAGGTTACACATAGGCTAATGAATTCCTCTAGGATACTGGTAGAAAATCAAGAAGGTCATAATCATAGAAAACATCTAGATAGTTTAGAAAGGTTTAAATATTTAAATGTGTATGCATATGTAATGTAAGGTAATATTAGGTCAATATTGACATGTTTAAGTGTCTAATACCATATTTTTAATGTTTACATGACCAAAAAATATTAGTGACCACACCCAAGTTAGTGATTTGACTCATGAAATAACTCAAAAAACATGATGACAAGAGGATAATTTATGGAAAATATTTTTTCACACAAGAAAATAGATTCACTCATAATAAATCATTCACACATAATTAGTCAATGTAAAAGTGTAACAATCATAATTTGGAATATATATGGGATAATAGATGTATATAATAAAAAATAATAATCAATGTAGTATATCTCATAGTGATATAGAAAAAATAGGGATAAAATCACCATTTAAGAATCCACTAAAATTGTAATGCCCCTATGTTAAACATATTGTGTATGAAATTGTCTTTTCCAAGATGTGGTCGCACAAAGTGAAATATATTATTGTGTAGCCTAAAAGTCTACACAACACTCACTCAAGATAATAACATTAAAAACACATGCATAAACCATGGATAATTAAAACCTTAATCATAAATAAACATGTAACATGTATGATTAAGATACAATTATAATAATTTCATGTTTGTAGAAGACATGGTTGTATTTTTTTATCAATCTTGGTCTTTAATGATACAAAGGACTTATTTATGTACAAAACATTTTGGATGGGTTTAATCCAAAATTGGTATTTTTTTTTATGTCACTTTTGTATATTTTTGCTAATTATCTTTCATCTGATGCATTGGTAGACTTTGTTGGGTTTCTCTCTATCTAAGAGCATTTTTGTTGTTTTCTATAGGGCTTTTCTGTAAAATTTTATAATATAAATAAAAAGGGTGAGGGACCCTCCAAACCTCTTTTACTTATTTAAAAATAATGTAACATGTATAAAAAAATAGTTTTTATTTTTACACTTTTTAATGTTTTTTTTTTTTTTTAATATTACCAATATTTTTGAATTTTTCTACTTTAAAAAAAAGTGCCAATGTTTTTGAATATTTGAATTTTGCAAGTGTTGTTTTTTTATATCCTTTTATATCCAATATATGATCTATGTATCCCTAAATCATGGTAGAGCACATGAATATTGTAATGAGTATCATGGTCCATGTAATAATTTAACCAAATATGTAATACATGGTTAAAGTTTGTACTAAAATTGAAATTTCATGGCATATGATATAACCAACTACATGACAAAGACAAATAGAAAATGAATATTAAATTAATGTTATTTATATAAATGTGGAGTACCTATTTCCACTCATCATGAAAATACTCAAATAAAAACATATATATAGCAATGATAACCATCAAATTTCAATGTCATGTGTAAATGCAGAGTTTGAAGTTAGGAATGTATAGTGCCAATTGTATTTAAAAACATGAGTGGGTATAATTACCCCATAGGTAAATATATTCCATGTAAACTAACATTAAATATATATTCAAGTGAATAATGTTTATGAAAATAAACAAATTCCAAGATGTAACTGTGTTAAAAACAAGAAATCTCTAGCTAATGATAAAAGAAAGGCATACAAGTGATATGGTTTACAAAATTAATACATGTATACTCAATAAAAGTGTAGGATTAAAATATGATTTTCACACCCCCATGTATATATCATGTTAAATTTTTGATCAAATTAAATCATAATATGTCAATGAAAAACATCCAAGTGTACAAATTTCCCCAAAGGTGAATGTGTGCGCATAGGTGTAGTCAATTAATAATATGATTGGGTATGGTTCCCCCATATACAAATAGTTATCATCATGTATAAAATTATGTTTTCTTATTTATATGGTTAGAATGAAATATAAAATATAAAACTAAATAATGGGGACGTATAGGAAAAAAAGGAGAAAGGCTTGTAAACTAAAAGAAATGAAATGAGAAGGATTCAAAGTACTTATGGCTTTCCTTAGATCTCAAAACATGTTATGATATAATGTCTTGATAAGTATTGTGTCATAATTGAAAGGAATATTGTAAGTGATAATAATGGTATGGATAGTTAAATGGTTAATTCTAATTAAACATAACAAGAAAAATGAATAAAGTGGCTAGATGAATGTTAATGTGAAAAAAATGGAAGTGTCGTGTGAAATCTAGAAAACCAAGAAATGAAAACAAACCCAAGAAAGAGGCATATATCATAGGCATACATTTTATAATGGTGATTTATAAAATTTACTCTTCCAATGTATTAATATACTTAAAATAGAATTAACAAATCAATGTACATAATTAAGATATGTCTACCTCATGTAAGTAATCAGTAATAAACATGATGCATGTAAAATTAGTTTTATATAGAAAATTTGATTTCTTAATAAATTAAAAAATGCCTCTCCCACTCCCCCCATGGGAGATCCATAAATTCTATCATAAGCATATCTAGCTAGATTATCTTTCATCTCACCAAAATCAAGGTACAACCCTAGAAAGTAGGTTTAAAAACATGGATGTGAAAACATGGTAGTGTATGTAGATAGGTAGGATGTATATATGATGACCGAGATGAAGGAAAATGTTTTTTTGTATTTTTGTCTTTTATGAATGTTTTTTTTCCTCAATTTTGATAAATTAATCACTAGAAGAAAGGCACATATAAAGCACAATATATAGATGAAGAAAATGAATGTATAATATTGTAGTATAATAAAAATGTATTGATGATGATCATAATAGGGACCAAAGAATTTTTGTATTTTTTATTTTTTATTTTTTATTTTTTTGTATTTTAAAATTTAATTCAAATGAAATATAATGTGTATATAGAATTAAGAAATTATAATGTATATCATGATAGGGGTTTGAAATATTTATGCAGTGAATCCATATAATGGTGTTAATGCTTAGATATAAACTAAATCAATTAGAGCATTACTTGATGTATCATATATATATATATTTTTAGATGTGAAATTATTTCATGATGTGGTATAGGTGGTACCAAAGATTATGGAGGAATAATTTGTCTTAAGGATCAACTTAGGTCATAAGTCAACCATAGGGCACCGATTATAAGGTGAAACCTATCTTGGGGGTGCAAATAAATGTATTGGGTTTTGATAAGCTTAGTAAATATGAGGGGATGCATTTGTCTCAAATATGATTTGTGCATAAGAGTAATTTATTTTTGGAGGACTTGTAAGTGGTTTCCTAGAATAAATTATCTTTACCTTTTCAATTTGTTGTAGCTACTCAATGAATAGGCCTTTATTAATATGAGCCATGAATAATGTGAATCTATTTATTATGAAAAAAAATTAAATAAATGTGCACTATTGAAGGAATTCCTTTGATTTTATTTATCCAAGGATGTCCCAAAAATATATTGTATGATCCTAAATCTGGTATAACTTAGAAATAAATTATACATGTCATAGGGCCAATTGTGAGAGGAAGTGTTATAAAACCCAAAGGTGTATGCTCACATCCATCATAACTACATTATTTTTGGTTATAAAACATGTATCTAAGTAAATACTATATTGGATAAGAATGACATTAAAATAAGGTTATTTCTATAACTATTATCAATTGTAATACCATGTATGATTGAAGGGATATTTTAAAAAAAAATTGGTATGTATAAATGATCATTTTTTGAATCGTCACTAGGTGTCTCATGGTCATGGAATTTAATGGAAGGTGTCTATTTTTTATAACTAAATACTATGCCATTGATGTTGTCAAGCCCATGATTATGTTTCGTACTTGATGCCATGTGCACATTATCATGATTTAAAACATTATGGTATGAAAATGGATTGATAAATATCTTAAAATTATATTTAGGTATTTCCACCAACTTATTCATAATAGATGTATTCCCATAGACTAAAATAATGTTTTACTGATTAGATCTTGAATTTTATGGTGTAGTTTATAACAACTACTAGTTTAATGTTTTAATCCCCAATGATAATCACTAAATGCATTAGGATTATATATTTTAGGTGAAGATAGATTTTCATATTCATAGAGTTTTTATAAAATAAATGACATTAGATTCAGAAAGTTTTTATAATATTTTACTAGGAAGATCAAGTAACCTTATCAAATCTATCATTGGCCTAATGGTTGTAAATGTACCTTTATCTTGAGCTTATGATATTATTTTATCAAATTTAAGAATTAAGGGAGTTTTAATCCTAATTATACAAACTAATAAGTAAAATAAAAATTATACAGATATGTAATAAATGACACAAATTGATTTGTAACTTGTTAAAATAAAATTATGTTGAAAGGGTAAAATACCAAAGAAATACAAATTAGCTACAAATCGGATGTGTAGTATTGTAAAGTAACTATAAGAGTATTTTTTTAACTATATCATGATGTTATGAATCAAGAATAGGGATTTTCTTGAATCTAGGACAAGGTCACTAGAATTAGATAGGGGCAACCTGCACTGGTGTCCTTAGGAGGCATTGGCATCTAGTAAACTTTTTGTAATTTGTGAAATTTTGAATTGGTGTACCTTTACAAGTTAATTTTATGTGTTATCAAATTATTGTAATTTGATGTAGAATTAATATTGTACCTTCTTCTTAACTTAAAAACCTAAATGAATTGGTCATGAATGAAAATATAATAAATGGAAAAATGGGTTAATGGTTAAATTTTTGCTTGACCTAAACACCTTTTGTGTTGAGTGTTGCCTATATACTAATACTTTGAATAGGGATCAAACTCCATGTAATTATCCCATGCTATAGTGGTATGTGTGAAATACTAGTGTAATGTTAAATGTTGTGCAATATTGGTGTCATTAAATGCTTCAACAATGACTTATGACATTAGAAGTGTATTTAGACTTATCTCATGGCTACTGTAGTTATTTTGACTCATAATTAGGAAGAATATATGATTTCCCTTTAATATGTAGTTAGATCTTCTAGTGCCTTTAAATAATATGAGCCTCTGGTAGAAAAATGGATTGAAAATATGTAATTATAATGATCATTTTGGAATTCCTTTAGATGGGACTTACAAAATATATGGGTTGGCCTATTGGGTGAATTTAAATTTGATTATCTAGTCATTATTTGGTAGGAGGATGCATTCAGTTGATTTAGACACTACTAGTGAGTGGGATTGTCTTGAAAGCGTAGCCTTTTATAAGAAGCAAAGATCGATAAGATGAAAGTGTGGATCAATCATACGGTAAACTTGATTTATTTAGAATGAAAAATATGGACATTATTTTATCATTAGTATCTTGGAGGAAAGGATCATCCACATAGAAGTATAAAAATGGTAGACAAGGACCATAGAATTAGGTATGAGTTAAGTGGGTTAAAAGAGTGGTCATAATGATATTATTTTAAAAATGAATGTTAATTTATGTGTCTACATTTTCATATAATTGTGAGAGGGGTATTTCCCTTGTAGGACATGATAAATTTGGGGATTTTTGTGTAATGTTTACTTGAAATCACAAAAGGAAACAAAACAAAACAAAAGAGAAAAGGGAAGAAACCCACATCGATATAAAAGTAGAGAACTATCGGGATAAGCTAATATTAAATAATAGAAATTAAATTACTTCCTCTCACATAATAATGAACATAGAAGCAACAGGGGTTTTGGAAATAAAATTTTTGCCCAGAAGCATAAACTCTCTTCAAAAACTTGATTTTACACACTTGGTATGAAATTCCATTAGGATCAAACACAGATAAAATTTTTGACATTAAGGAAGCTCATACATTGGGGGATCTCAACACAAACTTTGGTAAATTTCATTGGTTTCACACAATTAATAAAATTCATAAATTTAATAGAGTCTTCATCTACATATAGAGATTCATAATTTTAAAAATAAATATACCATAAAATCTACAAACACCCCAAAAGAGTCTCACCCGCTTGCTTACATTTCATTGCTCTAATATGGAAATAAGATGACTCCATATAAATTTATAGCTAGCTCTCTTTAAGAGCTTGAGAAAAAGAACTTGTAGAAAATCTAGACTTTTCCCTTTTATACAATATTTTTCTTTGGAACATGAAAAGCCATTTATTTTCCTCTATTTTGATTTCCTTTTTATTTAGGAAAATTCACAATATTAAAATGGACTTTTCAATTTGAATTTACATACACATTAACTCTAAAAATAATTAATATACTAAATGACCCACAAAACATAGTCATTTAATGAATTTAATAAATGTTAATTAACTATAAAATAATTAATAACATAATTAAGTCAATAAATTTCTCATTGAACCCACTATATCAAATCTACAATTTCCAACCTGTCGGATAGTTTAAAATGTTTCCTTGTCTATTGGGATATGGAGTCCCATTAAATGTTATAAAAAATAATATAATATATAAAAATGAAAATAAATGGATAAAATATGGTATTGAAATTTGGATGGCTAAATTTTACTTCAAAGTTGGCTCTAATTGTGGGACCGTATTTTGGGGCAGAATGTAGGATATCTCTAGAAGCCACTGGTGACCTATGCCTCATCGAACCTACTCCAAATACCATTTTTCTTGTTCCATGATTCAACCAACTAGAAACCAATTCACCTATCCCAATTTCATGGGAATGAACATAAGCTATCAGGCCAAATTACTGTGTGAATATTCTTCCTATTCCTCTATTGAACATCTTATTACATTCATATCCCAAGATATTTTCTCTTATTTTACATCTAAATGTTGTATCTACATCACAAAATTGAGGAATGTGAATGACCCAATTGAGTTTTTAAAGAATATCCTACTCCATTTCTCTTGAAATGAGATGCCAATGATTGTGTTAGAATGGCTGATATTGAATTCTTTGTGACTGATTCTCTATTTTATGAAGTTCATTT